>JAFBJU010001983.1:2403-99706 GCA_016785305.1 Colistium nudipinnis | reverse complement strand
ATTTTTTGACTCTTTTGGACAACATACTATACTATGACGTTTTGGTCAATTTTTGGACCTAATTCAAAAATATAATTTTTTCCACTTTTCTTTACCTCAGTCATATATATAAGAGTTTGGCATGTTTTCAAAGTTTTTTCAATCATTTGACTTTTTTGACATTTTTGTACGACATACTATACTATGACGTTTTGTTCAAAAATTGGACGTAATTTGAAAATATACTTTTTTTTACTTTTCTTTACCTCAGTCATATATAAGCGGTTTGCATGTTTATACGAATGCTTTTTAATTTTTAATTTTACTTTTTTACCTCAGTCGCATATATAAGCGTTTTGCATGTTCATACCCATGTTTTTTGATTTTTTGGACAACGTACTATACTATGAAGTTTTGTCAAATTTAGGACAATATTAAAAAAAAAACGTTTTAAAATATTATTATTATTTTTTTTTTTTTACCTCAGTCGTATATATAAGCGTTTTGCATGTTTTTAGCATATTTTTTCGTTTTTTTTCCAGTTTTTGACTTTTTTGCCATTTTTGGACGACATACTACACTATGACGTTTTGGTCAAAAATTGGACGTAATTTGAAAATATATATTTTTTTACTTTTCTTTACCTCAGTCATATATAAGCGGTTTGCATGTTTATACGGATGCTTTTTAATTTTTTTAATTTTACTTTTTTACCTCAGTCGCATATATAAGCGTTTTGCATGTTTTTAGCATATTTTCTCGTTTTTTTTCCAGTTTTTGACTTTTTTGACATTTTTGGACGACATACTACACTATGACGTTTTGCGATTTGCGATTTAATATATAAATATATTTTGGGCGACTTCTTTACGACGTTTCCAGACCCCGCTAGGAAACTGGGGATTTTTACCTCCAAACGTTTCGGCCATGTTGACGTCCTTCTCGGAAATGTCTCCGATGCCGAAGTGGACCACGTCCAGCTCACACTGCTGCTGAGCATCGTAGCTGTTCAGGATGTTCAACATGGTCTCCACCGAGCCGTCCACGTCGCCTGGAGGAAAAAGGTCAGCGGGAAGCACCAGGTGGATATTTAATGTCGTTGGGAATGGGCCAATGGGAAAGCAGCGTACCTTTGATGACGAGCGGCAGGCTCGGCAGGTGGTCCCGCGTGGTCTCGTCGGACCTCAAGGAGACCTTGGTCTTGTAGGCTTTGTACAGAGCGAGTTTCCTCTTCTTCCAGCTCAGGTGAGATAGCTCCTCCCTCCCCTTCCTGTACTCCTGCAGGTGCACTTCCTGTTTGAGCTGGATGGCGCTCTGCTCCTCCTGCAGCTTCAGCAGCTCCTCCTCAGAGATCCTCCACTCTACCACCTCCCTGGCTCGCTGCTGCTCTCACGCACACGCACACGCACACGCGTACACTCTGATGACAAAACTCGTTTATAACAATAATAATAATAATAATGAATGTCAAGAGAAAAAGACAAAAGCTCGTTTCGCCTCAGGTCAAAGGTCGGCAGGTCTCTCACCTCAGACTCCACCTCCAGGAGGAGCTCTCCGGCGGACGGCAGCTCCTTCCAGCCCACCACCTCCACGGCGCAGCCGGGTCCGGCTCCGCCCACTGCGCGGCCGTTCTCGTCGTACAGGAGACGAACTTTGGCCCACGTCTTTCCCGCCACCAGGACGCAGCCTCTGCGCAGCGTCCCCCGCTGGACGATGGCGGTCGTTACGGGCCTGAGGAGACACGGGGGTCGCTCAGGAACGCCGTCCCCACAGAAAAGCACACCAGAGGACGCTTCCTCACCCTTTGCCTTTGTCGCTCCGACTCTCTATGACGAGTCCTTCCACCGGGCCGCCGGGCTCGGCCTTCAGCTCCAGGATCTCCGCCAACGCCACGGTGGCCTCGGTCAACGCCGGCAGGTTGTCTCCCTGACCAGGACACCGCAGGTCAGAAGCAGGCAAGCGCGCACGGGTGGGAAATGGAGCGAACGAGTCCTGACCTTCAGAGCCGAGATGTGAATGGCCTGGACGTCTCCGCCGAAGTCCTCGCAGACCACGTCGTGGGCCAGCAGCTCCCGTTTGACTCGCTGAGGATCCGACTGAAGCTTGTCGCACTTGTTCACGGCCACGATGATGGGAACTGAAAGAGAGAGAGAGAGAGAGAGACTCTTCAGCCCTCGGCCCGGACCGCCAGGAGCCACTGGCGGCTCCGTGGTGGTCCGGTATTGGACGCAGCACTTCTTGTGGGACCTTTTTGTCTCCTAGCGTGTTGGATGGACTCGACCGTCTGGTTCATGACGCCGTCGTCCGCCGCCACCACCAGGATGACGATGTCGGTGGCGCTGGCTCCCCGGGCCCTCATGGAGGAGAAGGCCGCGTGGCCGGGCGTGTCCAGGAAGGTGACGCTCTCGCCTGAAGGCAGCTGGACTGGAAGTCAAAACATCTTGCTATCTCCAATCTGCTCGAAACCAACACTTGCTGTTTCACAATAAAAGCCCAGGTGGAGGAGGGCTTTTACTTTGAAACAGGAAACGCATATATAATGACCTTGGAAGGCTCCGATGTGCTGCGTGATTCCTCCGGCCTCCGTGGAGACGATCTGGCTCTTCCTCAGACTGTCCAGCAGCGTGGTCTTCCCGTGGTCCACGTGACCCATGATGGTGACCACTGGGGGCCGGGGGGCCAGGAGGGCCGGCTCTGCCGGAGGCCTGGTGGAGTCAGGGCTCAGAGGTCAGGAGGGCGTGGACTTTCCACGTAAAAATTCAAGGGGTTCATATTGGCGAAGCGTTGAAAGTCTGGACTGGGTGGGAAATTTTGTCTATTTTCCGCTGTGACATTTGACTGAGCCGCGTGGCGTTACCTCCGGTGTGCGTCCCGGTTGGCTCTCTCCCTGCTCTCGGTCAGATTGAGCCATTTAAACTTCATCCCCGATCGGGTCACGACCTCCTTGATCCACTTCTCCTCCAGCAGCGAGTCCTGGTCCAGGGAGTCCAGATCCCCCGCCGTGTTCAGCAGCGCCTCAAACACGTGGTCTGAAACCGAGGCACACACACACTTGTCCTATTTTATACACAACAACAATCAAGACTTTCATGAAATGAAATTCCTACCACAGTCTTTGTTCATGGCCTCGGCCAGAGCCGCCACCGTCATGCTCTGCGTGATCTGCACTTCCTGTTTGTCCACTTTGGGTTTGACCTTCTGCTCCTTCCTCTGACCTTTGACCTGCAGACACATTCAAACACGGAAGTTTAGGAAGGCAGGACTTCCTGTGTCCAGGAAAAAGATGATGATAATAATAATAATAAGAATGCATAGAGCTAACAAATACAGACTCACCTGTTTAGACGCGTACTTCCTGTTCTGATGACAGGTGAGCAAGGGGGCGGAGCTCCACGCAGGACAGAGATGAGGCGGAGACAGGAAGCTGAGCAGCGCCGGGTCGGCACGTACGACACGCCGCACGCCCCGCATCACTGATGACATCACACTCATGACTGCTGAGTTCTGGACAGGCGGACAGAGAGAGAGACAGGCAGGCAGGTAGAGACATGTGAGACAGAGAGAGATGGTTTGGTGTCCTGAGCACGTGACACGTGTCTCTGTCCCTAAACACATCACGAATGTCCTCAAAGACAAGGTGAGTTAAGAAACAATGTTAAAATCGAAGATTCGAGTGTCTTTAAACATCTCACTCATCCGGGAACTCCGCTGTGCCCTCGGACACATGGACACGCGCGATACGGGTGTAGGGGAGACGAAACGGTAGCACGAGTCCAGGATAACTTCCGTCCCGGTTGTGTGCGTCTTCTCACCTGTCGGACACCGTGTTTCTTCTCTCAGCTCATCGACACCTGAACTCATCCCCGAGGAAACAACCTGCGACCGGGAGCCGCCATGACAGTGCGGGGCGGAACTTCCTTTTCCGCTTGTTTCCACCGGGGCAGAGATTACGATGCACAGGAAGTAAACGCAACGACCACAGGAAGCTTCAGAAAAATGGTGTCAAATAAATGATAGTCGTAAAATATACACACAGTAAAAATAACAAAATCTTTGTATCGGTTTCTACGGCAAAATTGTTTTCTCTTAATTCTGCAAAAAAATAAAACCACACATTTTAATATAGATCTATAAAACTAAGTCAAATTGCGTCCTTACAGTGTTTGAATGATAGAACAGTTTAAAAATAAATCAGAATTAAGTTTGTTCAAGTTTTATTTTTTTTTACAGCAGACAAATAGAGAATAAACAGCGCCACCCTGTGGATGACAAAGTCCTCCACGCTGCGTCCTGTTCTGCTCACATACAATTCTGATCAACATCTATTGTTCTACCTTAAATGTTATCATTTCACTTTTCTTCGTTTTGAGGTAGAGTCTTCAACTTTTTTTGTTGTTTATTGAAATGGAAGTATTTTCTGTTTTAATAACTGGGATCAAACGAAGATCCATCTTGGTCTATTTTCTTCTTCACTTGAATACTGACGGCAGTGAAAGGTCACTGCGTCATCGTCCGATGGTACGAAATACAAAAACTAACAAGACACGTCTCACCTTCCACACCTGTAAAAGCCCTAAATGACAGAAACGGTTCATAGCACCACGATTATAAATAAGTTGTATCAAATGTTTGGTCAGAGTTTGTGAGAAAGGCACATCCTGACAAACGGAAACACTGCTACATGAAACAGCTACGACCTCTTCAAAGAGGTCAAACTCCACAAGTTCAACACGTTCACAGGAAACACAAACTTGACTTTCACAATAAAAAACATCTGAATGTACAAGATAAAAGATGCTGCGGGAGAGACTCGGGCGTGTGTGTCCTCACTTGGTGTGACTCGGGTGCGCGTTCACTTCCTGTCCCGTGATGACGTGACACTCACTGACACTTCCACACAAATAAACTGGACACAAGGAGAAACAATAATTAACCTGGGGTGTGCATATCTTAAAACTATATAACTGGCTGGTCTACTTATTATTTATGTTTTTCTATTTATCCAAGAAATATTTAGACTAAACACTACAGTAAAACACATTCTTTTATTTTTAGTTGCGTAATAATAACAATCAAAACAGCAATCATAACAAACTCTTGTTATTGTTATTAATAATAATAATAAAAATTCAAATATAATACTGTAAATAAAACAATAATAATAATAATCCTCGTGTTAGCCCTCTCTTGTTTTACGATTTTCATTTGATAATCATTTATCACTTTATTTGGTGGCGCTCTCACCTGCAGTCGCTGCCTCCGGCACTGATGACGTACTTGTCGTCGCAGGAGAAGCGGACGTTGGTCACGTGAGCCGAGTGTCCGAAGTAACGTTTGTGTTTGGCCTGTGAACAGATCAGGAACCCATGAAATCCTCCAGAACAAACCTTCACCAGGCTCACGGGCACAGAGGTCACTCACAAATTTCTCGGCGCAGGGGAAGTCGAAGAGCTTGATGAGGCCGAAATCGTCTCCCGTCACCAGGTTGACGCCGTCGTGGGACACGCAAGCGCAGTTGACGTCGGCTTTCTCGGCGTTCCGAGGCCAGACGCCGAGAACCTCGTCTCCCAGGACACTGGAGACACAAACCAACAGCCATCAACATCTGAGGTCTAACCAGAACCTCTCAGCAGCTCACAGGGAACCGGCCCCACCTGGTCCAGGTGGCCCAGGTGATTCTCTCTATAACCGGCTGCTCCGGGACCATCTTCCCAGACGGGACCTCGTGGACCTGCCGGGTGTAGGTGCTGGTGGACACCTGGACAGAGATGTTACTCGTGAGTCCAACGGAGACAATCGGACATCACATAGCTCACCCACGCGAGTTCTTCACCTGGATGTGTTTGCTGTCCGCAGAGAAGTCCATCTGGAGGACGAAGCCCGGGACGTCCTTACAGTAACCGATCCGGTTGAGCGAGGGTCCCAGAGAAAGGTCGTAAAAGTCCACCGCGCTCTCCACAGAGCCGACGGCCAGGAAGCGATTATCCGGACTGAACCTGGACCAGAGAAGGTGTTAATTACGCCCAGGGGAAGCGGCTGTGCTGACGTGTGGACTGAAGGCGCACCTGATGTCCTGGATGGCCACGCTGCGGTCCCTCTTCTTGCCCCACACGGTGAGCGAGTTGACCAGCAGGACGATGAACTCTCCGTTCTCCATGCCGATGGAAACCATCTCTCCGTTGGGGCTGTAGGACGTGCACTTGGCGGGATGTCCCAGACTCACCTTGTTCAGGAGTTTCTGACAGGGAGGACCACAGGAGATCAGTCACACGGAGAACCGGGACCTCAGCAGGACAAAGAAAAACCAACGGACCTTATCCGCCAGGTCCCAGATCCTGATGGTCCCATCGTCGCTGGCGGAGATGAAGACGTCTTTGAAGGGGTGTGTGGCCAGACCCCAGATTCCCCCCTGAGTGTGGCCGTTGATCATGGTGTTGGAGGCCGCGTTCTTCTCTCCCACCTCTATGATCTCTCCATCCTTGGTTCCCACCAGGATCTTACCCTGGACGCCCAAAACAAAGAGTGGCGTCAAACCTCCAGGTCAGATCAGTGAGCAAAGAAGGGTCTCCCTGTCCTTCAGGATAAATCACCTTTCCTCGACACACAGATCTGACGTTTTCCACCGGCTGGCCCGTCTCCAGCTGAAAGGCTCGGCAGCGCTTCATCTCCTGGTCCCAGAGCTTCACAGCCCCGCCCTCTTTCGTCCTGCCAATCACAACCACAGATCAAACTGAAACACCTATGACTCTTGCTGACAGATGAGACTTGTAATTGCTGTAATTCCTTCCATGAAGTTCATTTCCTGTTCCTCTGGAGTACTCACGGGCGCTCCTTTCCCCCGGTGACGATCAGGCCGTCCCTCAGGGTGGTGTACATGCTGCAGACCGGCCCGCTGTGGGCCTTGGCCACCACCCGCACCAGGAAGTGCTCCCTCCACACGTACACGTCTCCGTTGATGGCGCCGGTGAAGGTGAGGTTGTTCTGGAGGAGACACACGGCGTTCAAGTGACCAACGTCGCCCAACGCGCCAACAAGTGCCATCAACTTACAGCGCCAAACGCCACAGAGAGCATGGTCTGCATGCGTCCGTCCTCCACCGAGCCGATCACACCTTTCTTGTAGACCAGAGAACCTCCCACCAGAGTCCAGAACTTGATGTGTTTGATTCCCACCGATACAAACTGGGTGTCAGAGTCCGGTCTGAACTCCACCGCAAAGATCCGCTCGGCGTGGCCTCCTTTGCTGGTGACCTTGGTGCCTGGAGCAGAGGTCAAAGGTCAGCCTGGACATTTACACGGGGCACTGTGGATTCTCGGAGGGAGTATACCTTCCTGCCACCTCCACACGGTGATGGTGTGCTCGGGTTCCACTCCCACAGACAGCAGCAGCTTCCCTGTGGCGCTGAAGTTCACGTAGCCCACTCCTTTAGCGTGGGAGCAGCGCAGGATGGAGAGCGTCTGCTTGGTCATGGCGTCCCACACGTGGATGGACGGGGAGAGGCCTGAGAGCAGAGAACCAGAGAAACCATTAGCGGAACCTGAGACCGGCAGACGGAGGGAGGAGCTGAGGAGGTTTACATCGGGTCAAGACCAGGAGCGGAGGACATTTTGTTTCATGGCAGCCATTCAGGTCAAATATTAAATCCGTTCAGAGTAACTCTATATAAAACATGAAGAAGGAGGAGGAGTCAAAGCTACCAGGTCTGAAAACTCAGCAGAAGAGTGAGAGGAGAAAGAGACTAAACATGGAATGGAACTGAACCAAGAGGACTTGTTTCAGGGGGACCAGATTCAGAGGGACACATTTAATCTGCGGATCAACTTAGCACTCCAGGACCAGGTGGTGACGTGCCGGGTATATAACCCTCATTCTAAAGTCAGAAAACTACAGAAACGGAACTACAAAACCAATTGCATGATGGGATACCACAACACCAACACGTTCCATATCATCCAATTACTTTATCTTCAGTTTTGACCCCGATGACATGATCCTGACACAGTCCGTATTATTATTATTATAATTATAATAGGTATATATAGAGGAGATTCAGGACCAGAGTCAGGGCCAGAATCAGGACCAGAGACAGGACCAGAGTCAGGGCCAGAGTCAGGGCCAGAGTCAGGGCCAGAGACAGGACCAGCTACAGGATCAGATTCAAGACCAGAGTCAGGGCCAGATTCAAGACAAGAGACAGAACCAGCTACAGGACCAGATTCAAGACCAGAGCCAGGACCAGATTCAAGACCAGAGTCAGGAGCAGATTCAAGACCAGAGACAGGACCAGCTACAGGGCCAGATTCAAGAACAGAGTCAGGACCAGAGTCAGGGCCAGAGTCAGGACCAGATACAGGACCAGAGTCAGGACCAGAGTCAGAACCACAGACAGGACCAGGGTCAGGACCAGAGTCAGGACCAGAGTCAGAACCAGCTACAGGACCAGATTCAAGACCAGAGTCAGGGCCAGATTCAAGACAAGAGACAGGACCAGCTACAGGACCAGAGTCAGGGAGGACCCTGAGCAGATCTTCCACACAAGATCACACTGATGTGGAGACATGTGAAAACTTTCCAGGTGAATCTTTTTTTTATTTATTTTTTTAACTATCCCAAGTCATGACTCAGTCCATAGTTGGACGTGTAGAAGAGTCTGAGTGAAGGATAGTTTACCCTGTGAGGTCAATTCTACACAGTCTGAATGTTTACATTATATATACACACTATGGGGCTTCTCCCAGACCCTCAAAGTTTGGTTTGATGTTTTCATTTGGATCCAGATCAGAGCTACACAAAGAATCGGATACTCACCGGAAACATCCGCCTCTACATGGAGCAACAACAGCCACAGGTTAGACAGGCAGCTGGGGTGTGTGTGTGTGTGTGTGTGTGTGAGATAGTCTTACCTGGCAGCTCAGTGATGTCACCTGGTGGTGAGGTGAGGCGATGACATGAGGAAGCAGTGGAAAAGAAAAAAGTGCAATGGGCTGAGCTGACGATGAGGACAACATGATGTTCAGAGAAGATGAAGCTTCAGACTCAGCTCAGAGAAGGTAAATAAAGACACGTGGCGTTCCTCAGGTTCCAGACCACAGCAGAACGTGGTTTTGGAGAAGGTGAATCAGAAACCAGCACAACCTGAGGGCTGGGGGGACTCACCGATCTGTCCGGTGGCGATGACGTTCTGGTATTTGGGATGTTGATTGACGGTCAGACACAGGATGTCGTCCGTGTGCTCCAGGTAGAAGCTCTGACTCCCTGTGGGGACAGGAAGTTCAATCAACAAAAAGGTTTACAGTCAAGTGCGGTCTCTTGAGGTGCACGCACCGGCGGAGAGGTTCTGGAGGACCACGGTGGCGGCGGTGTGGAAGATGATGTCAGCTCCGTCGTTGAGGTAATGCAGGTTGTTGCGACAGTCGAAGCCTCTGTAGCCAAAGACGTGTTCCAGAACCAGTTCCTGAAAAACACACAGATGTTGGAGAACACGTCCAGGTTCCACCAGACTGACTTCATCTAGAACACACCCACCTCCAGCGCTTTCTTCTTCTTGCTCCCATTGTTCTTCAGCAGCTTCTCGGGCAGCGGCGCCGCTCGACTCACCGGAGGCCTGAAAATAAACGTGGGACACAAATGTGTGAGCGGTCGGATCCGGTTCCGACTATGGATGCAGACCCAAGATCTGACCTCTCCTCCACAGGAAGCTCTTTGTGCTGCAGGTGGGGTTTGGTCCCCGACATGTTCCTGATGCTGGCAGAGTAGATCTTGGTGATGTAGTCTACCAACTTCTCCCGGGCCACGTCGCTGTCGTACCCTGCACACACGCAAAAGGCTGTTTCATCTGCTCCTTCACCGCGGCAACAGTATCCCACCTCCCAGCCGAGAACCCGTCTCACCTCCGTCCTCTTCCGTGTCGTCGTCTGACTCCTCGCTGTCCACCGCTTTGCTCTCTTTGTGTCCCGGCGGCTCTCTGGTCCAGATCATCAGCGCCGTGTCGGCTCCGCCCACCGACAGCAGCACGGAGTCATCGTTGGACCAGCGGACGTTGGTCACGTTGGTGCTGTGTCCCACGTACTTCTTAAACTTTGCAAACTGGCCCTGAGGTCAGATTGTTAGAATGAGAATAAAGGCGGGATGAACACATCTCATTGGTCTGATCTCATTTGCAAGTCTGTACCCTGGAAGGGAAGCTGAAGAGTTTGAGGAAGCCAAAGTCGTCTCCTGTAGCGAGCAGTTTACCATCTTTGGTGAGCGACGTGGTGTTGACGAAGCTGAGCGTGGGCCAGACTCCCTCACAGGTGGGACCCAGGACCGAGGTCCAGCTGGCCCAGTCCAGCTTCTCAAACTGGACACAGAGGGACACATGACGAGGATCCACAGGACCTAAAGGACTCGGGAGGACTCAGAGGATCAGACTCACCTCCGACACACTGATGCTCTGTTTGCGTCCTCTGGGAGCCTCAAAGAACAGCTGGTCTTTGGCGCCGGTGTTCACCTGCAGCAGTTTACCTGCAGGGACGATATTTGTTAAATCTGCCTTTAACTATAAAGACCACATGGGGGTTAGAGACTTAGAGGTCCGTATCGAGGGCGGGGTGGTGTAAAAGCTATCATGCTAATGTTTGCATTATGTTCATATTTTAGTAGTGTTTCAATGACTAATATTTTTGAACTTTTAGCATGTTTGTTTGCCATGTTAGCATGCAGCATTAGCTTATAGCTAGAACAACAGAGCATGTGCAAAAAAACTGCTCTGAGAATTCATCCTCTGAGGATCATGAACATCTGAAATTCATCGAGGTCCCTGCTCAGCATCCGGCGTTCACCTCTGGAGTCCCAGTCGACGTGCGTGATGTAGCTTCCGGCTCCTTTACAGATTCCAACTCTCTTACTGGTTAGGACGTTATAAATGTCCACGAAGGAGTCGTGGGACGCCACGGCCAGGAACTTCCCTGCATCTGAAACACATCGAGTGGTGACGGGTTGCCCACCGACAGATCGGCCTTCATGCAGTGTCTCACCTGTGGGGTGAGTTCAGGTACCTTGGGAGAAGCGGATGTCGGAGATGAGCTCTCTCCGGTGGTGGAAGGTCACCATGTCCTCCAGAGTGTCGGCGTTCACCACCAGGAAACTGCCGTCGTTCAGACCAACCGCCAGAGCTTTACCGTCCGGAGAGAAGGCACAGCACCGGCCACCTGAGAGACGACACGCTGGTGAGTCTCAAGTGAGTCTCAGGTGAGTCTCAGCTAACACACAGACATGCGTCTCACCTTTCTTGAGTTTGCGGACTGCCACCATGCGGTGATTGGCGGAGAGTTCCCAGATCCTCAGCGTTTTGTCATCGCTGACGGTGGCACAGACAGGAAGCAGAGGATGAGCCGCCAGTCCCCACACCTCTCCTTCCATGTGACCCTGAACACAACACGCATGTGAGCGGGTAACCGTGCCGACAGACAGGTCTCCCGGGCCGTGGCCTCACCTGAACTAGCAGGGTCATGGGTCCGCTCTTGTCGATCTCCAGGATTTCTCCGTTCTTGGTTCCCAGCAGGATGTGGCCGTGTCCCAGAGTGATGGCTCTGATGGACGGGTTGTCCTCGAGGAGAAGACCTGGTCCAGAACCCCAGCATGAGTCCAATTCCTCACATACAGCAAGTGACCTGGAACGCGGACTCACCTTTAGAGGACGGGGACAGCGCGGCTCTCTTGATGGCGTACGTCTTCAAACATCGTTCAAACATGTCATCCCACAGCTCCACAACGCCGTCCTTCCCCCCCGTCACAAAACCCTGAAACCAATAATCGACTTTATTGATCCGATCGCTTCCTCAGAGCCAGAGGAGGTGAAAATGGATACCGAAAGATGGATGGATGAAGGCTGGATGCTGACCTTGTCCAGGGAGCACATGGCGAACACGGGTCCGTCGTGGGCCTTGATGGTCTTGAGGAGCGTGGTGTCTCTCCAGATGTAAACGTCTCCGTTGGTGGCTCCAGAGAAAACCAGATCCTCAGATCGACCGTAACACGCCGACATCATGGTCTCCTGTTTCCCCAGGTTTCCAAATATGCCTCGTTTAAACGTCAGGCCTCCGCCTGCAGGACCAGGACAGACGTCTCGGTTTGTCCCTTCATCCCTACATCCGAAGGGATGAAGGGATGAGGACCACGTCTCACTTTACCTGAATGTTGCCAGAACTTGATGTGTTTCATGCCAACAGTCACCAGCTTATCCATCCTGAAAGGGTTACTCTTCACCACGAAGATTTTATCTTTGTGACCCCTGCACAACACGCATGCACACACAGGTTCAGGTGTTGTGTTCAGGTGTTGTGTTCAGGTGTTGTGTTCAGGTGCCGTGTTCCGGTGCCGTGTTCAAGTGATGTGTTCAGGTGTTGTGTTCAAGTGCTGTGTTCAAGTGCCGTGTTCAAGTGATGTGTTCAGGTGATGTGTTCAGGTGTTGTGTTCAGGTGTTGTGTTCAGGTGTTGTTTTCAGGTGTTGTGTTCAGGTGTTGTGTTCAGGTGCCGTGTTCAGGTGCCGTGTTCCGGTGCCGTGTTCAAGTGATGTGTTCAGGTGTTGTGTTCAAGTGCTGTGTTCAAGTGCCGTGTTCAAGTGCCGTGTTCAGGTGCCGTGTTCAAGTGCTGTGTTCAAGTGCTGTGTTCAGGTGTTGTGTTCAGGTGCCGTGTTCAGGTGCCGTGTTCCGGTGCTGTGTACCTGGCCTTGGCCAGTCTCTCTCCTTTCTTCCAGTCCCAGATAACGATGGAGTGAAACTCGTCGATTCCGACTGAAACCAGACTCTTACCGTCGGCTGAAACGACAGGAAACAGGAAAAGGAAAAGGATACAGCATTACAATATCAATGGCTCATTAATAATTAAATGGCTGGACGTTCATGTGTTCACTTCAGTGTACCTGTGAACTCCAGAGCACACACTCCCCGGCTGTGGTGACCCTTCAGCAGGGACAGACACTTCAGGGTCATGACGTCCCAGATGTGGACGGCCGGGTCTCTGCCCACCTGAGGACACAGACAGCCAATCAGAATCGCTCCGGGTCAGAGAGCGCCGCCATTAGGCCGAGCGTACCTGTGCGGAGGCCACGTAGTCTTTGAGCGGGTGGACGGCGAGCGCCAGGATGTCGTCATCGTGGCCCAGATAGAACCTCTGCGTGTGCTGCTGCCGGTTGTAGACCACAGCGACGGCAGCTACGTGGTACACGACCTCCCCCGTCTGACTGTAGAACAGGTTGTTGCGACAGTCGAACCCGCGATACCTTCAGGAAACGGGAAACAGCCGGGATCAGTGTCCGAGGAGACCGAGAGGCGATGGTTTGAGTTCTTACCCGTGAACAAACTGCAGACGAAGCCCCTCCTCCGGAGCGTTCTGACGCTTCAGAGAGCCAATCAGCTTCTTCTTCAGCTGGGGGAGGTCCTCCTTATATACCTGCACACAGAAACAGGTGAGTCACGTGATCCTGGATGACTGACAGCATGCGAGGATGTGGACTTCCTGTTGACCTGGCGTTCGTAGCTGGTCTGAGCTTCCTGTTCGATGTCCGAGTCCAGCTCCGGGACGTCCGACACGTCAGAGTCCGACTCTCCACTGTTGGAGTCTGCGTAACCTTCTGAATAAAGAGAAGAAAAACTTTATCAACAACACGTCGACAAACATCCTTGTGTTTTCCAAATCCAGAAAATCTCTGGATGTGGTGAATCGTGGACTGACCCTGAAGCAGCGGCTCCAGGACGCCATTCATCACGCCTTCAGGCAGGAACCTCCACTGGAACACGGCGTGGTCGGCGCCGCCGGTGGTGACCACCCACTGCAGGTCGCTAGACCAGCGCACATTGGTGACATGGGCCGAGTGACCGATGTACTTCTTGAATTTGGCTCCTGTTCCAGGAAGGAGATGTTTACACGGGTCAAAGAACCATCAGACCATCTACATCAAGATTACAGCTGGAGTCCATAAGTTCCTTCAGATTCACAACATTTAGTTCTGAAGAGGAGATCTGAGATAGAAACCTTTCTTAAGACAGGGGAACCTGAAGAGTCGGACCAGGCCCAGGTCGTCTCCGGTCGCCAGTACCGCACTGCTGTAGTTGGCGTCCACGGAGTTCACATTGGTGATGGTGGAGTATTTGGACCAGATGCCGTTCACCTCGGCACCGATCACACCCGTCCACGTCATCCAGTGGATCCCCTTGGCTTCCTCTCTGGGGACCAGCTTCCCCGCTGGAACAGAAAGATGAGGTCAAAGGTTCATAAAATAGTTTTGCTCTTAGACCGGTCCACGCCAGACTCTAGTTGGGTACCTGGCATCCTGTAGAACAGCCGCTCTCCGGCACCATCGTTGCTCTGCAGGAAGCGACTGTCCACCGACCAGTCCAGGTGTGTGATGAAGGAGGCGGAGCGACTGCACTCTCCAACCTTCTTGTAGCGCTGACCGACGGCGTAGACGTCCACCAGTCCGTCGTTTGAGCCCACGGCCAGGAAGGAGCCGTCTGGAGAGAACTTCAACTCGTGGATGACCTCTTTCCTGTCCTTGATGTGGACCACCTCCGTCATGTCCCTGAAGAAAAGGGTTGGTCAACGGTCAACGACATTCAAATCTGTTCTTTAGCTACTGGAGCTAACTGCAGAGGTCGCTGTGAACCAGTGAATAAGTGAACGGGTGAACCTGACGCGCAGCACCGTGAAGGATCCGTCCTTCATGCCCAAAGCCAGCTGGGAACCATCGTTGTTGAAGGAAACGCTGCGGACGGACTCCTCCATGTTGCAGCGAGCCAGCAGCGTGTGGTCATGGAGACTCCAGAGCCTGAGAGACACACACAGGTCAGAGGGGTCTGCAGGGTCTGCAGGGTCTGCAGGGTCTGTGGGTGCGTCTGACTGACCTGACGGAGCGGTCGTCGCTCCCGGTGACGGCCACTGGCTGCTTGGGGTGCAGGTCCAGGGCCCAGAGCTCGCCCTCGCTGTGACCCTGCATCAGCAGTATGGGTTTATCCCGATCTCGCACCATGACCTCGAAGATCTCGCTGTCCTGAGTCCCGGCCAGGATCCGGTCGGCCTTCCAGCACACGCTGCGGATGGACAGTCCTGACACAGCACATTTAAAAAACATGACGAGGCGGAAAACGGCTTCTTAGATTCTCACAACAAGGAACTGAGTCCTCATCAAAACCTCGAAACCAGATTCAACACCTGGACCCCGCGCTCTTATTAAAGTGCTCATGGAAGAACTTGAGTGGAGGAACCTTTGTATCCCTGCTCCGCCTCCCGCAGGTCAATCTTGGTGATGGGTTTGAAGTCCACGTCCCACAGGCGGATGCAGCCGTCCCGTCCGCCGGTGGCGAACCCTTCCTCACACGCATGCATGCTGAAGATCCCAGCCTGCACATCACCACGCACACACACACACACACACACATTACCCACATTGACATTGAACACGCTAATAATAATAATAAGAATAATAATAATAATTAGGCGTGTTCACCCCGTGTGCTGCCTGCACGGTTCTGATCAGAGTGATTCCTCTCCACACGTACACGTCTCCGTTCAGAGCTCCAGAGTACGTCAGCTCGTCTTTGGCCGCAGAGACGCACAGGATGGTCTGCAGGTCGCCCGTCTTCCCGAACACGCCGCGCTTGGGCGTCAGAGCGTTTCCACACAGAGTCCAGAACTGAAGACACCAGGAGTTATTGCTCCGCCTTGAAATCACCGTCTAAAAACACGTCTCACCTTGATGTGTTTGACTCCACAGCTGACCAGACGGCCGGACTGGACCGGGTCCCAGGCCACGTCAAAGATCTGTCAACCCACAGTCCAAATCAATACCGGAACTGATCGGCAATACTGTAAGGTGAGGATTGTCATTGTTGAGCGGTACCCTGTCCGAGTGTCCCGTTGCCGTGGCGACGACGCGTCCTCTCCTCCAGTCCCACACACACACTGTGTTCTTTGCATCCAGACCAACCGATGCCAATCGCTACAACAGAGAGGACACACGCACACATTGTTACGCTGTGTGTGTGTGTGTAGAGGCGAGGGGGCGGGGTCACACACCTGTCCGTCAGAGTCGAAGCCCAGGCAAGCCACGCCGTGTGTGTGGACGTCCCTCAGGATGGAGACGGTCTGCATGGCGTAGGTGTCCCAGATACAGATGTACGGGTCCTTGCCCACCTGACCCGTCGCCACCTGGATCCTGTCGGGGTGGATGGCCAGGCTGGAGGGGGAGGGGCCGAGTCAGCACTACCCACAATGCACCTGAAGCGTTTCAGCTGAACAAGGACAAAGAATCGCGCACCTGATGATGTCGTCGTTGTGGCCCAGGTAGAACTTCTGGGTGTGTTCTCGAGTGTTGTAGACCACACCCACTCCGGCCACGAAGTACACCAGCTCTTTGCCCGCGGTGTAGAAAAGGTTGTTGCGACACTGGTGACCTCGGTACCCGTGGATCCACTCCAGCCTCAGCTGGCAGCGTGGCGCCGTCTTATCGGACATGATGCACCTAGGCTGGACTCTCTTTAAAGGAGCGGCCTCCAACTACACTTCCCATGATTCCACAGTGACGCTAGACCTTGAGAGGTTTGTGCTTTAAACGGATCACACAGTGAATTCATGATCAACCAATCAAAGAGTCCAATTATCAAAAAGGAGCGACAGTGATGGAAAAATACATTTTATATCCAGGAATATAAAATCCTAGCTTCAAATTAGATTATAAAGTAAATGCTGTCACTCTGATCAATTTATAAACACAGAAATGATTGAATATTCATCATCTAATCTTGGTTTTTGGACAGACAATGTTCCAATGGTGACATCACTGATATTTGCTGACAAATTGAGACACTCGATTTTGGAGAAATTGGACCCATACGAAAACTATCTACTCTAAGTCGTCCGCGTGGTTCCCGGTGACGTCAGAGGAACCTGCAGGAAGATTCCCGGGATCGTGTGTGAAGGTCACAGGAAACAGAACCGGAACATTCCAGGAGCCGAAGATGCTGGAGCGAGCCCCCGACACTCCGAGGAAATCTGAAAGCCGGAGATTAAGAGCCGCTTCACCTCCGCGGCTTCCGGCTGCAGCTGCTCCCACCGCCCGGGGCAGAGGAGCGACGGGCCGGGGAGGAGGGACCACAACCGTCCGGTAAACACGGGGGAATCGCGGAGGAAAAGCCGGAATATTCACGGAAATCTCAGGGATGGACCGACAGGAAACACGGATCGATGGGACGCATACCCGCACTTCCGGTTTGGAGTTTCAAAATAAGACAGAGCCGTCCTTCCTTTCACACACACACACACACACGGAGTATTGATTGAGTTATTATGGACCTGGTTGTATTTCTTAGGGAGATCGATACGATGAAATATATGACACGTTGAAAAATGAAAAAATGCTCCCAGAAGCATTTAAAAGCTTGTGGACTTAGCAGATGGTCCTTGTATGGACTCGCCCTGACTATTAGCCCTTATTAAACTGCGCAATTATCCGTTGTTGGTTTTAAACTGATCCGACGACGATTTATCTGAAAAACGGCCCCCATCTTATTTTGAAAATACAGGTCTGTAATTCCGCTCATTTTCGAGCCGAGCTAAGCTACTTCCCGGCCCCGGATCAGTCACAGCTCAGGAGCCGCGGTGCATGACGGGGGGCGTAGTCGTGCCGCACACTCATTTGCACCAAGACTGACCTTCAGGAACCGCGGCTCCTGAAGGTGGACAGAAGCAGACCGAGACAAAAGTGCGGTGTGTAAAGTCGAAAAGCTTTAATGACACATTTCGGACACAGAGCGTTCAAGTCTACAGTTGGTACATGAGAAAAGCTTAATGTTCTAGCGGCAGCTTACATATTGGGCCTCATGCCTACAGATGTAGTTCTGACTGTGCAGTAAGATGGCGGGAACTTCCATACGTGTCGGGTACGATAGATATGCAGCCGGCGCGCCGCTTTCAAAGAGCCGCCGTTTAGCAGGAAACACGGAAGCCGTCGCTGGACCGCGTCTCCGAACGAAGGGTCGCGCCAGCGTGGAGGTTCTTCAGGCCGAGCATGCAAGTGGATTTCTACATCCTACACCTGCTCACAGGTGGGTGGGGCTTGGAAAATGGTGGCGGAGGACCACGAAGCAAGGAAAGCAAAAGAAATGCACTCTTGGTCCAAGGAACCAACGGAGGAAAGAACCAGAGCTGGTCCAGAGAAGTAGAAAAATAAGAACATTTCAGGAAAAAAAAACACAACAAATGAGCGTGGTCCCCCATGATGTCAGAGAGTGGCAGCGTTCTCATTGGACGTTGTGGCGCACCGGCGGTCATAACGTCTGAAACGCTCCTGCTCTCCAACGCACGAGCGCACAAAGAAAAACGCTAAGGCGCACTTGGGTGAAACTGGCAAACTCTGTCATTGGCTGTTCGCTGGTGATGTCACTCAGATTGGAACAGGAAATGTCAGAGGTTAGCAGCTGATGGAGGGGTGTGCGCGTGTTTCACCAAAGTGCAGATTGGATCTTCTACGGTTTCTTCTTGCTGAAGAGACTGAAGCGTTTCTCCTTCTCCTTCTCTTTGTCCTTCTCCCTCTTCCCGGGACTCGACTCGGTGGTCAGCGGCAGCGTTTGAGCGCGGCCAGACGCCGGCGTGCCGGGGTCGTCCCCGCCGCGCTCGGAGGCGCTGGCGTTCATGACGGCCTGGATCCAGGTGCTCATCTCCTCCTGCGGAGGTCAGAGGTCAGATTACGGCTTCACACATTCCATCATGAAGAAGAAGAGAAATAACTCACTTCATCTTTGGCTTGGAACAGATACTCGTTCCCGTCAGACGCTCTGAGAAGAGAGAAGGGGGCGCGTCAAATCACAAAGCCTCTCTGGTCGGACGAAAACAAGATGGCCGCCCCTCACCTGAGTTTGAAGACGTGTTTCTTCTTCTTGTAGTCTGAAGCCACGTCACAGGTGGCCTCCTTCAGGCTGACGGGAACCTGGTTGTGGTACGCGGCGCCCTGAGCCACCGCCTTGCTGTCCTTGTAGAAACCCACTTCCTGGTTGTTGATGACGCAGTACACGTTGTGCCACGACCTGCCAATCACAGAACAGCGTGATGAGAGGCTGAACGGAGCAGAGCGATGACAGGGTGAAGCGTGAGGTCACCTGTTGGAGGCCTTCTTGTTATGCCCCTCCCACTCGTGCTTGCGGTGCAGGAAGCCCTCCAGCTGCGAGGACTCCAGGTTCCCGGACGGCAGCGTGGATGACTGGCTGGACTTCCTCTTCCTGCCGGAGGGCGGGGACGCGCCGGGGCTCGGGTCCGCCACGCCGTTCACCATGTCTGCCCCGTCCAGGCCGTCCTGAGGTTGAAACATTTTATGTAAAAGAACAGAAGAGAAGCTGTGAGGGCAGGGCAGTCAAGAAAGATCAAAGATGCAAACAGGAAGTCAGCTGACACACAGGAAACCACCACGTGAACCGGACACTGACCCGAGGTGAATCCTGGTCAGACGGCAGCCCGTTCTGAACCATCACGCCGCCACTGCAGAGACACGGTCAGGACACGGTCAGGACACGGTTAGATGCGACCCACCCATCGGAGCCCAGCTCCGCCCATCACTTCCTGTTCCTCACCTCTGCTGAGGCTGAGACTCCTCCTCCTGGACCGGTACTGGTTCTGGAGACGGAGGCCTCCTCCTCCTCTCCTCCTCCTCCTGCTGCCTCCTCACCTCCAACAGCTCCAACTGAAACACACCAAACAGTCACATGACGCCTCGAATGACGTCAGTTCAGAAAAAAATAAAGAAGGAACCATGGACGTGCTCACCGTGGTCAGCCTCTCCAGGGCCGAGAACCGCTCCTCCCAGGTGGCGGCGGACTTCTCGAAGGCCTCGTGGCGCTTGATGAGTTTCTCCACCTCGTCCACGCTCTGACCCATCTCCCGCCCCGACAGGTACGGCTCCTGGCCCAGCAGCCAGGCCTCGGCCACGCCCGCGTCCCGCGAGAACTGGTGCACCTCCAGGACTGAGGGGGAGGAACTTAGGTTAGGGTCAGAAAACACAAGGCCGAAGGACAACCAGAGCCTGAGGAGTCATCACAGCAGCGTCCGATCGGCGCCATCGCCTCGACCGACCAATCAGACCACTTATTGATGACCTGTGAGCAGGAAATTCTGATCTCTGGAGTCAATTTTAAATGTGTAACACGAACAAACATCTGGAGGGGGCGGAGTCTTACTGAGTCGTAGCCACTCCCATCGGTCCTCCCACTTGTCAATCATCTCTTTTCTTTTGTCTGTCAGCTGCAGCAGTTTCTCTTTGATCTGTAAAACGCACAACAGCGCCTCAGTCCCTGTCCCCCCTGATTTGGAGTCTGGTTTCAACCACAGTTGAAAGGTTTGGTTCTCGTCAGCAGAAACATTTAAGCTGATATATTGGGAGCGAGGGGCCTCACCTCCTCAGCGGCGTAGTGTTTCCGGGCCAGCAGAGCTTTTCCCAGCTCGATGCAGGACGTGAAGCTGTCGTTCCGGGCGTCGATCTCGGCCTTGATGCCCTGATGGTTGTTCATCAGCAGCTCCACCGACGACACGTCCCTGAATCGCAGAAGACAGTCAGCTACGAGCCGCTCCGCTCCAGCGGCCTCTAACTCTCGGCGGACTCTGGTACCTGGGGTTCTCCTGGGCCTCGATGAGCCGGATCACGTCGTCCATCCACAGCAGCAGGTCCCTCACCATGCTGAAGAAGCGGAACTTGTCTCCGGTGTCCAGGAGGCGCAGGCGCCGTCCGTCGCAGGCCTCCAGCAGACTCCTCCAGGCCTCCAGCACCTCCCCCTCCCTGCGCTGGATGTCGTCCGCCTTATCGCCGGCGTACGCCGACTGGAGGCGCACGGCGTCGTCCTGCAGCTGCCTCACCTGGAGGTCAAAGGTCAACACCAAAGACACGTTAACATGTTTCTCAACTACACTCATTGATTTGTCAAATAAAAGTTCAGCTGCTACAAAAATCTTTCAGTTTGGTTAAAATGAAGGACTCAACGACTCAAGGATTCTGTGGCGCAATAGGCCAGCTTCGAGCCCACCCAGGGACGATTATAAGAAACGCCGTGTAGTAACATTCGTGGAGAGGTGGCCTAGTGGTGAGGGAGACAGGCATCGGACCAGAGGGTTGCCGGTTCGAGGCGGTCTCCAACTGGAAGGATGCACGAACACCCCCCACTAACAAAAGAGACGCCACCTCTAGTGCCCTTGAGCAAGGCACTAACCCTTGCCACAGATAGGTCAAATGCAGAGGTCAAATTTCCCCCGACTTGTGTGCGTTAGACGATGCGCAATTCTAATTCAAAGACTCAAGGATTCAAGGATTCCTTATTGCGGATCCATCACATGTTACATGTGGCAGAACAAAATCAAGTAAGGTTCAGGTAATAACGTAGAACAGTAAAATATAAGGTGACCCCGACGTCGGTGGAGGGTTTTAGAGTCTGACCTGCGTGCCCAGGGCTTGGATGTCGTGTTCAAAGGTGGTGTGCATCCTCTGCAGGGCCTCCACCGTGTTCTGGTCGCGGCCCACCTCCTCCGGCAGCTTCTTCTGTTTGTCCAGGATGCGTCCCAGGATCTCCTTGGCGTCGTGGTAGAACTTGTGCAGCTCGAAGGAGGCGGCCAGGATCTGCGTCCTGGTGTCGATGAGCTCCAGCAGGTCGGCCCAGGCCTCGTTCAGCCCGTCCTTCCACTCCGCCACCGTGGCCGCGTCGCCGTGTCCCGCGTTGATCAGCTCGTCCGCCTGACGGTTGACACCGTCCACGCGCTCCTGCCCGATGTTGCCCGTGTCCCGGGCGAACTCCCGGAAACGCTCCTGCAGCATCTGATCAAACAGGTCAGAGATAAAAGGTCAGGGGTCAAAGGTCAAATGTCCGGAACATAAATGACAAAGATGGAGCAGAAATACTTGAATACACTGCGTCCATCGTAGGCCTATTAGAAAGCGTTAGTACTCTGTGTAGTACCACAGCAGTATTGGTACTACGATCCGCAGGGCGGGACGTACGGTCACGTGTTCATAGTCCTGGCCCAGCTCGTGGGACCCGGCCACCACTTCCCGCTCAGCGATCCACTGCTCCAGGTCATCCACCTCCCGGTTCAGCTGGAAGAGGCGGAGCCTCTCGTCCAGTTTCCCCCGCCTCTCCTCTGACAGGTCCTTCAGACCGGCGTACAGTTTGTCCACCTGAGACTGACGCATGCTGATACGCTCACTGACACACACACACACACACACACACACACACTCAGTGAGTGCGGCCCTTCTTCAGGCAGCGTCAGATCTTCCCACAGTGTGTGTAGGAGTGCATGTACCTCTCTGGGTGCCCCTCAGACACCAGGCCTCTGCTGGTCTGGGACAGCTGGTGGACTGTTTCGGCGTAGTCCTCCACGGCCTGCTCCACGATTTGATGCTTCTTCAGCATGGTGACGGCGCTCTGCTCGTCCTGGGACACGCCCCTTTTTGGTTATTGTTTTTATGTTGATAGATGTTGTGTTGTAGTGTGTTCACCAACCTTGGCCTTCTCCTCTGACATCATGTACAGCTCCTGCTCGCTCATCCAGGCCTCGGCCTCCGCCGCGTCAAAGTAGTACTGCTGGGCGCGGTGCGCCTCCTCCAGGCGCCCGTGCCGGAGCCCCGCCTCCTCCATCAGCTGCTTCCACAGCTCCCGCAGCTGGGCCAGGCGCCGGCGGGTGGCCTCCGCGTCGGATGACTCGTCCGGCAGGAGGCTCTGACTGCGCTCCAGGATGTCGTCGATACGAGGCTGATGGCCCTGGATCTCCTTCTGCAGAGTCTGAGGACGAAGGCGGAGTCTAAGTGTCGGCCTGCATCAGGCAGATGGTTTTAGGTTTTCTTTGTACTGGAGCTATTTGTACTTTTTCTAATTGTACTCTAGCGGAACACTTCGGCATAAGTAAATTCTTCTCGGTTGTGGATTGAACTTGTACTGGACTGGACTGCAGAGACTCACCTGGTTCTTCTTGATAAGCAGCTGGACCGTCTGCAGGTTGTGTCCGTGGTCGGTAGACGTGGCCACAGGCATCCTCTCCTGACCCCACAGCTGGAAGAGAAACAACATGCTTAGCTCCTCCCACTAACTCCGGTTCAGTTCCACTCCAAGTTCTACGTACGATCTCGTCCTCCACGTCTCGGTTGAACTGGTGAACCTCTCGGGACGCCACCAGGAAGTTCCTGCGCCGTCTCAGCGGATCCAGCAGCTCCTGGAACTTGTTCTCCACCAGCTGCCTGCGCCCGTCCACCTCGTCGGCATCCTTCACTTCCTGACCCAGAGCCTTCACCTGGCTCTGCAGCTCCACCACCTCCCTCTGACGCACGTCCACCTGGTTCTCCAGCATCTGTGAGAGGGAGCGTTCACAACTCAGAGACCTCCGAAGAATCGAGGTGCCAATAGCCACTCAGGACGCCGGAAGCGGTATCTTCACTTCTTGAACCTCTATCAGATCATTCATCATCACGCCGTGGTTTACCTGCTGTTTCTTCAGCAGGATGTTGACAGAGGTCAGGTCCTTCCCGTAGTCGTCAGACTGGATCTGACCCTCCAGGCCGACCAGCCACTTGTCCAGGTCTGCGCAGCTCTGCGTGAACAGCTCCGCCTTGTTGGCGTCAAACAGACACTGAGCCTTGGTCTGCGTGGTGGACTCTAGCTCCTCCCACATGCCGTGGAGCGCCGACAGCTTCTCCTTCACCACCGCCTCCGTCTCGGGCTTCTCTGAGACCAACAGCGCTCCGTCCTGCAGAGAGAGGTTCAGACCAGGTTCAGATCAGATTCAGATCAGGATCAGTGGATGAAAAGCAGAAATGTCATTCATGAAATGGCCGTTCTCTAATCGTTCCTGATCTACTGTAGGGAGTGAAGAATGCTGGGTACCTTCTGGATCTTGTCCAGCCACTCTTTGTTGGACTGCAGCTCGGCCATGAAGGCCTGGTGCTTCAGCCACTTGCTGTGCAGGTTCCTGGCCTCGTCGTAGGTCATGTCCTGAGCCGTGAGCATCTTCTCGTTGATCCACAGAGAGAGCTGAAAAACACACAGAGGTCATGGATCGGTTGCGATTATGAATCGGGTGCGGTCATGGTTCAGGAGTGAGGGCTGACCTCCTGACAGTCCTGCAGGAACCTCTGAAGGTCTCTGTTGTCCTTCAGTCTCATCAGCAGCTCCACTGCAGCCTCTCTGTTCTTCTTATGTCTGAAAACAAGAAACTCATGTTTGAACCAGAAGGAACCATCCACGGATTGTGGTTGTTGGTAAATATGGAAAACCTGAGGATGTCCCCCTACCACACAATCGGTTTATAAACATGAAGATCACATGGTCTTCGTGTTTATTTACGTCACAACAAGCAATCCAGTGACAGTAACCAGGAAGTACCGGTTCATGTGATCACTCTACCTGTCGTCGATGGAGGCCACTCTCTCCTGGATGCGCTCGGCGTTGATGTTTCCGTCTCCGGCCAGGCGCCTGCCGGCCTCCACCACGCCGTTGATCTTGTCCTCGTTGGCGTCCATGGTGGTCATGAAGTCCTCCTGCTTCTTGATGGCCGCCTCGGCTCCTTCCAGAGTGGTCGGCATTTCGGTGTGAGCCAGGACATACTCCTGCAGGCAGAGGTCACATGAGAACACTTTACCCTCTGTAGAACAGGAGTCCTGAACTCTGTCCCATATTGCTGCAGATTCAACCATTGGATGATGGAAAGATCGTGGTTTACCTGGTTGTTGAGGAAGGCCTCGGCCTGCTTGGTGTCCCTGAGGAACAGCTGGTAGATGTGGGACTGGGCCAGCAGGTTCTGCCGGTTTTCCCACATCTTGTGCAGCTCATTCCAGCCGGTGTCCAGCGCCTGCAGCCTCTGCCTGAGGAACATGTGCTGCGCGTCCGTCTGGCCCTGCGTCACCATCTCGCCCATGTCGCGCATCCTCTGGTAGTCCTCCTCGTAGTTCTGGACCTCGTTCTTGATGCCCTCGTGCTGGGCCATGAGCTTTTCAGCCTCGGCCAGCGTGTTGGGCATGTCCTCGGAGGCGATGGCGGTCTGCGTGCGCGACAGCCAGGACTGGAAGTCGTCCAGCTCGCGCAGGAACTGCTGCAGCTTCCTGGCCTCGCCCAGAGACTCCTCGCGGTTCTTCAGCGTGTTCTTCATCTCCTCCCAGACAGCGGTGATCTCGGCCAAGCGGCCCGTGATGGCCTTGGCCTGGTCGGGGTGCTCCTCTGCCAGACGCCCGGCCTCCCCCCGCAGGTCGGACAGCTTGTCCTCAATGGCGGCCAGGTCACGCTCCATGCCGGTCAGTTTCCTCTGCAGGGCCATGACTCCAGTCAGGTCGTTGCCCAGCTCCTGGGTGGACTCGATGACCTTGGTCTTCTCTTTGATCCAGGACTTGGTCTCGTTGCAGTCCAGGTGATAGTTCTGGACCCCGAGGGCCGAGTTCAGGGACTCCTTCTTCTGGTCCAGCAGGTCACGGAACTGGCTCCACCTGGTGGCAGAGGAAAGCATTGTCACTAAAGTGGCTATCCTGTTTCTACTGTGGTTGCAGCTTTTTTTCTTTCTTTTAAAACGTTCTCCTCCACAAAACACTCATCATTGCGTGGACCTGTTTCTACCTGTTGTTGAGTTTGTCTTGCTGGATCTTGATGTCCTTCTCGCTCGGGTGTCCACTGTGCATCAGCTGTCGGGCGATCTGGTTCACCACGGCGACGCGCGACGCCTGGTTGTTCATCTCTGGCTCCAGACTCTCGAACCTGAGGATCACAGCCCACCTGAATACCGTCCTGGATAAAGGATGTGAACCATTTAGAACCGGCGTGCCGAACCTGATGGTCCTACCTGTGCTGGACCACCTCCAGGTCCTCCAGTTTCTCAGGGATCTCCATGCTGATCAGCCACTGCTCCTTCTCATCGATCCACACCTCACATGCGTTTGCCTCACTGAACATTTTATAGAGCGCCAGCGCGTCCTGCAGGGCCTGTTTCCTCAGCTTGGTCAGCTCCGCCACCTCCTTGTAGCGCTCCTCGATACCAGCCAGTCGGCCGCGCACCTCCTCGGACTCCGCCTCCTCCTGGGTTAGACAGGCGACCTGCTCGTGAAGCGAGTCGATGACGGGCCGGTAGCTCGCCACCTCTGCCGCCGCGTCTTTGTGTTTCCGGACCAGCGCCTGGGTGGAAAACTCGTCATGGCCCGTCTCTCCACTAGAGACGATGCGCAGGGCGTCCAGAGTCCAGGCATCGACATCATCGGCGTCCGCATGGAACTGGTGCAGAGCCAGGGCCTCCTCCAGCCTCCTCCTCCTCACCGCCGCCAGCTGCTCCAGCTCCGCCCACTGAGCCTGCAGGTCAGCCATTCGCTCTTGAATCTTAGCGGCCCCAAAGTGGCCGGCCTTCACCATGGCTCCGCCCTCGGCGATGGTGTGCTGGAGGTGTCCGGAGCGGCCGCTAATCTCGTCCTCCAGAGCGCGCTGCTGGCTGAGGAGACGCAGCGCTCCCGTCAGGTCCTTACCATGCTCCAAAGAGGAGAGGATCTGCTCCTTCTCACGGATCCAGCCCTCCTCTTCTGCCATCTCCCAGAAAAACTTCCACAGGCGTCGGGACTCCTCCAGGTGAGCGCGGCGCTCTGCAGCCAGCTGGGTCAGCTCCTGGTAACAAAACTCCAGGTGGGCCACTCGGTCCTGGATGACCTGAGGGTCGCAGGGCTTGTAGCCTGAAGAAGAGAAGACCATCATCACTAGATCATCATTTGTGATCTACTACGGCATGCTTTCAGCCTCATAAATATATATTGAAACCGAACCACACGATGGAGAAGTAGAAACCGTGACCGCGGGTCAACATACCGCTGTCATTGACAGAGAATTTGTTGGCATTGGTAGAGACGGACTTGACCCTGTCCGCCTGAATGGAGATGTCGGCCTCCACAAGGGCGTGTTTCTGCAGCAGGTCCTCCACACCCAACAGATGTTTCCCATAATCCTGGGACAGAAGCAGCATCTGGAACAGACAAGAGTCCAGCGGTGAGGACCGGC
Source organism: Colistium nudipinnis (assembly GCA_016785305.1). NCBI lineage: Eukaryota > Metazoa > Chordata > Actinopteri > Pleuronectiformes > Rhombosoleidae > Colistium > Colistium nudipinnis. The sequence goes on along the minus strand of JAFBJU010001983.1, from coordinate 72,707 downwards.
GGATGGGACCCATGCCGCCATCGCACACAAACAGCTCTGGTCATCGGCATACCTTCATCTCGTCCATCCAGTCCATGATGTGGAGCATCTCCTGGAACACCCTCTGCAGGCCCAGGTTCATCTCCAGCCGGAGCCTGCGGGCCTTCAGCAGCTCCAGCAGATACTCCCACAGCCGGATCACGTTGTCCTTCCTGGCCGTGATGCGTTTGATGTCGTGGTAGCGCTCGACTTCCAGCTCCTTGGCTACAGAAACCACGGCCTGGACGCGCTCCTCGTAGGCCGTGATGTCCGTCTCAATTGCCTCGTGCTTCTTGGTGGCCGCCTCCACGGCCTGGAGGTCAAAACCAAAGTTGTCCTGGAAACAGAGAGGATTGACGTCTGAATAAACGCTTCAACTGTGTGCGGAGACGTGTCCGATGAAGTGGGCTCGGCCTGGTACCTGGGACACCAGCCTCTGGTTCTCGCTGAGCCAGGTCTCCCTCATGGCGGCCTTGCGGTCAAAGCGTCTGGCCAGCTGCTCTAGCTTCTCCTGGCGGATCAGCTCGGTCCTCAGAGCCAGTTCTCGCTCGTGCTCCGCCTTCTCAAGACGCTCCCAGGCCTGAAGGACACGTTTCATAACATCAGCATCCACCTGAGGCCATTCCTGCGGTTATCCTCCAACATCTGCCTGACTGGATATCTGTGAATGTACTGGAACCAATGATCAATAATGATCTGGAGAGGAAATGGAGTTTCTGACCTTGTTGATGTCTGAGATGAGTTTCCCCTCGCGGGGCATGTAGACCTTCTGGTTGTTGGCTCTCATCTTACTCTGGATGGTGAAGAGGAGAACCTCCAGGTTTCCTTTCTCTGTGAACCTGAGGGGACGAGATGAGGAGGAGGAAAAAGTTTATTTCCTAAGCTCCAGATCAAGACTTTTTAAAGTGGACTAAGTGATTCTGAAGCTCTGGGGTGTCGTGTGGTGGTTGTGGCGGAGAGGTTCTGACTTTGGAGGTTTCTCCACGGTGCGGTACGTGTTGAAGGCCTGAAGCTGCTGCTGGACTCCAACCAGAGAGTTGGCGAACTTCCTGTTGTTGAGGATGATGATGGTCTGCTCGATCCACTCCAGCAGGTCCGAGGCCAGAGACTCGTACTTCTCCACCATCTTCTCCGTCTCGATGGCGTTGTCCAGAACCTGGAGAGAAAAAAACGGTCCGTCATCACCGAGAGTTAGGGTCGGAGGTCATGGTGGGCGTGGCCTCCTCACTGACCTTCCCGATGCGTTTGCCCTCCACCTTCAGCGCCTTCATCTTGGAGAAGTAGTGGTAGTAGGTCACCACGTAGGTGATGACGGACTTCTCATCAGGATGGTCCACGCTGATGTCTGCAACACAAAAAGGCGTCACCACTCGGTCCATGAACGCGGCAGCCAATCACACTTCTGGGTGTGAGGTCAGAGGTCAGCCTCACCCTCGGGGTCCAGCAGGCTGGTGAGGCCCAGGTGCTGCTCTGCCAGGTTGAAGGCATTCTGCAGGTTGTGATGTGCGTTGGATTTCTTCAGTTTGTCGAAGTCGATGAGATCGGGCCTGAAGACGAACGCACAAAACATTATTTACACCATGTGTCACTACACAACCTCAGAAGGGGGGCGGGGGTCACCTGTGTTTGTGGATGAGAGCGTTGAAGGCCATGCCGTCTCTCCAGCTGGTGCTGAAGTTGCGGATGTTGACGTTGGAATACCTAAGGACAATCAATCACACACACCCGGTTAACATATCGGACACACAAGTGTGTGTGTGTGCGTGTGTGCGTGTGTGCGTGTGCGCGCGAGTGTCTCTCTCACCCAGCCGTCTTCATCTGACACCACAGCAGCAGAGCGTCTTTGGCGGATCTCTTCTCTTTGTTGTCTTCAGTTTCCACACTGATGTCCTGGATCTGAACACAGAGACACCACAGAGATCACACCTCCACCTGTCTGAGGCCCCGCCTCCACCTGTCTGAGGCCCCGCCTCCCCCTGTCTGAGGCCCTCTGCTGTTGTCTCTGATTGTATTTGACCTGAAGTGACAGCTCCTCTGATTGGACGGTTTCAGCCCTGAGAAGTAGTTCATTCAGGTGCAGCGTGAGCTCAGGGGTCGAAGGCTGATTCTCCACGCTGGTTTCCATGACGACGGTTTGGTGCTAGTTAAACATAAACTGGCCTGGACTTTAGCCCGTGTGGGCAATAAACTGACGGACCAATCGGAGTCCCAATGGGGGCGTGGCTTTGTTTGACACCTGCTGGGGCTGTGAGCCCGTCCCCCCCTCACCTGGAAGCGGAGGATGATGGTCCAGATGAGGCCCAGCGTTAGCCTGTGGTTCCCGTCCACGATGTCGTGAGAGCCCATGTTCTCCAGGTGAACCCGCTGCTCCTTGAGGAACTGCAGAGCCTTGTCCACGTTCTCCAGACAGTGGATCCTCATCCGGCCTTTAGTCGGTTTCGGCTGGAGAGGAAAACAGTGTGAGAACAACTTCGAATATCACCGAAAACCCTCTTGGGATCGACGACGATCAAAAAGGGGGCGGGGCTTCTACCAGCAGCGGACACCGGGGGGCGACGCAGAGGTTTCGTCTTCACGGCGGCCATCTTTGTTCAGTGCAAGTATTCCACGTGACCATGAGTATGTGCAGTGACTGGACATATGCCCCACAATGCATTGCATGTTAGCGAGATGCTAACAAGACCGTAGCTAATTGATAATTGTTAATTATACAAATGTGAAGAAGCGCCTCAATTAGTGGATGGATACAACAAAAACGTAATAAGGGCTCACACGCACGCAGGCACACACACACACACGCAGACAGACACACACGCAGACAGACACACACGCAGACAGACACACACACGCACGCAAGCAGACAGACACGCACACACAGACAGACACACACGCAAACACACCCACACAGACAGACACACACACACACGCAGACAGACACACACACACACACACGCAGACAGACACACACACGCAGGCAGACAGACACACACACACACCCACAGACAGACACATCAACACGCAGACAGACCCACACACAGACAGACACACACGCAAACACACCCACACAGACAGACACACACACAGACAGACGCACACACAGACAGACACACACACCCACACGCAGACAGATACGCGCACACACACAGACAGACACACATGCAAACACACCCACACAGACAGACACACACACAGACAGACGCACACACAGACAGACGCACACACCCACACGCAGACAGATACGCGCACACACACAGACAGACACACACACACACACACACACACAGACACACACACCCACACGCAGACAGACACATACACACAGACACACACACACGCAAACACACCCACACAGACACACACACACACAAACACACCCACACAGACAGACAACACAGGCAAACACACCCACACAGACAGACACACACACACGCAAACAGACACGTAAACACACGCACACACACCTCTTATCAGGACCTCTGAACCCTGAGTGGGCCAAGGATGAAAAACAGGAAGTGGGTCACACCTGTTTCAGACTGAATCTGAGACCCCCGCACATCTGTGTGTGTTGTTGTGCGTATCTTACCAGTCTCTCCCCTGACAGGACCTCCAGCAGCTTGATGAGCATGCGTCCGTCCCTCAGGTCCATGTAGAGATCTGTGATCCTGCAGGAAACTCTGGACAGGTGAGAGTTGACCCACTTGGTGAAGGTCTTCTTCTGCACCGCCTCGCGCTCATCTGCACCACACACACACACACACACACGGACACACACGCACGTTTAATCGCCATGTAAAAGAAATCCCTTGATTTCTTCTGATGGTCAGTTTCGTTTGTTCTCTGATCTTCTTCTCCAGTTATTGTGGAGTTTGACCTTTGACCCACAGGAAACAGGAAGTGGATGTTTCCTTCGTCCAGAACAACACTTTAGAACAATTCAAATCGGGGTTCGATGACAGCTGCACGGAGACCGGACAGGAAGATTAGAACCTCGGACATGGTCTGAGCAGGTCTAGCTAAGAACGTGGACTGGACTGAGCCGATCCCTGGACTTTCCCTCGAGCGCCACCCCCAGGCCAACATCCGAGAGACCTTTGACCTCATCACACCCTCCATCCTCAGAGGAAAACCACGCACACACGTCTCTCTAGAAGACCCTCGCTGACGTCCTCAAACCCTTAAACCAGACCTCAGCCACTCCGAGTCTGGAACCATCAAGGCAATCTGGAGACTGAGCGACCTCTGACCTCGGCGTTGGATCTACTCACCTTGCAGCTGTTTGAATCGACCCTCCAGCTGGCTGTAGTTGATCTGCAGCTGATCCGAGTCGGCCTCCATCGTACCAACACACACACACACCACCAGAGTCCACGGAGTCAGAGCGCTCTTTGAATCATTGACGCCCCGAAAAAAGTTCAAAACGTGAAATGAGTCAAAATATGAAAAAAAAAAGATCCGGGTTCACAAAAATACCAGTCCAGCTCGAAAGAAAAGCCGCATGTTAAAAGCGGAAATGCGCTTTCCTCCAATCTGACGTCCTAAATGCCAGAAGGAGAAAATCGAAACGGAGGCGCAAAAACCTCTTGGTGTTTTCAGGAGGTGAAGCAAAAGGGTCCAGAGGTCGGAGTGACGACCAGCTCTGCGCGTGTGTGTGCGTTTCCGGCCCTGCCCAGCGCTCTGAACCATCAGCAGCTCCATGCTGCTCATTCTTCTGCGGATGAACGCACGGGCGCGCACGCGCACACGCGCACACACACACACACTGCAAACAAAGGGCGGAGGGAGTCCCCAACCTTTTTTCCCTCCATTGTACACTGTAAAAGGTTGCTAGTTCAATGAAGGTAAAAAATGATTTCAGGAGGCTTTTGTGGGCTTCTTCAGGAATAAAATAAACAGATTTATCTTTTAAAAATGAACATTTGTTCACGAGTGGAGCGATGTTCATTTGTAGGAAATCAGGCAAATACATCAGGGGCGGACGATTTTCAACCAGAATGAGATTTTTTACAGTGTAGAGGCTTTCTGAGTGTGTGTGTGTGTGTGTGAGAGGGCGGGGATTCCCGTATCAGCCAATGGCCTTGCAGCTGGTCAATGACGTCATGGGGGGTGTGAAGGGGGAGGGGGGTGTTTCCCTCCATTGTTCGTTCGCATTCCGACTGAAGGAAGCAAACATCCTGGGCGGGTGCACGCACACCCCCCCGTAACTACCCTCGCAACTATCTCCACGGCAACCAAACTACCCTGGAAACCATCTCCACGCTGAAAACGCACCTGAATACTCGTAGCCACGGAGAACTCGGCTGATATTTCACATTTGCATAATGAACAGGATGGATATCGGAGCTTTTAGCGTGACGTCACGAGCCAAAGTATGGCAGCTCCTACTTCCCACAATGCACCTGGGACCCGTACCTGCGAGCGCCTTGATGCGCGAGCGCTCGAAGAGCCGCGCCGAGCTGTTCTCGTTGTCCCACTCGTCGTCCCAGCGGTTGTTGACCGTGTCGTTGCTGCTGTACTGCTGCTGCAGCTCCATGTGGTCGAACTCGGCCGCCACCGTCGTCATCGTGACCTTTGACCTCTGACACCACTCAAAGTCAGCGGAGACGCGTCCACATCGGCAGCTTCAGGCCGAGACCTGCGGGGGACACACACACGGACAGGAAGTCAATCCGAGAGACAGTCAATCAGCCACACAGACATGTGACCTTTGACCTGTCCTCTGGATAATCATGACTCACACATCTGCTATGCTACTGCTATGATGGCGTTTAGATCCCCATGTCCACATGACTAACAGCTGTTACACATGCGCACACGCACACGCAAACCTTTAGATGGGAATATGAAGAACTGAACTTGAGTCGGACAAACATTTTAGACCTACAGCAGCCGAGTATCATGGGTAATGGATTCGGCCTGATTACTTTCAGGAAGTCAAGAGTTATTGGACCGAGCGGCAGGAGCCATTAGAGCACTCAGACATCCAGAGGACGTCCTCCGGGGACCGAGTCCATTAATCGAACCGACTTCCCAGAATCCTCGGCTGGACGATGGAAACGGGATCGGCGGACTCGCTACGATGTGTCACCGTGACATCACAGGCCCGGGTGTCGCACACAGAGACGCACGCATGGAAAGGACAGCGTTTGACAGAAGGGGCGGAGCCGGAAGTGTCCCGGGCCCCGCCCTCTCCCTCCGGGTCTGTTTGGGGTCAGGTCCTGAGAATAGAAAAAACTCAAAACCTGAAGAGACGGACGGAGGCGGCAAATCAACACAACTGCACAAACTAACAACATCGTCTTCACTGCACTGTTGGACTCCAAGTGACCACGCCTCACCAGGCATCTACTATATATATACATTGGAAGGGTGCGTGTGAACAAATGACACATTCCTGAGACGGAAACAAACACACACATATCTGTCCTTCTATCTTAGTGAGGACACTGACGACATATGTTCCCCGGTCCCGACATTTGTGAAAAAGCAAGTGTGTGTGTGTGTGTGTGTGTGTGTCACCTGTCTCCAGCGGCAGCTGGTCACAGGAAGTCACAAACTGGAATGTGTGTGTGTGGGACTCAGCTGTTAATGTTACACACATGGATCAATCAGCTGATCGATCCACAAACTGATCAAGGATCAGCTGGTGGTTGTTGTTGTTCTAAATGGTGTGTGTGTGTGTGTGTGTGTGGAACTCCAGAGTTCAACCTGGTTTGATGGATCAGGATTACAGGGACGTTCATGGCTTTAATCCACCAACCTGAGACCTGGATCCAGATCACAGCTGCAGAGAGTTATTAGATTACCACGGTCTCCCGGTTCTCGGACCCCGCCCTGTCTCCGCCTGTCTCCTCCACCACTTCCGGCCGAGGACGGTGGAGGACAACAGCTGATCACTCCTCAATAAACTGATGGATTCAAGATATTCATCCGAATCTACGTCATCAGGCCCGTAAACATGACCACAACAAATCTGGAAGCTTCCACGCCACAACACATGTTCAAATCACTGCGTGTGCGCGCGCGCGCGTGTTTGTGTATTCCAATCACCCTTTGACTCGTGGCCCTCACGGTTCCCGGAGCTCAGCGGGACTCCGCGTGTCCTGTGGCGGCCTCCTGACCACCGCCCTGCGGAGGACAGCTGCTGGAGGCCGGACACATCACGAGAAATGCTCCGCTAAAAAAAAACCCGCAACAGCGTCCGTTATCCCGCTTGCGCACACGCGCGCGCGCACGCAAACACACACACACACACACACACAGCCACGCCTGTTTTCCTCCGTCGCACCGTTATTTTCCTCCATCCAGACTAATGGCGGTCGGCGGCGGGACGGGCGGAGGACACGCGGGCTCGGAGGCTCCGCGGCCCGGCTGCGGGGAGCGGGTGGAGCCGGGAGGACGGAGCGGGCCTGCGGGCCCGGGCTCCCGAGCCGAACACGGAGCGGAGTTCGGCTCCAATCACTGCGGAGAGGTCGGACCTACCTGCTCACGAGAGCCGCCGAGTCCCCGGAGCCGAGCGGGGACACAGAGAGACAGAGGATCCGGAGCCGGAGAACCACCGAGGGACAGAGCGAGGACAGGACACTCTCCGCGGGACAGAGACGGACAGAGACGCTGCTGCTGTTGCTGCTGCAGGGGATGATGGGAAAGAATCCGCACTGTCCCCTCCCCCTCCGCTCACTCCCCCCGCCCCCCTCCATCACACTCGGGAGGTTCTGCATCAGTCCGGCTCTGGCACTGGACTCTGTTCAGGGACGTGTACCAGACCTGCACCATCGTCGTCGTCCATAAAACAAGAATCAATCACCTGACCACTCCAGTCTCCATTTACACCCAAAAACCTCCACCGAGGAAATAGTCCACTCCACGAAATCCAGACAGAATCTCCATCTGGACTCTCCAAACCCATTGAATCCAGACTATCAGAGAGAACTGTATAACTTTATTGTTCTGACAAATATACAACTTTCACAGAAGCCGAGGCTCAAGGGAATTGTAGTTCATGGACTACGGGGTTTCGCTCCTGCTGGTCGATGAGTAAACCATGAGAGGGAAACTTTTCAGAGTCAGTGGAGGTCTGTGGATCTTCAGGACCACGTTCCTCAGAGTTTTATGAAACTCAGAAGTCCAACCACTCCGTCATGTAGATGCAGTTGGACGGCGAGATCTCTCCTCCTTCGTGACAGTCGTCAAACACCTGAGGACGGAGGACACGTGATCAGAGGAGAGGGCGGGACTTCCTGCACGGCACGGGTGTGTGTCGGCGCGTTACCGGACACAGGCCGCACGGCGTCTTCACCAGGCCGGTGGGCTGCAGGACGGGGTTGACGCCGCGGTACAACTTCATCTGACCGTCCACGCTGCCCACCGTGCCCTCCTTGGCCACGATGACGGTCTTCTCCACCTTCCCGTCGTAGATCAGCGTGTTCAGGATGGTCTCGATGTCGTCCATGGACAGATCCACCTGTCAACACCTGTCAATCAAACTGGGAGCACTTCCTGTAACGTCTGTCCCCCCAGAGTGGCGCGGTGCGTGCCCTTAAGCGCGGGATCAGAGTGACGTGTGATTGGCTGGTTTGAGGGGTGGGATGTCGCGAGGGGCGGAGCTTACCTTACTGATTCCCAGCTCACAGATGTATTTCCAGACCTCGTGCGATGTGGCTAAGGAGCCGTTCCTCTGAACCATCGGACTCTGTTTACTGTCCTTCGCCGCCTCCGCCTGTGCGCGCACACACACGGAGACAGAGACACACACACACACGTTAGCTCCCTCTGGCGGTCTGGATCCTGCTGAGGAGGAGTCAGCGACGGTGCTCATGGTGTTTTATTTGTCAGCAGTTAACGAAAATAAGTTTTGTACTTTGCTCTGCAGGAACTTGAAACACTGCTGGTTGAGAACTTCCACAAACTCCGACTCAAAGTCCTGGTCACTGTACCAGGCTCCCCCCGTCACCGAGCGGTCGGGCTGTAGGTTGTAGAGCATGTACACCTTCTTCTTGGACGCCTACACACACACACGCACCCATCAGGAGACGCTCCGTGATTGGCCGAGGTTCGGGAAGCAGAAAAACTCACCGCCACCGACTTCACAGCTTTGATCAGCTTCTTGCTCTCCAGGTTCTTCAGGATCTTATTGATCTCGGTCAGAGGAAGGTTGCTCTTGAAACGTATGTCTCTGCTCCAGATTCCTGCGCAACAAACGCACCTGCAGGTCACAACCCGAGGAGCCACAACCAATCAGGAACCATCGGAGACACCCACCTTTGTTTCCCGCGTCCTCGATCACCTGGTACACCAGCTTCTCCTGGTTGTCCGAACCTTTCATCTTCCTGCAACAGAGGAACCGGCACAGAGGTCAGGGGTCAAACTTTTGCGGGAATGATCATGGAAACACACGCACAGGTGTCAAGAAGTGATGCGTCTCCCCCTGGTGGACAAACTGTCTCTCGGTCAATAAATCATAGTGATTGACAGCCGGTCAGCTGCAGACACAGTGTGTGTGTGTGTGTGTGCGTGCACGGCTCACCCAGAGGTCTGAGAGTCCTTCAGTCTGTATAAGAGACCCGAGCTGTTCCTCAGCAGGTCCAGCTGACCCTGGAACAGACCAACACACAGGTTCAGGTTCATCCGCCATCATCAATGAATGTGATCAGTGATCTGAGAGGCTGACCAATGAGAGCAGCTTGTTGATGGCCATGGCTCTTTGCTGCGGGTCCAGGTGAGGCAGGTCGTTCTGGATCACCTGGTCTGTGATCCCATGAGGAAACTGCTGACACAGCTCTTTGATCCTGTAGAGAGCGCACGCACGCACGCACGCACGCACACACACACCAAATGAACGATCATTAAATGCACATTTCAGTCAATTGGGTGTTGGGATGAAAACAAGGTTCATTTGTCAGGGTGCAAAATTAAACATGGGGCCATATACGAATGTGATCAAGTTATAAAAGAGTGACAATGTATTTACACAAGATAAAAAAGACACACAATAATAATACAAACTATAAATATACAGTCATATATAAGTGACAAGTAAAATGTGAATGCTCAGAGTCGGTAGAAAACGGACACTAATGTTTCATCACCACTTAAAATGGGAATTTATTTTCCATCGTCACTTTCGCAATTATATTTGGGGCGAAAGTGCACAGGCCACTTTCTCGCGGTGGCCCTTTAGATCACAGCTAATCTTTTAACACGTTCAACTCCACCACAAACGTGAACCACTGTGACGGAGGAAAGGCTCATTTGAATAAAGTTCGGCTGGATCGACCAATAATAGTTTGAGGTTTGAAAGTGTATCGATCAGCTAACGTTGAGTTGTGTGTGTCAATATTCAGCTGCTAGGCTAACGGTGTTAGCATCGGTTATAAACACGGCCATCTCTCTGACTTTGTCCCACTGACCTCTTCTCCACTTCGGCCACATCCGCCAAGTTCGTTTCCTTTTTCACCTTCACTTCAGTCATGGTGGCAAACTCCGCTCAGTGTTAGTTTACAGTTAGCTTGTTGGCCTGTTGGACATGCTAGCTCAGGGTCCTGAGAGGCTGGCTGAAATCTGCCTGTTTAAAAAAAAACGACCGGAAAGAATTTATTAAAAAGAATTCCATTTTTCACAAGAGAAAATAACGATCTTGTAGGAAAGGGCAGGTCACTTTATCCACAATGACCTCTAATACGACGGTAAAATATTTTTTATATTCGGTAATATTTATTTAAATGATTGATGATGATGATGACGGTTTTGACAAAACTGGAAATAGAGAAATAAAATGCTTACTGTAATGATGTCAGCACGTTTTAAAATATTTCATTTTATAGATGATGGCTTTTTTAAATGTTTAATGTTGACAGGTTGAAACTGAAGTTATTTCCTGCGGGGCCGGCAGGTCCTTTCAGCTCCGCCCACCCTGCGTGTTTAAAGCGGGCGCATGTGCGGTTACTATGGCGACGCTGGTGTAAACTGTCGCGGATGATTCTCCACACAGTCCGAGTTAGATGGATCAACCATTTTTACTTTTTAAACCTAAATTCAACAGTTTAAATCAAGGACGAAAAATTTGACTAAAAACTACAAAGACCAGAAGGAAACTACAGCTCCTCCTGTGGGTGAAGGTTCTCAGTCCATCAGGAGAGTAGAGTCCATTCCAGAAGGATCTTCACCTCGAGTTGTACTGTAAGTAAAACTTTGAGGTGGTGTCTCTTATTGGTGCAATACCTTTATTTTACACTCAGTACTAGTACTACCTGTGCTTCTGTTGTACATGAAGTACTTGTAGTACTCCAATGCAGGACTACTAACTGTAACCGTTGTCCTGGTCGATTGATTGATTGACAGGCAGTCGTCATGACGGCAGGATCAGTGTCGGCTCCACTCATAATTCCCATCATCCAGCTGCAGACGCACAGAGTCAAGAATCACATCGACACCCACACCCCCGTCTCCATCCAATCAGGTACCACCACAAACTATACTTGATATTGTAGTACCTTTTATGACTGAACATCTGTGCAGGCAGGACTTCTGATGGAGGATTTTGTCCCCGCAGATACTCCAGATGTGCTGATCTACTACACTCTGGATGGATCCAGCCCGGCGGAGACAGGAGGGTGGAGCTCAGGAGGGGGGCGGGGCTCGGGAGGAGGGCGGGGCACATCAGACAGGAAGTATAATGAACCCATCCTGCTGCCTGCTGGTCGAGTGCCTGTCAGAGCTGTGGCCGTCTCCAGGTAACCATCTTGACATCACATCCTGTACAGCCCCTCCCCCAATAGAGACAGTCACTCTCTCTCTCTCTCTCTCTCTCTCTCTCTAGAGATGGCAGACAGAGCTCCACGGTGACAAAGGTTTTCTTTGTTGACGTCCTGGACTCACTCGACAAGGAGACGGGGAACTCCCTGCAGGGTGTCCAGCAGGTAGTCCCACTTTCACACACTACATTTCCCATCATCCCGGTGATGAGCTCTCACATCAGCTGTTTGTGTTTCAGCATCTGAGGGGAGGAAGCCGGCGTTCTCCTGAGAACTCAGCAGGTTGGCCTCAGGAAGGTTCTCTACAGACACAGTTTAGACATGAATCATCTCAGACTGAACATGAAGAATCTAACTGTCCTGCTGTCTTCACTCAGAGCCAAGGATGATGGGAAACGGCTCTGTCCAAGCCGGTCCACGGATCACTGGACTGGGTTCAGAGGTAAACTAACCGGCCTCAGCTGTGGAACCGGGACACGACTTTTATTTTGTTGTTTCCTGTCTGATAGAAACAGCTGAGCAGCAGGGAGACGTCCCGAGTCCAGAGAGAGAGCCACATCCTACGGTACCTGTCTGTCTCTGTACCTGTCCGACTCTCTACCCGTCTGTCGGTCTGTCTGACTGTACCCGTCTGTCTCTGCAGGTGTCCTCAGTGTTTGAGCTTCCGTCCTTCAGACCCGTTTGCTGGGTTCTGTCCTCAGTGTGGCACAGTGGTTCCTCTGCTACCTGATCAGAGACTGTCCCCTGCTGAGGGAGGACAGGTACACACACACAAACACAAACACACACCTGTCCTGCTGGACTGCCTATGTAACGCACCAGTCCGAAGTCCAATTTCACACTGTACAAATGAAATGTGTGTTGTCAGGAGGTGTGTCTCTGTGTGTTCTGTAACGCTGTGGTTCCTGTCAACACTCACACCTGCTTGATCTGTGAAGCCTCCATCCAACAACAACTCACACTGCAGGTACACGCACACACGCACACACGCACACAACCCTGTCTCTTCCAACGTTGTCTTTGTGGTGCAGGACCACGTGATGTGTGTCTGCTGTGGAAGTGGGAATCCAGCTCACATCTCCACCTGTGTCACCTGTGAGAGCCGCCTGCAGAAGGTAAACAACCAACAGACAGACAGCTGTTCACAGACACTTAGAGTTGATCAGTGTGTGTGTGTGCGGTTGCAGCAGGTGTGTGTCCCCTCTGTGCCACTAGGAGACAGCAGGACTCTGTCCTGCTCCACATGTGGACGTAAAAACCGCGGTGACGCCAGATTCTGCGACTGGTGCGGAACCAAGGTGAAAACTCACACCAACAAACAATGATTTCATGTTAATTGGATCCTAATTTGTTTAAGACAGTCTTTGTCTTGAGCCAGTGTGTGGAGTGAAGCATTGTGGGATGTGTAGTGTTATGATGTGCTTGTAGCCCTGTCCTTCAGGCAGCTGTGTGACATGTCGGCGCTGTGGAGCGAGCGGACACTCAAACGCCGTCTACTGCGCAACCTGTGGCGTCAACTTTGAAGCCCCGCCCACATCCGGCAGTGATGTCACACGGCCTACCGCACCTCAGGTACGGCACCGCACGTCTCAGAATCCACCTTCAAACAGTAAGGCGTCCACCACCAGGCCCGGCCCGCCACCATCGCACCCTGCCCCCAGCATGAAGGTAGCTCCGCCTACTGTGGATCAGCGCACTCAGACTATTGGACTCTATTACCCATCAGCCACTGAGCTGCACAAGAAGGACCAGCAGAGGGCGCTACAGCTCAGTAAAGAGCAGGCGCCCAGAGACCGTCAACCACCACTGACCTCCGTCAGCCCGGGCAGAGGTGAAGAACTACTGCTAATACCACGACGATAGTACTACTACTAATATAATACTACTAGGTACTGTTTCCAGGTGAATCTCTTTGAACTTGAACTGGGTCAGTTGTTGCCTGCAGGTTACTGGAGGAAGCAGCTGGATCACGTTTGTGCTCACCTGAGGAGTTACGCTCAGAACAACGCCCCCTTCAGGACCTTGCTGGGAGAGCCTCGTCTGGGCAGGGTACGCCTTGGCTCATCAGATCCACTAACAGGTGTGACCCGGGTGTCGGGTGACCTGTTGCCTTTCTCTCCCCCTCAGATGGTCTCTGCTGTGATTCAAGATGGCGGATATGAAGTGGGTCTGACCATCAGCTTTGTGTCGGCCGCACAGGAAGAAAAAACGGTTGGTTCGGTTGGAAACCTTTTTCTTCTTCAAGTTGAGTCCTGTGAGTGAATGTGAGGTGCGTTTGGTCTTAGGTGCGTCCCGAAGGGGACAGTGTGGGACGGACGGTGACGCTGAGCAACGTGACGGAGCGAGATCACGGTGCGTTGAGTTTATACACCAGGACATTGAAAAGGTCTAAAATCTGACTCGTTCAGTTGGTTCCTCACCAGATGATAGGACGCCTTGGTTTACTTTTGGATTGGACAGGTTTTCTTTTTATCCGACAGGAAGCTCGGCACCGATGAAACTCAACCAACCAAAGCTGAAGCCCAAACCAGCACCAAGCACCTGTGAGCAGGTAGCAAATGAAGTTCACTATCTGATTTAAAGTCACCCATCGTCTCCGGACACCTGTTGAGTCAAAAATGAAAGCTGCACTCTGATTGGTTGTCCTGGTTTCAGGTGAAGGACGCTCCGCTGCTGAAGGAGCTCGCTCCGGGTCGAGGTCAGATCAGCATTATCCAGCAGCTCCTGGATCAGGTGCGAGATCCTGCAGCCAATCAGATCTTCAGCTTATTATATATTCAACATATACAGTATGTTATGAATTATCCCGCAGGGGGCGGACCCGTCCAGTTGTGGCAGCGACGGCAGAGGTGCGCTGTCCACGGCCGTGGTGAACGGTCACCACGAGGTACTTCCTGTCCTGCTGCAGCGAGGAGCTGACGTGGATCAGCAGTCCGGAGAGTAAGAGGAAGAGTTAATGAGAACCCGTCAGGTGATTTCGGCCAATCAGTGAGGTGCAATTCTCCTCTTCCTCAGGATGAAGAACACGGCTCTGCATGAAGCAGCAGCTCTGGGGTCCGAAGGTCTGCGCAGCGCCGAGGTTCTGCTCAGGTAAGAACCCGCACACGCTCGGAATCCGCGAGTGGCCATGACCTCACAGTGTTGCTCCTCAGCTGCGGGGCCAGCCTGAGGCGGAGGAACGCCGGCGGTCAGACGGCGTACGACGTTGCCGTGGCGATGGGCTGCAACGACCTGGCGTCCCTGCTCGCTGCCGCAACTGGACGAGAACTCCTGAACAAACTGGGAAAACGTTTCCTGAGCCAGAACATTTAAATAAAAACTGATCTGGGAAACTCCACTTTGATGACTTTTATTAATGAACTGTACAGAGCTTCACAAACATTCACTTCCTGTCTCAGCGCCTCAGTCGCAGGAAGAAGGCGTGCCGACACTCGCTGCTGTCCACCGGGTAGTATTTATCGTAGAAGTCCAGGATGTACTCCTCGGCCTGGAAGCCGAACTTCTGGTAGAGCAGCATGGCTGGATTGCTGGCCGACACGTGCAGCATCACGTCCTTCCCCATGCAGGTCTGGAAGACAACCATCTCGGCTCAGGACAGACGTTCACATGTCCAATCGAGCTCGGCGGTTGGAGCCACTCACCTGGATCAGGTGGTAGATCATGAAGGTGCCGATGCCGGCCCGTCTCCACTCGGGGTGGACCAGCAGGAAGGAGATGTAGGCCTCGTTGTACTTCACGTCCGGCACCATGAAGCCAAAGCCCACCACCACCTTCTTGTAGAGCGCCACCACGCTGAAGTCTGGGTACTGCAGGCACTCTGACAGGTCCACGCCTGGAGGGAGGGAGGATCAGACCACCGCGAGTGTGCGCGAGAGCGCCGGTGTGTGCGCGCATACCTGGCCAGAAGCTGTCGTGACACATGGCGTTGACGGAGGGGATGTGGTTGGGACGGACGTAGCAGTAGTCGATGGGGGCGTCGGCCTCAGGGACCCAGTCCGGTTCGGTTCTGTGAGGATGAGCTCGGATCTCTGCCAACAGCCTCATCTTCACGGGCCGGCTCTCATAATCCCTCCTGAGGAACACCACAGAGAACCTTACTCCTGCTCTTCCTCCCCCTGCTCCTCCTCCTCCTCCTCCTCAGGTTTACCTGATGAAGGGTTTCAGGATGCGGGACGTGTACGGACTCTTGATGCTTTGGTCCAAACTGCCTTCTGCTCCCATCAGTCGATGCCAGAAAGAAAGCGACTTTTGCTGGAATCTTCTGCCGGAAGAGTTGGTCTGTGAACACACACACAATCACCAACATCTTTCGACCAAGTTCATCAGAAACATTTCATTTGACTGCCAGGGTCTAATCTACCACTCTCGTGGTAGTCCACAATTGCAAACTCCCATCATGCAATGTGATTTGAGTAGTAGAGGTCACGCTGGAGCATGATGGGACGCCTGGCGGCCGACGGTACCTGAAAGCGATCGAGGATACGCAGCTCCTGACTGTTGGTGCAGTACTTCCCCAGGACTCCTCCTCCCGTCGTTGGCCCCGCCTCCTGGGCTCCATAGATCCCTCCGACCAGGCTGAGCGTGGCGCTGAGCGCCCGGTCGATGTCCAGCAGCGGTAGGCCTCGCTGCCTCTTGGCCTGGCGGATCAGCAGCTTCCTGTGGAGGCGTTTGGCCTGAGGCGTGACGGCAAGGGCCAGCGGGCAGGCGTCCAGCCGCCGCAGCAGGGTCTTCTCCTCGTACAGAGTCAGGGGGGCGTGGCTCTGGGAGACCCCACCCCCTCCGTCAGCTTTCTCCTGATGCGTCGTCTTCCTCCGCTCAGAGAGAGGCGCTCGGTCGCTTTGTCCAACCGGCTCCTCGAAGTCGTTCTCGCGTCCGCCGCCTTCGTCGTCCTCGCTGTCCGCCTCGCGTTTGATGTGAGGCGGGGCAGGGCGGAGCTTCTTACGGGCCGCGATGCCGGCGCTGGGAGGAGGGACGTACTCCATCCCCGGGTCGATCATGCCCTCCGTCTCCATCTCTTCATCATCTGCAGCAGAGCGGACGGCGTCAGCGCAGGAGGCCACAGGAAACAGACGGAGGATTAACACTCACCGTGGAACAGCGCCTGCGGAGGCATGGCGTCTGGGATGAGGTCCGCCTCCGACAGCAGGCTGGGCGTGGCCGAGTGAGACGCCGGCGTCCCCGGGGCAGAGAAGTCGGGCGAAGGCGAAGGCGACGGGCTGGTGAGAGGCGTCCGGTCTGAGGAGCTGAGCGAGGAGAAGTCGATGACCTCACCTTTCTCCAGGACCAGATCACTCCTGCGCCCGGTGCGAGCTCCGCCCATTTTGACGGGCGTGGAGGAGGAGCTACGGTCGGTGTAGCCTCCCGCCGCCTCCTTCTGAGCGCGCCGGATGTCTTTGGCCTCCTGCGTGCGGCAGCGCTTCTCCTTCAGCTGCATGGCGTTCTCCACCGGGTTCCTGGCGCCGCGCTTCCTCAGACCCTCCACGGTGATGGTGGGCTCCGCCGGAGGTTTGGAGGCTGAAATAAGAAATGATCTGTAACTGTGACGGAGCCCCAGGGGGGAGGGGCGGATCCTCTGACCTTTGACCCCGGCTGACCTTTAATCTTAGCGGTGGACTTGTCCCCCTCCGGTCTGAGGGTGGGCGGTCTGTTCTGGACCAGCTTCCACCAGCCTGGCTCACCGAACTCCTGTGCCCCGGAGCGGAAGAAGGCGGGACTCCCCACGGAGAGGCATCCGGCCACCGTGCTCCACCAGGTGGACGTCTTCTTCCTGTTCACACTCACAGTTAACTCCTCCCACTAAACATCGCCGCCGACTAAGACTGCTACAGTTAGACTCAGTTAGACCTGGTTCCCAGCAGGAAGTTCCAGTGTCGTCCAATGAAAGCGCAGATGTCCTCCTTCCACCTGAAGTAACCCTGACGACCCGTCCCCTCCAGAGACAGGTTGTACATGGCCAACATCACCACCTGAGAGAGAGAGAGAGAGAGGGTGAGCGAGAAAGAGAGGAGAGAGAATGATTATTATCTGAATTCATCTTCATCATCTTCATCATCAACCCGCAGGTATTTGGCTCTGTTGTGCGTCCGGGTGTGCGCGTACCTGCTGCCAGGTGAGCCGCATCCTCTCGAAGCTCTCCTTGTGGTCCTCGGAGCATTCGGAGCAGACAAACTTGAAGAAGTTGTCCCCCTTCAGGTAGCTGGGCTGTTCACCGCGGAGCTGAGCTGCACACACACACGCACACACACGCACACACACCTGTCAATCATCCTCCGGACAGCATCATCCGTGATGGATTTGGAGCCGGACCCACCTGCGGGCGTCCACCTGTGGCAGCGCTCGCAGTAGAAGGGCGTGTCCTCGCAGGCCCAGCCCCCGTCCGCCTCCTCGCCCACGTCGCTGGTCAGGGAGTCTCCGCTCTGGTCGTGCGACAGGTCCACGGAGCCCTGGTCCTCGGACTCCACGATGAGCAGCGTCTCCCCCTCCACCTCGCCCTCCTCCAGGCCCTCGGAGGCCTCTTCCTCGGCCCCCCCCGGCCGCTCGCCCTCCATGGCCTCAGTGCTCCTGTGAGCGGCGCTCCCTCTCCTCCTTCAGGCGACGGGTGAGAAACTTCTGCTCTTCCAGCCTCCTCAGGTTCTCCTTCTTCCTCTCCCAGCGCTCCAGGTCCCGGACCACTCCCTGGTGGAGGCGCTGGAGGACGGGGACAGTGGGGATGTTAACGTGGTTTAATACTGTCCTCAAACTCACCAGACCAAAGACTGAGGTCCAGGGTGACCCGACTGTCTTTGAACGCACCGCGTTGGAACTTTGAACACCGGAAGTAAGTTTTCCTTCATAACATCAAGTCTCTCTGAGTCTTTATTGATTATCGATCCGTCATCGACGCTCAGAGTGGATCATTAACTTTAAACCAAAACACACCGGGCCTGACCTCTGCGACTGAGCGCAAGCCCCGGAGCCGCGGACACCCCGGAGCCTCGACCCGGAGCACCGGGGGCGCAGGACCCCCAGAGCCTCGACCCGGAGCACCGGGGGCGCAGGACCCCCAGAGCCTCGACCCGAAGCCCCGTCGCCCTTTAACTCCCCGGGCCCTCCGTTATCGCGGCCCGGCTATGACCCCCCTCCCTCGGTGTACCTGTCGGTCCCAGGTCTGCTTGAGGTGGACGCCAGCGACGGTTCCGGCGGTGAGAAGCACGGAGAGTCCGAGAACCACCTTGGAGGCTGTGGACATCACGTTAGCCTGATGCTAACGGAGCTGCTGCTTCACCGGAAGTCAACGCTGCTTCAGGAAGTGACGTGTGGGGGTGTCGCCCCGCACCGGCAGACTCCGGTACTGCCCGACGCTGGGACCGACGGATCGATCGATGGATTGAATAATGCAATATGTTTTATTGTTTTTTTTAAAGGAATTCGGGCTGTTTGTGAAAATGCTACACCTCCAAAAAGGAGCCAAAGCTCAACAACGTTTTCTTGACCTGAAAGACATTCCAGTAGAGATGGATGGTGACACGAATCCCCTTGTGTAATTGGATTTTCACTTCACTTCTGTATAATGTTGTGTTTTGGAGAAAAATAAATAAATAAATAAAGTTAAAAGAATAATAATAATAAAATAAAAAATAATAATGCAATATGTTCAAACTGTCTTAAATTAAAACGTCCGTTTTACAGACAATGAGTTGATGTAGCATCAGTCTACAACCGTGAGAGAGAGCTCTAATTAAATTGTTTATTTTCTTGTGAAATTAATAAAAAGAAATGTTGAAAATGTACAATATTAAGTTATTCCATCAATATGTGTTTATATTAAACGTTATTTACTTACATTCGACATATTGAAATGAGATTGATTGACAGCTCGAGGGGAAGTGATGCAACCTGGGAGAACTCCTCCCACCGAGCAAGGCTGGCCAATCAGCAGCCTGAAAATATTCCACACACACAGAGAGGACGGACGAAGCCATTTTTATTGATCAAGTAACATAAATAGGACAAATGTTTAACTGTACATACGAGCTGGAAAGCAAATTAAAAATAAATAGTGTCACGTCAATAACTTAAAAGCATGATGGACAACGTTAGGAGACGCTCTTTGTCTCTCCATTCCTATTTACACACATTTTAAACATGTTTGGTAGCACTCAGCTCACACTCATTCTTCTTCCCCTTTTTTGCAACAACTTAAACAAACTAGGAAAAGCAAAAAGCAGCTTCTGAGTATTAAAAACCTTTAGTTACATGTTACATCATCACAGCTATCAACATTTTTTTTGAAACACCAGATCAGTATCAAATACTTCAGTCAGCAAGTTACAAAAATATCAACACTTGTCTTTTTAACCTCCTGCAGGCCGAGACGTCAGCGAACGCAGCAGCTCTCCACCTCCAGCTGCTGGGCCAAAGAAAGGTCCAGACCGATCCAGAACAAACTGGACCGGACCGGACACCACCAGTGGACCAGGTGTCTGGCTGTCTACAAGCTTTTGCTCCAAAGCCGCCAATGCATTGCCAACATCAGCATTAGTTCCGGTTCTGTCTCCGGGGGTGAAACTGACGTTAGCATGCTAACCTGCAGTCCGCCGGACACATTAGAACCTCTGGACAGAGACCGTGTGAACCCACACGACACAAATCAAAGGTTTCACTACAAGCCTCACTCAGCTGTTCAGGAGCTTCTGGAGATTTGATCTGACCTTCATCAATTTTGAGTTTTAAACATGGGCCGTTCCGTCTGCCGCTGAAGGTCTCGTGATCTACAGCTGCAGGAAAGACTCCTGGAGAAGTGGATCTGGGCTGAAGGTGGAGCTGAGAGCGGCTGAGTTCTCAGACTCTGACCACAGATCCTCCGTCTGTTTGGTTTTCATGTGCATACAATCGGTCGCCTGGAAGAGGAAACTAAAACATGGTCTGGACACAGGTGCTGCAGGTTCTCCAGCGTGTAGCCGCGGCTACAGCTTTCATAGTCCAGCTCTGTGTCCCCACCCCCACACACACACACCAGATCGACATGACAAAAAGTAAAACAAGCAACAAAAACAGATGTAAACATTTTGTAGGAAAACTGACATCCTGAGACTATTTTGTTGCTGCACTGAAAAAGGTTTGAATGAATTTGAATGTGCTCGCTCGGTGACGC
Organism: Colistium nudipinnis; assembly: GCA_016785305.1. Lineage (NCBI taxonomy): Eukaryota > Metazoa > Chordata > Actinopteri > Pleuronectiformes > Rhombosoleidae > Colistium > Colistium nudipinnis. The sequence continues at coordinate 51,806 of JAFBJU010001983.1, read as the reverse complement.
AGCCACTTCGGCATCCGGCTCCTGTTGCCATGACAACAGCATCCGTCCAATCCCTGGGGGAGGGGGGGGAGGGCAAATCAAAAAATTATCTTAACAGGTGACGCCCGAAATTTGACTAAAAATAACAACACTCAAAGGGAAAATACTTCGGCTAACTAGCTTATTACCTACAGTGGTAAGGAGTTAGCATTGCATTGGCTAACTAGCTCATTTGTGGGGTTATGGGTAACAGGGTCCAACGTCCACTGTTTGAGAGACTGACTGTGAGCTTAGGCCAAAATGAGCCATTACGCCAACGTTACAGAGGATAAGATTTAGCTAGCCGAGATGTACACACTTTCGTTTAGGAGCTAATGCTAGTTTAGCTAGCTAGCTCCAGAACAAAGGTTTCACAGAATTCGTGAATGTGTGGTTAAAGCAAGTGTGTGAGATCTTCAAACGCATTGATCCTCACACTGAGAGTCAAGAGGTAACAGATTCTGATTGGGTGACAACAGCCACTGAAAGCTGACCAAAACAATGAGCTGGTGTTGGACTCTATGAGGACATAAGACACAGACTGGAAACTGTTAGCCAACAGCTCGTCTGGTCCCACACTTTGTCCTCTGGACGTAATTGAATGAAGACCTCCTGAGGACAGGACACGCCACAGTCTGATGTCTTCAGTCTCTCAGTCAAACTAGGAGTCCACCGCTTCTCTGTCATTCAGCACTTTAGTACTTTTCTTCCATTTGTGGGTCAAAATGTACCAAGGATTACTGATCAGCAGATCCATTCAGGATACAAATGAACCGTTTTAACCAGAACTAGAAACTAACTGGACCAAGGAGCTAATAACTAAAACGACCCTCATCGACAGGTTAAGAGTGGGACTCGGCATCTGTGACAAAAACGATTCTTAGACTCTAAATCTACAGTAGACTGATCAACGGTTTGAGGAACACTGGGGTGTTCTGGTGTTTTTGGTCACCCTGGTGATGCAGTTCAATCCTTCACGGTGCACGATGTACTTAAGCGACTGGAACCACACACACACACAAACAAAAATGGTGCACACTTCAAAACACAAAAACCCTTTCCTCTCAGCCTCAGCCGTCCAGCGGAAAAGCTCTCCACATCTACCTGAACTCCAACCGCTCGACTGTTGGACCTTTCTTCACACAGTTCTACCATCAGCGAAGAGTTTGGACTGCTTAACCTTCTCAAATACACAAACATCCCAGTTCCCTTTGCATTTGTGGTTTTAAGGTGGTTCAGGTGAAATGAAATCGGTGAAAGGAAACCATCCTTGTGTTGGAGCGCTCTGACTGAGGTGCTGCCTGAACGGGGGTGGAGTATGAGCGAGTTCAGCGTCCACAACGGCCCTGTGATGGACGACCAAAGTCGGCAGCATCTTCCATCCAGACGGCCCGTTGAACATGCAGCAAAAGCGCGGCATATCAAAAAATCCAAAACTTCTGGGTCGCAGAAAAATCCACAAACAGGAAAGACTGGCGAGCGAAAGGGGACTGCGTTGCGTCGGCGTCAGCAAAGCTTCTACCACTACTGGAGCTTGGTGAATTATTCAGCGCTCTGTCACTGGAGGGCGGCAGCGATGGCAGGCGGCGGTTGGGAGGAGACTGCCGGACCCAGGAGAAAAACAGCGTCAGCTTTGACCTCTGGGTCGAGTTCCTGCGACTGGCGGTGGGAGAGTCAGGACAAAGAATACTAAAAAACTGAATCCAGTCCAGGCACAACTTCTAAACCGTGTCCTTCACCCCAGAGAGAAAAAACAGAAGAAGAAAAACTTTTGGCTTTGTGGTTATGTACAGTGACTTCCTGTGAAATAGTTTAATGTCCACCAAGTTTCTACAGACGTGTAGGACTGGATGTTGGCGATGTGCTCCGGCGTCAAAGGTCAGGGTCAAGTCTTCGAGCAGGGAGTGGGTGGAGCCAAGTGTGTGCAGCCGTTGTCTAGGTATGGACACTCGATTAGCTCCGGCCTCTCCCTCTGGCTCCACCCCTGGCTACTGGTGGACCTCGTTGGCGATTAGACTGTCCTCCCCTGACTGGAAATCCGCCTCGTTGATGCCGTTCCCTCCATTCAGCATCTCGTCGTCCTGGGACGAGCCGCGGTCCTCCTCACCGCTGCCGACGCCCGGCTCGTCCGAGTTTGGGTCCTGAAGTACCTGGGCAATGTACATCTGCTGCTGCTGCTGCTGCTGGGACACACAACCACCACCACGTTCAGACAAACTCAGCAACATCTACCGACATCTTCTACAAGGACTCGTTCAAATCAAGTCTTCAGAGGAGCTTTAAACCTGTGATACAACTACACAGAACACTGAAGACTTGGAGTCCCTCATATCCACTCACCTGAGATTTAGTGGCAGGCGAGGACGTGGGACGAGCTGGACGTCCGTTCTCCACAGTTTCCACGTCGGTGTCCTTGGTGTCAATCTGAGACGGAGACACAGAATGAGATGGCATTCCAACATCGACACATTTGTTTGGTTCCGAACCTTTAAAGGTCTCTGTACCTTGTAGTTGTGAGCACTAAGGTACTTGAAGTGTCCGAAACAGACGTGGGACAAGCAGACCACGATGGTGACGATCAGGACCACCAGCGTGAACATGGAGGTCGGCGTTTCAAAACCTGTGGCACAACACAATGACTCGTCATGACGCAGCATACTAAAGGCTGGTTCCTTCTGATCAGGATCTGACTGGCTCTGGTTGGAGGTTTACCTGTGCGTACAGTGGAGAAGAAGAGGAGCCAGAAGAGACAGAGGATGGGCGCAGCCACCACCTGGGTCACGGCCCCCGAGTGGATCTTCTTGTCCAACTTGGAGGGCAGGTAGGCGTAGTACATGTTGTACCGGTCCACCAGGTGCTTGAGCAGCATGTACATCAGACCTGCAGAGGACATGTGCAGCTCAGTCAGGACGTCCCACAGGGGACTTCAAGTCTGACAGGACTAACAAAGACCACTAAGATGGACCCTTTAGAGGCACCGTGCTGCACACTGACCAAAGGGAACGATGATGGGACAGGTGATGCTGTACGCCATCACTACCGTGAAGACGTTCATCATCCAGGCGTACGCCGCTCCAAACTGGAACTCATAGGCCTGGTGCTGCCGGGAGAACGCACAGCAAGATTTCATTAATGACCTGGGTGGCTACGTAAAGGAGCGTCCACCTGCACGTAACCAACGGATCCTCACCCTCTTCACATTGCGGCGGTCGGCGGCAGAGCGAGCCAGACACAGCCGGATCATGTACATGAGCAGGCCGGGGATCCTCAGCAGGTCCATGGCGTTCCCAATGAACGCAGAGGCGATGACATAATTGACAAAGAAGGCTCCGTTATCCGGCAGGAAGACGCACCTGAATCACAAAACCATGCAAGGGTGACACGAGTCATTTGTTCCGACATTCCCCAAAAGCATCTACCGCACATCATCCGCAGGGAAACAGAAGACCACTCACTCAAATCTGACTTTAGCATCAGCCAGGAACTTTCTATCAAAGAGCCAGCGGAAGAAAACGTCCAGACTAGGAAACAAAGGGAGATATTTCAGTGACGATGGCAGAGGTCAAAGGTCAGTTGGATTCTTACAGGACGGTGACATCACCTGCTGAGTCCCAGAGACGGCAGCAGCAGCACCATGAAGATTAGGAAGGTGTAACATTTGTGCATGGTGGTTCGGTTTTCTCCAGACCTGCAAACACAAGAGGTCAAATGAAGGTTTACTTGGACCCCAGAGACCTCTTGACCTCTGAGCCGAGACTTGGACAACGCGCTCAACCCGATCTGGACTAAGAATCCACGAACCGGATTTTGACCGACTATGTGCCAGTATTAACAGTGCAGAAGTGAGGGGTCGGTACGGATACTGATGAAGACGAGGCAGAAGAGGAAGCAGCGCAGTTACCTGGTCCAGTGAGCCTCAAAGAAGGCAGAGTAATAGACGATTGTGGGCAGCAGAGCAGAAAAAGCCCAGAGAAGCAGAGTAGGGAAGAACTGAGTGACGATGGGATTCTGTACAAAAGAAGCGACAAAGAAACGATGAAGAGGAGAGAGCAGCAGAGAGTCCAGACCCGGTCCTAGCCGACACCTGGGCGTGGCCTCTTACGTTAAGATACTCCACGGGCTTGGTGACGTTGAACTTGTCCATGGTGGAGATGATGATGGCGGGTGTGGTGAGGAAGAAGAGCAGGAGGAACAGGATGCAGTTGATGATGAAGCAGCGGATCCACCAGGAGATCCCGCCCAGCGACAGGTGCTCCCTGTCGGCATGAAAAGCTGGTCTGAGGTGGGGGGGTTTGTTTTGCAGTGGGTGTAGTTTCAGGCGGGTGGAGCCGGAGGACTTACCAGCGGACGTTCTGCGGGTCGGGAGCGTAGGAAACGCTCCAGCTGTGGACGTGGAGAACCTCGCTGAACTGAGAGGTACGAGGTTCCTGGCGACACCGGCAACCCTGAACCTGACAGGCATTAAAGTCCTTCAGAATACTGTGGAGACAAAGGGGGCAGGGTTTAGTCATCATTAAAAGCAACCGACGGCCAGGGCGGAGGTGGGGTCGCTTACATAGCGGTCATGGACTCGTTCTGGAAGGTGACGAAGGCCATGCCCAGCGGTTTGGTGTGGACTTTCTCCTTCTCCTTCCTGTACTCCTCCTTCAGTTTGGACTCTGTCTTGGTGTAGTAGCTGACCGCCTCCTCCTGTGCAGGGTTAGCATGTTAGCATCAAAGCTAAAGCTCAGCACACGATGCTGTGAACTGTACTTAAAACGAGACCAGATTTGGTGTACCAGTCTCGTTTGAGTCCGAGCGCATATAAAGACAATCATGTGTGCATCACCTCCTCACAGCCGGTGATGGCGCAGCAGCACAGGTGTCCACAGGGTTTGGGGTTGATCATGGTGGGAACGTGTTCCTTGGCCATCAGGTCGGTGAAGAACTTCTTACTGCGCTCCGTCTTCTTCCTGCACCACAAACACATCAGCTGATCCACCCGGAGATGTGCGTGTGTGTTCAGGACACTGTCCCATCATGCACCGGGGCCTGTGTCTCACCTCTCGGCGTTCAGAGCCATCAGCTTGGCCACATTGTAGCAGATACGAGCCTCCAGCACGGTGCAGTTCTCATACGCCTGCCTGAAAGGAGAGGATGTTACATTGGTCTGATACGAGTACCTGGAGATCCAGATTTGAAGGTCCAGGAAGCCGCTGAACTCACTCAAAGTGCTGTTTGATCTGACTCTCCTCAGCGTACTTGGAGATGCCGTTGATGAATAAAGTGCGTTTCACCTGCAGGACAAAGAATGGGGATTAATACCAGGGTGAGACCAAAGGTCGACCGCTGCAGGAGGAACAGGCTTCCCACCAGGTCGTCCTCCTTGTAGTGCATCTTGGACGTGTGCCTCCTCATGCTGTAGACGGTCAGAAGCAGATACATGAAGGCGAAGGACGTGTGGAGCCACAGCAGGTTGGTCCTGGAAAAACAAAATCAGGCTCGAAAAAAAACGCAGAAACCTTAAAAGTTGCTTTTGGTGCCAAACCCAGAAAGTACCAGAAGCCGGTTAAATCCAATGTTCTGCTTTTTTTTTTTACCAATAAGCTGCTGTTACTGAACTCATGACAATCTTCCAATCTACTGACACAAAGAAGATGGGCCAATCGGCAGCAGGAACTCACCCAGACTTCAGGTTCGCGATCGTGGTGCGTCCAAAGCTGTAGGCGTTGTTTTCTGGAACAGAGACCACAGGAAGTCAAATTTGTCTCCCGGAAACGCAGCAGAACCAAAAAGCCGGTCCACACCCGCTTTAATTAGCAGCTGTTCTTGAGCTCTCGGGCAGATCACATGATCTTCCTCAGTGGTTCGGTCAAGAGGGAAACATGTGGACATACAAGGGTCCACCGGACGTCGTCGCACACAAAGTCTTGACCTTTCTGAGTGGATTTTCTACACAATTAGAAACACGGCTAACCCTGAGAGTCACAGTCACAGGGGGGAGGAGGTCTACCTGCCACGTCTCTACTCAATCACCACACCACTGAAGCACAGAGCCAGCTACCAACACAGACCCCGTTACCTTCTTTAGAGGGAGGTCCGGGGTCTCCTCGGATGAGGAACGCTTCGGTACTGATAATTCTAACTAAAACCAACGAGACAAGGCGAGAAGACAGTGAGAGGACGGCCGAGTCCACCCGAGAACCTGAGGGGCCTCCAATTGGTCGCCTCCATCAGGTGCAGGTGCTCTTACCCAGCAGGTCTCCGGAGAAGTTGACGGGCAGAACGATGCCCACGGAGAGGACTCCCACCACCACCAGCAGGCCGATGATGTGACGCTGGAAGGACAGGTAGTGGACGGCGTCTTCTCCACATTTGTCCCTGATCTCTTCGTCCCTGCACAGATCACATAAACACAGGAGAGCGCGGGATGATGGGAGATGTAGTTTTCACGTGTGCTTAGGGTTCTTTCAGATTCAAAACCACCAAGTCCCAACGACGAGAAACTGAACAGTCAAGTCCAGAATCCATGGACACACCTTCATTAAAACTGCACATATTTCTACAGGAGCCAGGTTGTCTGAGGTTGATACTCACTTTATTCTGAAGATGGCCGTCAACCACGAGCAGAACCCCTGCAGGAAACCCAACCACAAACATCTTGTATGAATACACAGACATTTTTTTATTTGAATGCTTCTTTGATGTTTATGTGTAACGTGTTGAAAGGATTTTCTGTTTGGAGCAGGGTTCTGTTTCCTGTGGGTTAGAGTGGGCGGAGCTTCAGCCGATGATCAGCTCAGAGTTAAACTGGATTAACATCACCAGATTAAAACCCAACACAAACCTGCCGAGTTTGACTCTCACTGATCTCACACGCATGCACGCACCCACACTTCCCATCAGGCCATGGGGTTGTAGTGAGTGAATGTGTCCTTACGTTGTCTCTCTGATCAAAGTCCACCGAGCTGGAGACAGAGGTGAGACGTTCGTAGCGGTCGGGAGTTTCTGAGTGCATCGCCGAGGCAACGCTGTGGAGACAGACAGGAAGGAGTCAGCAACACTCTGACCTTTGACCTCTGAAGGTGGACGGGTCCCCTGAGGTTAGTTCCTCCAACACCAGTCACCAAACACAGAGGAATCTAACAGGGAGTAGAATACACACAAACAGCTTCCTGTCTATCAAATCTCAACTGGACAGATGGGTCCGCCCAAAGAGTACCCTCTGACATCACCTTTCTCCGTGGTCCCTTTAATCAAATCATAAAGAATAGAGTCCCTGACATGAATGAGACACAACCATATTCTGAGGTCAGGTTTGGGTTTGACGTCGGAAGCTTCAGGAAATGGAACCAGTCCAAATTCTCTGTTGAAGAGGCCTCATCTGTCGGGTTAGCTAACGAGCTAACTAGCACATCACTGGGTAACGACACACTTACAGACACAAGGAGCTCGTTACCTTTTCACCGGTTCATAGTTATCTCTGTCTCGTCTCCGGCTGAATCAACGTTCACCAGGAGAGAAGTGTGGAGCAGTGTTAGCATCACGCCTGTTAGCATCACATCTGTTAGCTTGACGTGGCCGCGTCTTACTATATTTATGGTGGAGACCTGTTACTCCCGGAATGCAACCAAGTCCGAACCTTTAACTTGGTCCCCACAAGTGTAGCAGACCACGTCCATACAGTAAAACAAGGCCACACACGCGCACAGGGGTTGTATAGGGGATGAATGGTGCCGCACAGATGAGCTTCCCCGTTGTGGTTTGTTTTCAGAAAGTGTGTTCCTGTCACTGCTCTAAACTTTGTATTAATACATTTGACGTTTGTGGACAAAGTCCAATGAGTTCTAACTTTTAGTATTTTTTTTTTATGCTGTAATTACGTAACATTTGATGTGTGTCAGATGATTCGATTCTCATCACGGCCTGTGGGGGGCAGCACTCAAACATGTGGTAGGTGGCACGTAAAACAGACAAACACGGATGAAAGGGAAGAAGAGGAGGTTAGTGCACCAGTCAAAGAGCAGAACCCAGTAAATGAACCCGAGGAGGAGGAAGATGTTAGCAAACATGGAGGAGGAGGCAGCGACGTACTATTCCCGCTCGTCCAGCTCGCTGAAACGATTCTTCAGTCTTCAGGACGAGAGACAGAAAAAAAAAAAGACACGCTGAGAGGACGGCAACACAACCGGCATTTCCTCTGCACTCTTCAACGACACAAGGTGCGGTGAGACCGAAGGTCTTCAGGACAAACACTCTAATGGACTCGAGACCTGGTGTCTGCCCTTGAACCTGGATCCTGGATGGATTGTTTAGCCTGCTCACATTTCACAAACATCCAACAGAAACCGGTGATGCGTTTACCTGTCAGCGTCAGTGACCAGCGCCAGGCGTCCGTAGTCCCACGCAACTTTGCGCAAAATTGAAAAGACAAAGAGCAGCACCTGAAGAAGGAGGAGGACTTCCTGTTAGAGGTCTGATCTAAGGTCAAAGGTGGCAGACGCAAAACAGAGTTGGGCGGTCAGCGCCTGCAGCGACTCACCAGGAAGCACATGAAGTCGAGGGCCAGCACGGTGGGCACGCCGCCAAAGGGCAGCCCCTGCAGCACCGTGCTGCGGATCCGGGCCGAGTAGCAGTAGGCTTTGGACTCGCTGTGGGCCGAGCAGTTGTCCTGGCCGCCGCAGGCCTGGCTGCCGCCGTACATCACCATGGTAACGATCCGCGCTCTGGGCACGCTCACTGCCGCGTCAGCACTGGGACTCTGAGGAGGTCACGGCACACATTTGTAAATGGTTTTAATTCGATTTTTGGGAATTGAACCTTGCCGGACTCCGTTATCGTCTGAAGAAGCACTTCCTTATTTGCATTATAAAATGTATTTATTATTTTCAAATTCCAGACTATTTGCGTTTTTGTCATCCTGGTTGCTCTTTGGCCTCTCAGATGCGACCGACTACATTTCCCAGCATGCCTGAGCAGAGGACGGCTCCCTCTTTCCTGACCTACTGATCCTGTCGTCACGGCAACAGGACTGCAGCTCCTGACCCACTTTTTAGGCCTCATCACTCCCGTTGATGACATCATCACATCCCAGAAAACAAAGAGTCACGTGACCCGTTGCTTCAATTTGATCTGGAATAATCCACCAGTGGGGTGGCATGGTGCCGCACCATGAGTCAGTGGCACACACCTGATGTTGGGTGGAGAGGCGGACTAGCGGCGAGGGAGACATGTATCGGCGGACCACAGGGTTGCCAGTTCGAGGCCCGGTCGGACCCCGTCCTTGTTGCGTTTGAGCATGTGCGAATAAAAGCTTTCCTCGACCAGGGAGACCAGGACATCATGACCCCTCAGATCCATGATGGTTTAGGTCATCATGGGGTAGGTCAAAGGCTGTGCGTGTGTGCGTGCGTTGCTGTGTGTGGGCGTGTGTGTGTGACGACGAGAAGTTACATAAAACAGTTAGAGTGGTGTGTGTGTGTCCACCGATAGCGTGCCACAGTCCGAGTACCAGGGGGTCCAGGGGGTCCTGCAGAGAATCCTAATCATCTCACATCGATCTCTGATAAATGATAAGCTGACAAATGAATGACTATGTTTCTCATTGGACGCAGGCACGCGCGCGCGCGCTTGCAGATGAAGCCGTGAAGTCCGCTCAGTGACCCCGCCAAGGCTTCACTCTGCTGCGGCCCTGCTGCACCTGCAGTCCGGCCTCGCCGAGCCACAGCCCCGCGGCGGGCCCACCGCGGCCCCCCCCCCGGGACATGTGTCCTCTGCGCACCGGTTATATGAGCAGACAGAAGCTCCACCTCCGGAGGCCGGATGGGAGCCGACGGGAGGCCGCCGCACCTCCGCCCGCTCAGCGGATCACACAAAGCGGCCTAACCACAGAGGACGTGACGCTGGTACCTGACGCTCCGAGGCCGCTGCTCCGACACACGATCACCGCACGCAATCGTCCTCAGCGCCGCCATCCGAGTGTCTCTGCCGCCGGGCTCCGTGCGACGATCCGGGGCCGCCGGCCGCTGCTGCTGCTCCTCCGCCGGGTGTCGGTCCTAAAATGGAGGCGGTGTCTCCGGAGACGGAGGCGGAGCCGAGTCGCCGGCAGGGGGCGCCACCGGCGCGGCCAGAGCCCTCCCTAGGCCCGGTGTTCCGTATTAACTGGTTTTCATATTAACTGGTGATCGATTTCCGGTTTAAGGGGGCGACAGATGTTGTCGGCGATTGACGGTTGCAGATTCGTCGCTTTCCCGCACCTGCCTGTGTGTCTAGTATGTGTGTAGTGAGATAAAGACTTCGCCGAAACACATACACACGACCAATTCATGTCCACTGACCTCCGTGTCAATACACTCTACAGACAGTACGGAGGCTGCGGTCCATAAAAATAAAATAAAATACAAATGTGACGGAGGGGATTCGAGCTTACGATCCCCATAATCTAAGAGTAATCGCCCGCGTCATTACCCACTGCGCCACCGAAGAGTTCGAAAGTGTCTTAAGGAAGCACACCTATATCAACTGGTGATAGTCACAACATGCCATGATTTTCAGGTTTACGATCCATGTTTACCTTCGTGTGCTCGTTCTAACGGCGACTAGTGTACGACCGAGCACACTCTCAACCACCGACTCTTAACGCTTGTGGGAAACGTTTGCATACGTGAAGAATGAGTTTGTGGATGTTGCGGAAGGTTTTGCTCACACAGGCAATGCAATCAGAGATGAATAAAAACAAGCCGACGCTAGGCGCCAGCTGCCCAGGCTCCGTTTGACCAAACCCGTGGTGAACAGTCGGAGAACCGTACGCCAAACTTCACGAAAGTAACATTGCACAAATTGCAAACAAACTGACACCAAAACAATGCACATCAAATTGACTGTTTAAGTCCCAAGTACACTACAACTAAATGACTCCATACCAGAGGCAGCCACAGCCTCCTGACTTGTTCGCCCCCTGGTGGATCCGACGGAAATATCAACATGAGAGAGACCACCGATTCAAAGTATTCATATCGCCAGGGGGCTACCCAGTGAGGAGGCGTTGTATGTAATGGTAATGTCATTTAGTTGTGTACTTGTGGACTTAACGTGTAGTCAATGTAAGAGGACGTGTTTTTGGTCGCAGTTTGTATTTGCCGTGGCAGTTTGGAGAAGTTGTGTGTAGACTTTGCCGATAGGAGCCTGGGCAGCTGGCGCCTAGCGTCGGCTTGTTTTTATTCATCTCTGATTGCATTGCCTGTGTGAGCAAAACCTTCCGCAACATCCACAAACTTCACGTATGCAAACGTTTCCCACAAGCGTTAAGAGTCGGTGGTTGAGAGTGTGCTCGGTCGTACACTAGTCGCCGTTAGAACGAGCACACGAAGGTAAACATGGATCGTAAACCTGAAAAACCGTTTGATTTATTTACATGTTGTGTCAATGAAAGGAGTGGTGTGGAAGTGAACGGCTGATTCATGTGTTTCGTTGTAAGAGTTCAAACAAGTGAGGAGGAGGGTTAAATTGTAATTGACAGAATGTAGGCGAACCGTTTTGATTGACAGGTGGTGAGTGGGGGGAATGGTTTCTGATTGGGGAGGAGTGAGAAAGCTCCTGGGGTCCTGCATTTATGAAATCAGTCTGGTCAGCAGTCAAAGCATTTGAGGGTCGAATATGTCGACAACATCTTTAAGGCGTTTTATCAAATTTAGAATGCCATTTTAACAAACTCAAATAAAATACATTTCACTTAAAAAGCCACAGGGAGCCGCAGGTTGCCGACCTCTGCCCTTTTATATCTTTTTTTAAATCACTTACAATAGCTCAGGTCTCATCTAGACTCTACCTCCAGCAGCCCCCTGGTAAGTTGGGTTTGAGACCCCTGGTCTAAGTGCAAATAGGACTGCAGCCTTTTTCCCCAGTGCCTTATTGCTGGTGCAGGCCCCACCCCCCCTCCATATAAAGAGTCTCCCGGAGCAGCAGAGCAGAGATGGAGTGTCACGAGACCCTGGTGTCCGGCCTGAGCTGGAGCCTCATCACCATGGCCGTCCTGTACCTGCTGCAGCAGACCAGCCAACACACCCCCTACGGGCGCTACGCGCTCTCGGGGGGGCGCTGCTGCTCGGCCCGGCTCGGCTGGTTCCTGCAGGAGCTCCCGTCCTTCCTGCTGCCGCTGCTGCTGCTGCTGCTGACCTCCGGGACCGGCAGCCTCGCCGGGAGGATGCTGCTGATCTGCACCTTCATGCTTCACTATTTCCACAGGTCAGAGAAAAGGGTTTTTCTGTTTAAAACTTGACGAGTAAACAATGTGTCAACAGCTGTTAGTCCAGTGAAAAACAGTTACAGAGAAACAAAAACAGAGATACAAACAACAACATTAAGTTTGTATTGGAGGTTGTGAAGATATGTGCGTTTGTGTGGTCTGGTCCAAGTGGTTTTCAGCCAAAGGCGTGACCTGGTTTCCTGGCGCCGTTCAGTGATGGCATCTTCTGCGGAAGAATGACACTTCCATCCAACATCTGGTTGCAGTGCGCGTGTAGAAAAGTATTTATTGTCCTTGTGCAGCGTACGTCGTCAAAAAAACAACAGGGAAACTTCTGTAAATGGAAGGATCCTCCATTACCATAGTAAGTGAGTCTAGGGTCCCTAGGGTGCTTTTTCGGGCCAGTGCCACCCAACCATTATCCAGGTCCTTTACCGTCCCACATTAATTACAATGTAGGAATGAAAGTCTCAGCTGATTTTAGATTATTGTTCTAATTGTTTTATTATTATTATTAAAATGTATATTCTGAGTGTTTATATTTATATTACATCTGATTGATTGATATGATTTTATTCATTTAAATCCATATATGATTTTACTATGTATTAGGCTGCTTGGTTGAAGTTTGAAGATTGAAGATATATAATACATATTTCAAATAATCTTTTGATGTTTTTACCAGCAATTGCCCTGACAGGCTTTAACCAGAGAGCAAAAAAAAGCCATAAAAATAGAAATGATATTCAGGAGTGTTAAAGAAATGCAACAGTAAGAGGCACCCTAAGGCATGCTGGGAAAACCCAGCATAATATCAATATTTGCTGGTAGAAGCACATTAAAAAAGTAGTCCTTTTATTTCCCACGCATTCAGACCTTAAATAGAGACGGGTCACATTAAATAGTGGACCAAAATAAAAATCCAAAATATGACCTCAATAATATTTCTTGAAAAACCTTTAGACCGAATTAAAACAGATCAGACCAACTTTCCAGAGACAACCATTATGGATGGACACACCCGGACGCCCTGTGGCCCCCACTTGTGTTTTGTAACATGTGTGTGTTTGTATGGGATTATTCTAATTCTAAAACGTTGTTGTGTAAATGAACGGACTAGTGTGAATGTATGTAAGTGGGAGGAGCCTCTGTTACCAGTAACTGACTCTAGGGTCCAGGAACCTGCTCACTGAATCGTGGTTTTTAGGAGTTTCATCTACGGCTTCCTGACCCGAGGGCGCCCCCTGCCCCTGACCATCGTCCTCTACGCCGCCATTTTCTGCTCCCTCAACGGCTTCCTGCAGGGTCACCACCTCCTGCACTGCGCCCGCTTCCAGGACACCTGGCTGAGCCACGCCCGTCTGGCCACAGGTGGGGATGAACATCACACACCCGGCCTTCCCATAAGCACCGGGTGACCTGTCATTTCCTGTTTGTGTTCAGGTCTCCTGGTGTTCGCCGTCGGTCTGAGCATCAACATCCACAGTGACCAAATCCTGCGCAACCTGAGGAAACCTGGAGAAGTCCACTACAGGATCCCCCACGGTTAGAAAGATCCTGGTCCAGTGTACATCCTGGTTCTTACCCGGTCAGGTATTAGTGACTTCCTGTTTTTCCTCAGGAGGGATGTTTGAGTATATATCTGGGGCCAACTTCTTCGGGGAGATCCTGGAGTGGTGCGGTTACGCTCTTGCGGCGTGGTCATTACCCACCTTCGCCTTTGCTTTGGCCACCATCACCTCCATTGGACCTCGAGCTGTCCACCACCACAGGTAGGTCAATCGTCTGCTCCTGAACCTGATCCTGATCCTGATCCATCTGCCCATTATTTAGTTGTTTTTTTTGCCTGCAGGGACTACCAGCAAAGGTTCAAGGACTACCCCAGCTCCAGGAGAGCCCTGATCCCCTTCATACTGTGACGGGACCTTTTCATTTCACCTCTTTAGCACACTCGTGTGATGAAGTGTGGTACTTGTTTGTTTTGGGGTCAAAATAAATGTTTGATAAATGTCTGGTCCGCCTCCAAATCTGGTAGATGACAGATTCATTTCGATCTGGATTAATACCACACACTCTCTGTTGTCATGTGTGACGTCACAAACGCACAAAGATAGAACATTCAGGATCTTCAGTTGTATCTCAACAAAGTATTTTCCTATTCATGGATCCATTTATGAGTTCATCACCTAATGAATGAATTTATGGAATTTATTACCACTGAAGATTTGCTAAATGTTGCTGTGCAACGTCTTATAATTGTTTTTGTAAAGAAAATAATGTTTATTCATTGTTTTTAAATCTCAAACAATGAGATTTAAAAACAATAATAATCTTGATTTATTAGATGCCAGTGTGAAAGATAGTTTTCAATCAAATGTAGTCACGTGACCTCAGCCGTTATCCTGTGAAGAGGTCACGTGCTGCTTTAATCTCGGCTTGTGATAGGACAGAATAATCCCCCGGCGGGGACACCCTCCTCCCGGGCCCGTCCGCTTCATAGCGTCGGCTAGCATTACAGCTAGGCTAACGTAAGCGGCGAGCAGGTGCCCGGATAAGAAATCGACCAATAAGAGCCCGGGCAGGGGGCGGGACCTCGTCTACCATTGGTTACGAAACAATAAGGCAGCGCACGTATCGTTGCTACGTAACGTTGAAACGGAATCGACGAACGTCAGAAATTGTGCGGAAACACACAACAAACATGGCGGACGGTGAGTGAGTGTTGAGCTTTGTCCGTGTGTCCTCGCGGGGTTGTGAGTGTTTGTTGTGTGTTCGTTGTGTGTTTCCGGTCCCACGTAGCAAGAGCTCGTGCCTGTTTTTAAAGCGCAGGCTTGCGCTTGCTCTTTCGGGGAGGTTTCTCCGCCGGACACACACGCACACACCGCTAGTTTGATGCTAAGCTAACTCACCGCCGCCGTTTACGACGCGACGAGGGATTTTTTATCAAGAAATAAATGCACCGATCCCATCAGATCGTGTTCCGAGGGGAAACTTACTTTCCCGGTTATTTTATCATCCGACATTTTGTATCGCGATCCAGCTTTAATGATGGAAACGGCTGGTGACGCTTCTGGAAACTTCAACTCCCATTTATCCATACATTGTCACGCGTTGGCTAAACCTTCCACGGTGGGTTTATTTACACGCTGGAATAATAATTATAATAATGATATATATGGAGACGCAATTCTACATTATAGCAGCAGAATAATAATAAAGAGAGGATTCGTGGCTGGGGTTCTTATTTTGCCGAGTGGCCAGAAAATCAAGAATTTCAAAGTTCATGCAACTTTTTCTTCTGTGCAATGACAAGAAATCTTGCTTGAATCTTTTTGATGACTTGAACCAAAGCTCAGTTCAACATCTGGCGCCAGGTGTGTCCCTCAGGGAAACCTTACGAGATGTCGGCTTTTCTTTCAGATCACACCGATGCAGACCAGTCCATGGAGGGACACACACCCGTGAGTCTCACACACACACACAGAAGGGCTCCGTATTGACTGTTTGAAATGATCACTTTTGATTATATGAAAGTAGTGACCAAGGGTCCTCCTGCAGGTGTCTGAAAACCCTCATGCAGAGTACGGCCTGACGGAAAACATCCAGGTAACACACACACACACACAGACACACACAGCGCATCTAAGACGGACTCCCAGCATGCTTTGCTCCTCCTCAGCGGACGGTGGAGAACGAAAAGGCGAGCGCGGAGAAGGTCTCCAAACAGAAAGTGGACCTTCAGGCGCTGCCCACCAGAGCGTACCTGGACCAGACGGTGGTCCCCATTCTGCTGCAGGGCCTGTCAGTGCTCGCCAAGGAGAGGTCAGAGAGGGCGTGCACGCGCACACACACACACACCAACTCATCATCCCTCACCTAGTAAGAAATACCGACCTTAGAGATAAAGGCTTCATGTTGGTGGACAGGGCTTCTCCATGAAATCACAATAAATAGACAAAAGTAAGTGGACACTTGGCCGTGAGCTGGCGGATCCAGGTCTGTGGGAGTCCTGCGGTGTCCCGGACTCGGGTTCCGAGCGTCTTTGTGCTGACGTTTAGTTTTTTCTGGTTTCTTTCAGACCGCCGAACCCCATCGAGTACCTGGCTGCCTTCCTGCTCAAGAACAAGTCTCAGTTTGAAGAGAGAAACTAACATCCGCTCGGCTCCCGTTTGTTCCTGAAGTGCTCGTTTGTGTGTGTGTTTTTTTTTATATGATTGGATTAAAGTTGACGTTGATGTGAAACGGAACCGAGGCTGGGATTTATTTGGAAGGAACCCGATTTCATTCACTCGCTGCCCTTGGCGGCCGTCTCCAGGTCAAAGGGTTTCACTGGATCCAGGGATGTCAGTGATCAGCTGTTGAGTGTTACTATGGCAACGGAGGCTCCTCCCTCTCGCACAAAGATTTTCATGAGCAAAAGGTTTGACGGTGGAAATTCATCTGGTGAACCCAATTTTTATATTGTAAAAATATTTCTATGCTCATTCGCGCTCTGATCACCTGTCGCCCCCTGGTGGTCGGCATCAAACATGATGCGGAAAAACTTAAGTAGAATCATTTTATTTCTTAAACTTACGACACAAGTTTGACTAAATTCACAAAATGGAATCAAATCTTTTTCAACATTTCGAATCTGAACCCTGGAAAGATAAAAGTTTATTGAAGGACGGAGAAAAGAACTGAGCGGAGGCGCTACCTCGATTGAAGTCTGAAATAAGATTCAAGAAAGTGACCAGCTGCAAAACCGGAGGAAACCAGTTTAGTGTCAAATCATACAAATTGAATCTGATGTGAATCAGCTGATTCGACCTGTTCTACAAACGGCTTTTGTGTTGCATATAAAAGTTTAGTAGGATTTCAAACTGGGTATGATTGAGTTGCTTTTCAGGTCAGAGGTCACCGACTCACTCAACGTGGATGAGCTTGAGAAACAAAAGCGGATACTCTTGCGATCCGTTATTCTGCTGGAGCCGTGAGCTCAACCGGCTCAGATCGGAGAATTTTTGGGTAAGAACCGAATCTGAGCTTCTTTTGCGCAACTTTGATGGTTTTGGTGGTTGAGTGAAACCTGACAAATGTCCCCTTGGATCCAGTCAAACGTTAAAATACTTCGTTTCTTTGGTATGAAAACGTTTATTTTTCGGTCTGTCCACAGTTTGTGTGTATTAAAAACAGGAATGTTTGACTGACAGGAGCCTCGGCCAATCAGGGTACCCGAGCAGGAACCAGCCCCCGCTTCCTCCACCGTACCCCCCGGCACAGGAAGACAAAGACTGCGGCGAGGCGGAAAGGGGGCGGAGCTTGGACTCAGATGTAAAACTGGTGGGCGGCCAGGTTGTCCATGAAGGGCTGAACCAGGAAGTCAGTGGAGAAGTAGAAGACCAGGCCGAAGGTGATGGAGATGGGCAGTGCCGGCAGAGCCTTCTTAAAGATGGCCAACAGCAGCAGAGTGAGGCACAGACCCTGAGACAGGAAGTGACATCACAACCGTCACACACAGCCACCACGACCGACATCACGGCTCCACTCGGATCGGATGGTAACGATGTAGAACGGGCGTAGAACTTACGATAAGGATGGCCACGAAGCAGGCGAGGGTCGTGTTCCAGTCGCCGCCGGTCGCCGCCGCTTTCCCGACCAGAACGCTGTAGAAGATGAAATCGCCGAGGCCCAGCTTCACGCCCCCTGCACACACACACACACACACGCAGTTATCACACATGCACACACACACACCTGGTGGTCCAGTGTTGACATTGCACCATGTTCATGAACTCACTGTCCTCCTCCAGCTCGTCGTCTGGGAACCCGCGGGGCTGTCGGATGTCAGGCTCCGCCCCCTCGCCGCTCTGCTCTGCCTCCTCGTCTGTAGAGACAGACAGGTGATGAAGTGAGCACAGAGACTCAGCAGAGTTCAGCTGTTGTTAGTGATGTTGAACCTGATTGGTGATCCGCACGCCGGGCGTCCGCCGGACTCGCCATTCCCACCGTCCACATCATGGCAGCTGGACACAATCAATACAATCGATCAATCAGCTGTTCCACCGATCACTTGCCTTGATTGAGCCGCAGATCGGAGCTCGGTGGACTCACAGGAGTAGATGAGGGCGGGGAAGATGGGCTCGTTTCGCTCCTGAGCCGTCTCCACCAGCATCCTGAGAGGACCCTTGGGACACAGGACGGCCACCAGGTCTGAGCGAGGCATGATGGGAAGAAAACACATGGATCAGACCCCACCGCACCACTAGCCCATTGGACAGACACCTGTCAATCAAAGCGCCCCACCGTAGACTGAGATGGCTCCCAGGATGACCCAGGCTGACCACTCGGGCAGGTACTTGATGAAGACCAGGGCCATGAGGGCGCTGATGAGGATCAGGTAGGCCTGCTGCAGCTGGAGCGGACCTTTCCAGTGGATACAGATCATGCCCACCGCCCCGAAGTTCCAGATCATCACCGCCACCGTGGGGTAGTCCACGGCCAGGTTGTAGGTCTTAAAGACCTCGCTGAAAACCAACACAACCCACAATCTAAAGCCTGCCGCCACAGGAAGTGATCCCAGCTGACGGGGCGGCGCCTGGGTAGAGGACGTAAAGGACCGAGTGTCTTTCCGTCACTCGCAGGGAATGTCCCAGAGGCTGGGACACTCGGCCAATCAGAGCGCAGCTTCCAAACCTCTACTGGCCTCTGATTGGTCGAGCCGTCGGCGGGAAACTCACCCGAGGTACATGAAACTGAACCAGAAGAGCAGCATGAGGGAGGAGAGGATGAGCCAGCCGTGGATGAACTGGACAACAGGAAGCAGACGTTACTATAGCGACACCATGGTGACATCACACGGCGCCGCCCCTCCACTCACCTTGTAGCAGCGGTACTTGTAGAGCACCACCAGGAAGATGGTCATGACCACGATGACACTGATCATGATGATGGTGTTGAGCACGGAGTTGAGGAGGCGGCGCCCCACCGATGTGGTGTTCTCGCTGAACGGCGTATAGATCCTGCGGGATGACATCATCGTTAGCCGTGGTGAGGAGCAAAGCGGCGTTGTGGGACGACACGGCGTGGACCTACAGCTGCTGGTCCGTCTTCTCCGTGTAGAAGCTGACCGACTTGATGGTGGCGACCACCACCACCATGCAGAGGGTGACGGGGACGAACAGCATGATGACGTGCTTGGCGCCGTACTTCAGAGTCAGCTCCTCCTCCTCGTCCAGGTCCGCCTCCTGGTCGGAGCCGCCGCCGCTCGGCCCGGCCTGCGACAGGGGGACGCACGTCAACACCACCGGGACACGGCCACTACACACGCCATGAACAGGAAACTGACCTTGGCCCTTCTGGTCCGGGGCTCCTCCGGGGGGTCCAGGTCCGGATCGGGTCTGTAGGACGGCACCGTCGGATTCCCAGACGGGACCAACGCCGTCCTCTCGTTGTAGACGTCCTCGTCGCTGTCTGAGGCGTCCATGGCTCCGCCTGCAGAGCAGGAAGTGACGTGGCACGTCCTCCTCTCATTACACTCATCAGACGTGACGTGTAATAATAACAGGAACTTCTCCATGATGACGTCACACTACGAGTGATTCAATGCTGCCTGTGGGATAGTGCTAATGCTAACAGGTCCACGGGACTGATCGCCTTGTGAATCCGGTCGGAGCCGGTTTGAAGCGGCTTGGCACCGAAGTTGAAAAATGTCCAAATGAATATTAATGTGTCGAATGAAGAAAAAGTCCTTACCTGAGTCACAGAGAAACCGAAGCTCGACGTAAACACACAGCCGACACCCGGAAGACAGCGGTCAGCTGACTGACACGCTGCGTCGTCACGTGACGCCGATCACGTGGGGGCCGGTTTTAGGATCATCGAGGTTATATATCTGTCCATTATTATTCTTTTATCACTGCTGATATGAAGAAAATATACCATGTGTGAACTTTGCCTTCCTGGACGGGGAGGACGTGGGATTTTATTTGTATTTCTTTTAAGTGTACAGGAAAAATATTTAATATTTTCTGTCGGGACATTTCTCAATATTTCAAGTTTTGCGTTTTTTTTTGTTACCTTCATTTTCCTCTTTGTTGCAGGCTAGCTACGTTGCTAACTTATTAGCCTGGCGATCGATACGGATCTTTCTGATTTATATCATCGATAACTTTCAGATGACTAAACACGACCGGCTGGCCATACGGCGGTGTGACGTCACGCGTGTGTAGGACACGCGTGTGATCACAAGATGGCGGCAAAGGTCCTGGAGACACGCCTGGACATCAGTGTCCCTCCAGGCCGGGATGGCGGCGGACAGAGCCGCGGAGCCGGAGCCCGCAGCACGGTGCCCATGAACCTGTTCTCCACTTGGGAGATGAAGCGGTCCTTCCCGAGCTGCGTGCCCAGGTGAGAGGCTCCATGTCCGACCACAGGTGGGAGCCGTTATAACAGGGATTGAATGTTATTTCCTTAAATGAGGTTAAGGGTTAACAGGTCTGGAGTCAACAGGTGAGTGAGGCACTTCCGGTCAGAGACTTCCTGCTGGACTGTGTCCGTCACTTCGGGATCAATTAAGGGACAACATCGACTAAAGATACGCAAACTTGTCCGTGCTAAGGACACAGGGACTTCATCTCCCAGAATGCTTAGAGAGAGCCCGTCCTCGGGCGACAGGACCTCAGGGACAGGACGTCAGGGGACAGGTCTGAGCAGCTTCATCAGGTGTGTGTGTGTACCAGGTGATGCAGCATCCGACGGATGAGCACACATCCTCGGTCTCCATAGCAACCAGTTTGTGGCTCTGATGTAGAAATTCAAAGTGTGTGAGGAGGTGATTATTATCATTATTATTATTATTGTAATTATAATGTTTATGATTATGATGATGATGATGATGATTATTATTATTAGTGTAATTATTAATATCATTATCATTATTATTATTGTAATTATAATGTTTATTATGATTATTGTTATTATCATTGTTATTATTAATAATTATTATTATCATGATGATGATTATTATCATTATTATTATGGTTGTTATTGTTGCACATTCTGTAAATCCGAAGAGGCCGATCAGCTGATCTGTCCTGCAGGTCCTGGACTCGGACCCGGTGGTTCAGGAGGCTGAGGAGGACCTGGACCTCCTGTGACAGTCTGGAGGTTTACGACCCGAGCGACAGTGGCCCGGAGCTGGACGACACCGACAGCGCCCTGAGCACGCCCAAACCCAAACTCAGGTTCACTGGTTTCATGTTTCACAGAAACAATATTTCCGCAGGCCGTTCTTTGATGGCGTCTCTCAGGCCGAGACGGAGAGGAGAGGACAGCCGTCTGCCGTGAGTTTCTGTGTGGTGTCCTACAGAGGCCACCGTATTTTTATTGATTGTTATGATTGACAGCTGAGACTGACCTTTGACGACCTGCAATGACATCACCATAACCATATTTTACTGTGTGTGTGTTCTGATGCCTCCTGCTGGTCACATTGCGTCACTGCCCTTTGTCGTCAATCAGGGGACAGAGCTGTTGTGTCCTGGAGCTCAGGGGGACAGAGGACAGGAGGACATGCTGGGGGTGAGACACACACACACATCATCACACTAGTTTCCTGCCGCACGTTCTTCTCCACACAGGAAGTTGAGGATGATGTTGCCATGGGAACAGATACAGTTGCTGAACCCTGTAAAACGGAGTCCCAGACACACATGTCACCAAGGTACACACATACGCGCACACACACACACACACACACAGCTAGAAGTCTCTCTTCTGGTCTTTGCAGTAAGACAGGAAGTCTGGCGTCTCACCATCAGAGGAGTGTCTCCATGAAGGACAGACAGCTCCAGAGGGACAGACAGCATGGCCAGTGAGACTCCTCCCCCTCGCAGGTGAGACAGACGGGACGTCCCGCTGTGACCACAAACAGCTCTGACCTGTGTCTGTCTCTCAGGTCATCAGGAAGTCTGTGTTGGATCAGCTGAACTACTTCCTGTTCTCTGAAGATCACGTTCCTGACTCCATCATCCTGATCAACACCACAGACTGGCAGGGACAGGTGTGTGTGTGTGTGCGTGTGTCTGCGTGTGTCTCTCTGATCCACCTCTCTCTCGGTTCCTGTCTGAGCGTCTCTTCGATCAGCCAATCGTGTGCACCGTCCCAGCGGCAAACATTCATGCCGCCCTCAGCGCCGTTATCAGCCGCGTCCACAGATTGTAACGATTCCTGATCGGTATCTGACCCATGTTTGCCTCTGCTTTATTCTCATTGATCTGCCTGATTGGTTCCAGCTGTAACTGCTGCTCTCGGACTCCGCCCACTCTGAAGGTGGCGGTGAGCGGAGACCAGAGTTACCGCGGCAGCGTCCTTTGCTGCTTTGTGGAGCAGCTGGCCTCCAAGACGCCTGATTGGCTGAACTACGTGCGCTTCCTCATTCTGCCCATCGGTGAGCATGCACCCGACACACACATGCGCACACGTCCTCTTTGGCACCTGAACCTTCCCATGATGCTCGCTGTTTTTGCCCTCATAAGGATCCCACCTGCTGGCCAAGTACCTGGCCGCGCTGGACAAAAAAATCAACAGTCTGTTCATGGACGCCGGCTGGAGGGAGCTGTTGTCAGGCTTGGAGCCTCCTCCCCTGGGTACTTGGGAGTGGGAGGAGCCTCTGCCGACCCTGCACCTTTAGGGTCACTGTGTAAAAAGTCCCCTGGGGTTCTACCTGTGTCTGTCCCCTGACAGATCCTGTGGGCGTGGCTGCTCGGGTGTCTCAGTATGTGGGCGGAGCCTCTGTGTCTCACCTGTGTCCGATCTCTGAGGCCATGCTCACCTGCAGACCCACGAGGTTCTTCTCTTTCTATTCACTCTTAAGGTTGTGTCGGATCTGCATAGTTTTAATGTGGTTGTTTCTCCTGTCAGAAGTTTGTTCCTTTCGTTCGCGTAGAAACACTTTTCTCGAAGCTACCTGAACTAACCGCAGCTGCGACGGTTTGGGGGCTCATGGGAAACGAATTTTACGGCTTGTTGTTTTCGCTCTCCGCTGGTAAAGGTCGGCGTCATGAAGCACAACTTCCAGTCCACCTCAGGTACACCTGACCCACGTGACTCCTCCCCCTTCCCTGTCCTCCCAGCTCACCTGTCCCGCGTCTGTCTCCGCAGTGGACTCTGGGATGCTGGGATCTCCTCCCAGCCAATCCGTAGCGACCGGCACCTCCTCCGAAACTCCTCCCTCCCCCTCCAGCAGGTACATCCCGTACACGCCCTCTTTTTGACATGTTACTGTGACCCTGCCCACCTGTGTCCAGCTGTCCGGGGAAGGTGATGGGTCTGCAGGTGGACTACTCGAGCAGCCAGGGGGGAGGAGGAGAGAGGAGGAAGGAGGGCGGGGCCAAGAACACTGAAGAGCAACTTCCGCTCGCTGCAGGTGTCGCGGATCAGCGGAGGGGGGAAGAACAAGAAAGGTGAGGAGGAGGAGGAGGAGGAGGGTGGTGATGTGTGTGTTTCAGTCATGTTCCTCAGTAAGAAAACAAAGGAGAAGGAGGCAGAGTCGAGGAGTCAGGTGATCGAAGGAATCAGCAGGTTGATCTGCACCTCCAAACACCAACACACACTGAGAGGTACACGCACACTGATGTTGATCAGCTGATCGATCAGCTGTTTTCTCTCAGTGTGTATAGACGGAGTGGAGTGGAGCGACGTGAAGTTTTTCCAGCTCTCGGCTCAGTGGCCCACGTTCCTGTCTGGATCTCCAGCAAACCTTGAGCTCCGGGTTCTTCTTTATTATTATTATGGGCTATGAGTCGTCAGCGCCCGTTGAATTCTGAATGAAATGAGAGAGTGGTACTTCTACATCAGGCTGAAGTAGTTGTACCTTCACTGTTTCAATGATCCAATATTGACAATATTGAATATTGAATAATGTGAATGAAGCAATCCTTTTTTTTTTTACCTGATCTGTACAAACAAATTTCCCGGAAAGATTCTAAAATCATTTGTCTTGTTAATATTCAGAGTGAAAGGAGGAACATTGTGGATGGGATTTCGCATCTCCAGGTTCAATCTTCACGCACACACACACATTAATACCAACCTACGTCAGGAGCTCTGCTCTAAGTGAAGAGCTTCGTGACCTCTGAACCCTTCTTCATATCTAATTCCATTTCAAACGTGGTGCAGAAACTGGTGTTAGATGAAGTCCTCCTTCCTTCCTGGTGCGTTCCAGAGGATCCACAGAGCCCAGCAGCACCATTTCAGGGTTGAGGGACAAAAAATGTCTTGAAAGGAACTTTTCAGAACATTTTTTTTTTGTTTTACGATCCATCAAAGATTTATTAACCTGTTAAAGACCATCAAAAACCCCAGAGACCATCAGGATACCTTGAATGAACCTGCAGGAGTTCTTTGAAATGTCCATAAACCGGACATAAAGATATTTTCTGAAGGATCCACCAACCGTCTGGATCAATCGGCGAGGACAGGAACCTAATGGAGCCTCTGGAGGTCCCTCAGAAGCCCTGGATGTGACAGTAGGCCTCCAGCGAGGATAAGACGATGTACACCAGCCACAGGCTGAAGAACAAACAGGTGGTGAGGATCTTGGGGACCCGGGGTCCTCCCAGCTCCCCCCCGACCGCCGGCCGCCGCCGGTACAGGAGAACCCCCATACAGACGAAGGCGAAGATGGTGAAGAGTGTGACGGAGAAGGCCAGCGTGCCCGGGTCCACCTTGAACTCCTGACCCCGGGAGGCGTGGTAGATGGCCGCAATGGACCACGCCACGCCAATGCCCAGGAAGACGTTGACGGCGTTACTTCCTGTCACGTTGCCGATGGAGGCGTCGGCGTATTGGTCCTGGATGGCTGCGACTTTACTGGCAAATGTGTCTGAGGGAGAAAGAAGGAGGAGCAGGAGCCACGTTTATCTTTTATCATAAGGATGTTAAGGTTTCATTTCCTGATCACTTTGTTTTTAGAGATTGATCAGCAGCTGGTTGTTGGTTTAAGTGAGTGAGTTATTTTCTGTCAACAGATTGTGTCTTAAATTGCTGGCAAAGTTTGAATATTAGCATTTTGTTATTGGAGACGCTACGACGAGGCCCACCATCAGCACCTGGTGGACTCTTTGTGCGATGAAGGTGATTAACGTGGTTCACTCGGATTCTGACTGTGTGGAATTGAGAGTAAATTAAAAACAAAGACCGCAATGATCCCGATTCACAGACCTGGGACCGAAGTTCCCAGAGCTACAAACACCACAGCTGTGACCGAGTCCTTCAGGCCCACAGTGCAGCCAAAGTGAGACGCCAGGTCGCCGATCACCGCCGTCAGGAGGCCAATGACAGAGATGGAGACCACGAAGCAGGCCCAGCCGTTCCAGACATCGGTGGGAGGAACCAAGGCGAACAGAAGTTTCCAGAAGACGGTGAGAAAGTGCATAACGTAGTCGAAACAGGAAGGCAGCTTCTCCGCACAGTCGTCATCATCGTCACCTGAGCAGGACACGCAGGAAGTGGTTCATGTTTCCTGTCTGATGTTCCTACAACCATTTTTTAAAGCTAGGAGGTGGGCGTGTACCCGAGCTGACGGTGATGGCGTCCACAAACTGCTCCCTCCAGCTGTTGGTCCCGATCAGCAGAGCCAGGTTGGTCTTCTTGATGAGTTTGTCCACGGTGCTCTGAGGGACACAAGGAAACCACACGGTGAGGAGCCTTGAAAGAGGAGCTCTACGTATGCAGATGATGCAATGCTGTTTGTTCTCCAATGGCGCGTGACCAAAGAACCAGGAGTTCCTGGACTTTAAGAACCGGTTCCACCTTGAACTCGTACGACTCCTCGATGATGACCTCCACTCTGACATGTTCACCCAGCGTCGGGCGGCCCAACTCCGCCACACGCCTCTCCTCCTCCTCCTTCTTGGTCAGGACCTCCTCTCCCCTCTCTCCTGGAGTTGGGAAAGCATGAGAGAATGGATGGAGGGATGGAGGGATGGATGACAGACAGAACAATGTACCTTTGATATTGATGATGGCAGAAGGAGCAGGATGCTCCCGACCCTGGACCTTCCTGTAGACGTCTCTGCCTGGACAGGTAAACAAGTTAACGGCTGGTGAACATTGTGTTGCTGATGTTGACCTGAGGCATCACGGCCTCCATCCACCCACAGTCCCAAACCACCAAGCTTCATCAATCAAGGGATGGATGGATCGCTTACCCGTTCGGACAAATTCACCTGAAATGAGAAAGAAATAAAAGAGGTGAAACTTGCGGTCGTGTCTGAGTGAGAAAGACGAGCCAGAAATTCAGCTTACCCACTTCCTGAAGCAACAGAGCTGAAGAGAGGAACAGACGAGAGTCAGAGAACACACAAACAGGAAGAAGAAGAAGAAGAAGAAGCTCATCATGGTTAGTTGTGATGTCAGACGTGTCCTGCTGTATCCTACAGTTATTATTATTTTTATTGATTTTTTGTTATTATTGTTATTATAATTATGGACACACGCCAGGAGGACAGCAGGTCTTATAATTGAGGAGGGGTTTTGCGTAAATGTGAACAAAAATTCCCCGTTTATTTATTCATATTCTGGCTTTTCTCTTTAGTTTTTTGTGGTGACTTTTAAAGACATGTTCAGGCTTGAATATGGTTCAAATGGACGGATGGTTTTGTAAACTCTTCCAACCCATCTGTCCTCGCCAGCGCTGACACGCCCCTAAACCGTCAGGACCAATCACAATGGAGCCCGAAGCCTCGTCTGACCAATGGCAGGCCAGCCCACGAGAGCGCGGAGGCAGCGGAGCGACAGAGCACACGGAACGGAAGGAGGTAAGGTCAAAGGTCAAGGTGCCTCCTCGCACCTGTCCGCTTCCTGTTCCAGCGCGGCTCCTGCAGGTCTATGGCGAACCGGGCTCGCTTATCATACTCCTCGTGGTCAACTATCAGAACCGCTATGGTCTTCCTGGGGACGAGAGGGACACACCACAGCAGGGGAGGGAGGGGCGGGGTCAGAGGTCAGGGGTCATGCATGAAACCAACAACACAAACACGGTCCGAGGGAGGAACTCAGGGGTCAGAGATCAAACTGCAGGGTTAAAGTCACAATAAAAAGAATGGAAGGACACCCAGAATGCATTTCACCAATCCAATCACATGTGGAGAAGGGGCTGCGGAATTTGGCGTGGCGCACTGAGAAATAAACTCTGTCTCCACATTCCCACCATGCCTTGTGGGTTCAAATGCGGTGACATCACCAGGAAGTGATGTCACACTTTGTTTCCAGCTGGGATTTATTTTGACTTTAACGGTCTTTCCCTGTGAGGCCCGGAGGTGAGTTGGGAGGAGTGAGGTCAAGGGTCAGGAGTGGAGTGGGCAGGGTTAGAGGGCCACAGGAAGGCGACGCCCCCACCTTTCCTCTCACTCATCTCCAGCAGCAGCGGCTCTGACATCTCCAGGAAGAAGTTCTTGTTTTTCTCATATTCCTCGTCGTCCATTATATTGATCTGAATAGTTTTGCTGGAAACAGAAAAAGAGAAGAAGAGGTTGCAGAGGAAGACGAGTGACACCTGATGGAGGGAAGCACGGAGTGTGCGTGCGTGTGGGTGTGAGTGTGTGTGTGAGTGTGTGTGTTTGTGGGTGTGTGTGTGAGTGTGTGTGTTTGTGGGCGTGTGTGTGTGGGTGTGTGTCCGGGTGTGAGTGTGTGTGGGTGTGTGTCCGGGTGTGATTGTGTGTGTGAGTGTGTGGGTGTGTGTGTGAGTGTGTGTGTTTGTGGGTGTGTGTGTGTGTGGGTGTGTGTCCGGGTGTGAGTGTGTGTGGGTGTGTGTCCGGGTGTGATTGTGTGTGTGAGTGTGTGGGTGTGTGTGTGAGTGTGTGCGGGTGTGTGTGGGTGTGTGTGCGTGTGAGTGTGTGTGGGTGTGTGTCTGGGTGTGAGTGTGTGGGTGTGTGTCTGGGTGTGAGTGTGAGTGTGAGTGTGAGTGTGTGGGTGTGTGTGTGGGTGTGTGTGTGAGTGTGTCCGGGTGTGAGTGTGAGTGTGTCCGGGTGTGAGTGTGAGTGTGTGGGTGCGTGTGGGTGTGTGTGTGAGTGTGTCCGGGTGTGAGTGTGAGTGTGTGGGTGCGTGTGCGCATGTCAGTGCGTGTGAGCGTTTGTTTGAACGTGGACGCGCGTGTCTCTATGGGGGACATGGCGTGTGCGCCTGCAGCGTGGAAACCAAACGTGGCCTCCATATCTCGCATGTTTATTTGAGGCGAGCGGATTGTGTTCCGATTGTGGATCACGCTTGTGTGAAATATTAATCATCAATATTTGATTGTGACTCGTCAGAGTCAAAACCAGAGAAGAAGAGGAAGAGTATCAGGAGTGCGATGGCGTTGGTGCGGAGGGGGCGTGGCTTGTCCTCTTTATGAGCTGAGACCATGACGAGCGGGATCCTGCCGCCGACGCCGACCTTATAAGGAAGAGAGCGGCGTGATGTTTATCCTCCGGGAGCTGCACACGCTCAGTGGACCCTCAGAGAGACACACACTTCAAATCATCCACAGACTCAGAGCAGCACACCTCACCCCACTCATCCTGCATTTCCCATCATGCAACGTGACTGCCACCCATCCACCTGCACCGGTGTGACGTGTTCATGTGACACCAGCTGAAACAGAGAGCGCGCGGCCATGCTAACGGTGCTAACACAGCGGTCGGCAGTAAAAGCCACGTGGAGCTGGGGCTGATGGGAAATGATCAGTAAAACATGAACCGCTAATATCCACCAGGAGAGTCCGAGGCTCAAACAAAACCGTAATAACACGTGGACACGTGGAGGACATGTGAGTCCACAGTGTGAGACGTCTTTAGGTCGAGGGACCACCGCCGGGACCAGATCCTCCGCGGGGATTAAATGCCTGAGGGGCTCAGACATGGAAAGAGTGTCAGCGATGTGAGGCATGTAAACCTGGAGACTCTGAGAGTTAAATGTCCCATCAGCCACCGTGGCTCTGAGGGACACCGGTCTCCTCTGGGACAAACTGAAACTTTTTTAGTCAACAGATGAACCTGTTCCTTCAACCTCTGAAGAACCATTGTTTTCTTGAAAAACAGAACTTCCTGTTGTCTTTCATGTGAGCACCACGACCAAATACCCAAAATGCTTTGCACTGAGCATCCTGGTGAACATTTTCATTCAACATGTAACTGGAGGAGATTTTTTTTTACTTACAAGATCTCCTCGTTCTCAAACTCCAGGACTCCGTGGGTGTCCTCAAAGTCCTCGCCGCCTCCTTTCGCCGTGCCCTCTGTGGTTTTGTAAGGCACCGCCACCACACCGCGAGCTCCTGAGGTCCGCAACACCTTCACCTCCATCACCCCGATGCTCTCGCTCACTGTCACTACCGGCTCCTCGAACGTGAAGATCCCCGCGTGGTCGTCATCAAAGATGGTGACGGTGGCCGTGCACGGCAGACCGAGACTGGCCTGGGCCTCCGGCTCTCCTGAGGCGTCGCCCTCGGACAGGAGCCTCACGTTGCTGAGATGGACCAGGAAGTGCTCGTCCTCCTCGAAAATGTCATCGTCGATAACATCGATGCGGATTTCCTTTTCAGTCTCGCCCGGTTTGAACACAACTGTTCCTTCAGTGAAGCGATAGTCCGAGCCGGCATTGGCGGTGCCGTCCTCCGTCCGGTAATCCACCGACAGTGTGCCTGTCAGGTCTCCGCCGCGGCGCACCACGTTCAGAGCGACACTGCCGCAGTTCTCCAGACACTGGTAAGAACCGGGGTCAAAGAAAACCTTGGAAGAGAAGTCCTTCAGGGAACGCTCGGAGCAGAGCTCGTGCTGATTGGCTCTCCTGGCCTGGTCGGCGGCGTGTCTCTTCAGGATGTTGCCTGCTCCGGTCAGGATCCTGGTCGCCTGACAGCGGTAGAAAGCTCGACTCTTTTGTTGCTGGGACAGAACCTGATAATTGGCCAGCTCCACCAGCTGCTCCATCTCCTTCTCTGGGTGCTTCTGTTTCAGCTCCTTCAGGATCCTGGCCACCTCCCTGCGGATCTCCTCCTCATCCAGCTCCTTCACGTCACTCCCCGGCTCTCCATCCGCTTCGCTGACCATCTCGATGTCGACCTTGGAGGGAAGCTCCGGTTCTCCCTCGGTCTCGATGATCACGCCTCTCCGTTTCCCCGCGCGGTATCGCTTGTTCATGTACTTGTAGAAGAGAAGTCGGCGGTCTGCCACGTAGGCGAAGCCAACGCAAACGGGGAAGAACAGGAGTGTGAGAAGCCCCTCCCATATCTGGACCACACCTGGAGAGAAGACGGCCAGGATGAGGTAGAGCCAGATGTAGGCGAAGACGCTCCAGGCGGCGGTGACGAAGAACACCCGCAGGTGCTTGACCTTCCTGGTCTCTCCTTCAGGGATGACGGAGACACAGTAGCCAATGATGACGAACATGTTGAAGGCGGCGCTCCCGACGATGGTGTTGGGGCCCAGCTGGCCGGCGTCAAAGTTGTGACCGCAGACCTCCACCACGGACAGGAGGATTTCCGGGGCGGAGGAGCCCAGCGCCATCAGGGTGAGGTTGGACACCGTCTCGTTCCAGACCCGCACCGTGGTGGTGACCTTCTCCCCGTTGGGTTTCTTGATGGTGATCCGTCTCTCCTGAGAAGTGATGACCTCGATGGAGGCCATGAAGCGGTCTGCGATGATGGAGACACCCAAGAACATGTACGCTAACCCCACAAAGTAGACTGTGGCCCTGGCCAGGCGCTCGCCGAAGGGGGGGTCCGCGGGGTTCCACAGCGGCAGGACCACGCCCTCTTTGCATTCCGTGCTGCCGCCACATTTCGTTTGGTTGCCGAGGGAACCGTTGGCGCTGGCCTCGGCGGACGCTGCCCAACACTGAAGCCGGCTGGAGGCCACGGACACCAAGAGAAGCAGCTGAAGGGCCGAGGTCCCACTCATGGTGAGCTTCTTAAAACCTGCGGAACACACACGCAGAGTTCAGGGAGGGAAACGGTCCGCCGGGGACCATGCACCATCTTCTGAACCGGACAGAACTCACAGCCAAGACACGACAATTTGGGTATTTTTCCTCTAAATGAAGTTCGGAAATCAGACACCGATGATAAAATATTGATCAAATCCTTCGTCTGTGATATATGTTATTTGAAAGGTCAAAAAATCACGCAACATTAACCAAGTTGGTTTTCAAGTAAGTCAAATTGGTGAAAAAACGTCTTTATGACGAAAAAATGTCCAAAACCTGTGAATCTCGTATTAAACACAACCTCAGTTTTTGAAAATAATGATTTTTTAAATGTCAACAATTGAATCAAGTTTGAACGCCAGAGTTTCTTCGGACATTTGTATTGATCGTTTATGAGATGATTATGCAAAAAGTCACTAATTATGGATCTGCTCAGAGATGATTTCTGTGATTATTTGATGATGTTTTTTTTTCTGTTGAACCTTCTCACATGAACTTTCAAGACACAATGAACCATTCGGAACAATGTCCTGATGATGATGATGATGAAGATGATGATGATGATGATGATGATGAAGATGATGATGATGATGATGATGATGATGATGATGATGATGAAGATGATGAAGATGATGATGATGATGATGATAATGAAGATGATGATGATGATGATGAAGATGATGATGATGATGATGATGATGATAATAACAACAACAACAACAACAACAACAATAACAACAACAACAACAACAACAACAACAACAACAACAACAACAACAACAACAATAACAACAACAATGTAATTGTTAGGGTTAGTGATTTTCTATGAACCAGTGTAACAGGTGGTCCTACCTTCCTCCCGGAGAAAAATAAACGGTTTCTTCAAATTGCAGATTTACATGAGGAGAGAACTTTTCAAAGTGGACTCAGACTCAGTGAAGACTCTCTTCTTCCAGTGAGACGATGTGGAGACGAGAGACAGAGACGCTAAGCCCCGCCCCTTCCCCGAGTCTGTTAACCCCTCACCTTCCGACACGTCCTTATAACGACCCCCAGAGAGAACCCTCTTCATCATCGTCTTCACAGAGAAACCAGCGAATTTAGGATAAAATGATCCTCCAATCACAGAAAAAACATCTGTCGTTCTTCTCCTTCAGTCTCCTTTTCATTTTCTGTTTCTTCTGTCCCCACACAGACCCTTTGGCTCTGGTCTTCGGTTTCTCTCGTTGGTCCTCCTGGTCCTCGTAGACACGTTTCACAGTGTGAGGACCGTGTTCTTCATTTTTTCTTATTTCACATTCGAATACATTTATTTCACCACCTGAAACCACTGCATCTCTCGAGGTAATCTCTCAACCAGGACCCACACAGACCCAATCAAATCCTGTGACAAACCAAGCACCACTCACCTCGTCCACGGCTGGACCCTGAAGACCGGGAGGACGCGCTGGAGTCCAGCTGAGCAGAGAGGAGGAGGAGGAGGAGAGCGTGATAAGGACTCTAAATTTAACAGAAACAGACATTGTTCTAAACACGGAGGGCTGCTTATCGTCCCTCTCCCAGGGGGACCATACAAGGCCCGCTCTTGGGCCCACCAACGCCTGGGGGCAGATAACGGCTAACGGCTAACGGCGGTGGGACACTTCACACGGGAATGCTGGGTAAGTGCCCCCCCGCCCCCGCTCGCCTGCCATGGTGCGATTTTCCATGTGCAAAAGAAGGTGAGACCTGCTCACCCTCTTTAATAGATTAAGGATGAAGTGGATAGAACATTTTGATTGTTATTTTTTTTCTTATGTTATATATATATTATATATTTACACTTTCTTGCACAACTTTTATTGTGTGAACAGAGCAGAGTACAGGTGTGATTGGCTGTTGGTCTCCATGTGGTGGCCTATGATTGGCTGTCCAGTGTAAGCCCCGCCTCCCACCCGAGCACAGAGCAGGTACACCAGACCCCTGGCCTCTGACCCCCTGTCCACGGACAGGACCAATGTTAAGCCACAGCAGCACGCAACAGGAAAAGTGAACCAAATACAATAAACCCCAAAGAATTGGATTATGTACAGAATTAAAGGAAAAACTATATTTTATTCATCCTTTCCAGATTATTATTTCCAGGCATCTATATTGATTTGTCTTTTTCCCTTCTCAGGTGGAACCCTGGGAGCTCCGGCCCCTCACCGCGGTGCATGCTGGGAGACTGAGGCGGGGCAGCAGCAACAGCAGCAGCAGCAGCAGCAGCCGCCGCCGCCGCCGCCGCCGCCGCCGGCTCACTCACCCTTCCCCGGTGCTTCGCTCTCAGCCGCCCTGCTCCGAGCCGCCGGCTCCACCGACGCCCCGCGGACAGGACACACTTCCCCCGGGTCATGGGCATCAGCGGAGCGCCTCTCACGGTGAGTAGAGCCGCTGGTTCGGGGGTTCGGAGCGAGCAGCTGTCAGCTCGCAGCCGGAGGGGAAGCTAATGCTAAGCTAGCTACGCAGTTAGCCGCGCTGGGGCGCCTCACTCTCCGGGCTCTCAGAGTGTTTCTGCGGCTCTTCGTGTCCCCGCTGACCGCGTGTGGTTGTAGGGTGACGGCACAGCAACCAAGCGAGGAGGCGCCAACGGCCGCACGGTGAACCCGGCTGGTTGTCACCGGCTAACCGAGCCAAGCTAAGTTAGCTTCAGCATAGGCCTCGACCCTCGAGTTGACTCGAACCCGGCTCTCGGGCTTCATTCCCCCGCTGAGTTCATCGTCTGACTCCGCTAACGGCAGCATTAGCCACCCCGCTAGCCCGCCGAGCTACATGCTAACATGACTAGCTCTGCGGTGAGCTATGAGCTCCGGGGCCCAGGTGTGGTCCACCTGCCCCGGCCTCTCCCACACTTCCTCCCCGGTAAGATCGCCAAAGCTAACCGGCCCGGTGGAGTCCCGGCTCCGCTCCTAACTCCAGCTCCGGTCTCCCAGTCCCCCCATTGAAAGCTGCAGCCTCCCTTTAACTCCACAGTTTATACTTTATGAACTATTCTCATGTTAAAACGACGGGCAGTTGCTGGTGATTCATTTTCAACAGGAAGTGCTCAGTTTATTAGGAACAGCTCCCACTCCGTTTACTTTGTTGAAGTGCCACAGGTGTTCCTATTATTCTGACCAATCACATCATTGAGTGGAGACTGATCAATGAACAGTCTGTGTTCTCAATCAATTCTATTGGTGGAATGTTATTATTTGTCTGTGGCCATGGCAACCACGCTCCAAATGCTTTCTGATGCCGATTATTATTATAAAGTTCAATTCTAAATGTCTCTAAAGCTCGATCGTCTCGTGGAGTGTGTGTGTGTGTGTGTGTTCGGGAGCTGTAAATCCCTGATCTGGTTCCTGGGTGTAACCTGGTCTGTGTGTCTCTCTCAGGTGTAGGGGGAGCGTTGGTCTGAGCGCCATGGAGCCCGACGTGATCCGCCTGTACTCGTCCTCCCCCCCGCCCATGGGGGACGCTGCCGAGGAGGACGAGGACGAGTTTGGGGACTTTGACACCTTCTCCGGCGTCCCCAACAGCGTCAGCTTCACCGAGTTCGACACCCCGACCACGTTCAACCAGAGCCAGGCCCTGAGCGCCACCTCCCCCCCGGAGCTGTCGAACAGCAGGGGGGGGGCGCCGCGCCCCAAGGCCAACGGTCTCGTGCCTTCCTGTCCCCCAGAAAGAACTGAGATCAAACAGATCTCCGAGTGTAACGGCGGAGGTTCAGAGGTGCTCACCAACGGGTTCGGGTCCTCTGACCTTCAGGGACGCCAGTCCTCACTGACTCCTGTCCACTCTCACCTCCCGGGAGCCTCCAGAGGAGAAGGGGACGCCGTCCCCTGCCACAAGGACGATTTTGCTGCTTTTTCCAGCGCTGAAGGACACAGAAACCAGGACTCGGGTCCCGTGGAGGGGGAGGCAGACCAGGGTCCGTCCTTGGAGGATGCCCCCCCCTCAGATTCACTATCTGACCCCCCCTCAGCTGATGAGTGTCTACAGAGAGACGTAGCCCGTGAACAGGACGTTTTCACCGATGTGTCTCTGAAGGGGACGGGGGGGGGACCATCCAAAGACCACCACCTCTGTCCTGAGGGGGACATGGGGGACGACACGGAGACGTCCCTGGGCCATCCGCTGTCTACGGACACTCTGGAGGAGTTTGTTGACGTGAGCACCACGGGCCCGCCGCCCCCCTCCACCCCCCCAGACCTCAACCAGTTGGCCGAGGAGGACCGGGACTTTGGAGACTTTGGAGACTTTGGGGACGTGGGATCTTTCGGTGCTCAGGGTTTTGCAGATTTTGACCAGCTGGACGTCCCACAGGAGCAGAGTAGGCCGCAGAGCCCTGCTTCCACGCAGGAGGTGAACAACAACGAGGAGGAGGAGCAGGAGGACGACGACTTTGGGGACTTCAACTCCCCCAAACGTCTCAGCG
This sequence comes from Colistium nudipinnis, assembly GCA_016785305.1. Lineage (NCBI taxonomy): Eukaryota > Metazoa > Chordata > Actinopteri > Pleuronectiformes > Rhombosoleidae > Colistium > Colistium nudipinnis. The sequence goes on along the minus strand of JAFBJU010001983.1, from coordinate 16,188 downwards.
GTAAGAAGGAGGCGCAGGAAGGAGGCGCGTTTGCCCAGTTCCCTGTCAGCGACAGTTTTGGGAACTTCAGCTCGGCCGCGCAGGGAGGAGAGGAAGAGGAGGACGCAGGGTGGAGTGCCTTCGAGGAGCAGCAGCAGGAGCAGGAGGAGGAGGAGGCGTGGGCGGCATTCAGCACGGAGCAAGAGGAGGAGACGCAAGCTCCTGCGGTCAGGGAGGAGAGCCGCTTCACAGACTCACAGGAGGTAACGTCATTATCTCAAGTTCGTTAGTTTCAAACCCTTAATGAACTTTATCTTCATGTCTTATATCGTGAACACGTCAACATCTCAAACAGAGCGCGCGCGCGCACACACCCGCATGCACACGCGCGCGCACACACCCGCATGCACACACACACGCACGCGCACACACCGGCACGCACACACACGCACGCGCACACACCCGCACGCGCGCACACGCGCACACCCGCACACACCGTCACACGCACACACACACACGCGCACACACCCGAAAGCACACACACGCACACACCCGCACACACACCCGCACGCACACACACACACACACACACACACACACACACACACACACACACACACACACACACCCGCACACGCACACCCGCACGCACGCACGCACGCAAACACACGCACACACACGCACACCCACACCCACACACCCTTCGATAGGTTCATTGCGCGCGCGCACACACACACTCCACATCCGATCCACCGCTCCCCATTGGTTCCTCTCAGGGACACTTCCCAACTCACTGCTCTGACCTCTCACCGTTGCTAAGCAACCAGCCGCTTCCTGTCGCTCTCTGTGCAGGCGTCGCTGCGGAGGCTGCAGGCGCTGTTTGAGGTCAGCTTCCCCCAGGGCGCCGCCGACCCGCCGCAGGGCGCCGCGGTTCCCCTAGCCATCCTGCTGGAGCCCGGGGACGACCAATCGCAGGAGGGCTGCAGGTACCCTCCACCAATCGGGACTTTACTTCTTGCGTTCCGGAAACTAAATGACAAAAGTCACTCAAACAAATGATGGACAGCTACGTCCAGCAGTGATTGAGGGCTTGCTGTGATGTCACAGGTGCGGCGGCGTGTGGTCGCAGCTGCGGGACGTCCACGAAGCGCTTGGTCTCAGGTTCCAGTGGGGCGGTTCCCACGGCAACAAGGTTCTCCTCTGCTGCCTGGGCATCGACACCAGGAACATCGTGAGTCCCGATGACCTCCGACGCAGCTGTCGAGCTACGCCGCGTGTCTGGTGATGTCATCGGTATGTTTGATGATGTCATGGTCTGAGTCAATCTCGCTCTGTGTGCAGCTCTTCACGGGACAGAGGAAGCAGCCGGTCATCGTGCCCATGTACGCCGCCAGCCTGGTGAGTGCTTGACTCCGCCCCCTGGCCGTCAGCCCGATGATGTCATAGACTGACGGTGATGTCATTCTGTTTCGCAGGGGATGTTGGAACCGACCAAAGAGCCCGCGAAGCCCGTCTCTGCCGCGGAGATGATAGCCTCCATCGACCAGGCGCCGGCCCCGGAGACCGCCTCCTGTCCGTCTGACTCCGCCCAGGTAGGACTGCCCCCGCCCCCTCCGTCTGTCTCTCCCTGCTTCCGGTCTCACTTCCCGTCTGTCCTCCAGCAGGAGGCGCTCCCGCCCGTCCAGTTCGACTGGAGCAGCAGCGGCCTGACGAACCCTCTGGACGGTAAGTGGACTCTGGCTCCGCCCCTGACCTTTGACCCCGATTCACTCTGAACGTTTCCCTCCTGTCCGGCTGTCTCTGTTTCCTGTCTTTCTGTCAGCGAGCGGAGGCTCGTCTCTCTTAAACCTGGACTTCTTTGGACCTGTGGACGATTCGAGCTCCAGCTCTTCCACCTCCATCCCAGGTACCTGTCCTCTGTCCCCTTCCTGTTTCCTGCCTGTCCTACACCTGTGCTCTGTCCCCTTCCCGTTCCCTGCCTATCCTTCTCATGTCCTCCGTCCCCCAACTGCGCTGGTCACCATGGCAACCCTGGGACGTCTGCTCAGGTGTCGCGTCTCGTTTCAGGCGTGGACCCCGAGCTGTTTGAGCTGACCACGGCCCAGCCAGAGCCGGGCAGCGCCGGCAGCCGCGTGGCCGACGCCTTCGCACGCCTCATGTCCACCATGGACAAGACCAGCACTTCTACCAGGTCAGAGGAGTCTTTGAATAGGGACTGCCGAAGGAGGCGGGGCCCGTACGCTGATGCGTCTCGTTTGTCTCTTCCTGTCCGACAGGAAGCCGAGGAGAGAGGAGAACCTGAGCCAGGAGGCGCTGAAGGTCATCTCCGGCCTGCCCGACCTGAGCTTCATGCAGGCTAAGGTGCTGATGTTTCCCTCCGAGCTGACGCCGCGGCGGACTGAGGTCTGACCCCGCCCCTAGCCCCGCCCACAGATTTGGTCCATCATCTCCCCCACGCCCCTTCGTGCAGATATGGTGAGGGGGCGGAGCTTAGCGCTGTGACCCATGGTGTAAATCATCAGGGACGAATGTTTTGTTTTTAGGTCCTGTGGTGGCCGAAGCTCATCGAGTCCAACTGAAGTGGAACATATATATATATATATATATATGTAAACATATGAAATCTCTCTCTCTCTCTCTATATATATATATCTATTTATGGACTGAAACCAGACTGCCTGCAGGATCCAGATCCACTCTCCATTTTAATCTTTCTTTGCACCGCCGCGTCAGTTTGTGTTTCGGAAGCTTTTTAATATTATGTCTCCCATCGTCCTTTTGTTCTTTAGCCATGTCCCTGTGGACATTTTTATCTCTGGTTCAGGTTTTTGTGTGTTCTGGAGGAAGTGGGATGAAACCACTGAAGGTCTGAGGATCAGAAGGAATCTAAGGGACCAACGTTTGCGTGTCGGCTCCTTTCTGCTGTGGATCCGTGTCCAGGAGGATTTTGCACATTGTAAAGATGAATTGGATGTAATGGTAGTTCACTGTTAGACTGTGTACAGTTAAATTATGGGCTGCATCACGTAGGGGGACGTTCCTATGGAAACCAACCGAGTCCCTCCAGGAGCCTGAAGCTCAGCGCGCATGCCCAGGTTCTTCTGACACTCAAAGTGTGTGTACATTTTACTTTTAGTGAACACCAGGAATTAAAAATAATTTAAGAAAAAGCGTCTCCAGTGGCCTAGACTGTTGCCATGGTAGCACCCGACACCCGTCCATCAGTATTGTGCTCACTTGATCAAGATAAATTGGATCTTAATCGTTCTGGTGGTTGGTTTACATCAATGATCCCTGGATGAAGTTGACTGAGGTCAAAGGTCAACCATCTGGGCTCACACTTAGCTTCCTAGTTTGATACTTGGATCCAGATCTGATGTCAAATGAAATAATGTCTGAGCCAAACACCACCAGGAGCCCTCAGATGAGAAGGGGAAAAGGAGCCTCAGGGCTCCATCCTGGGTCCTCTCAGTTTCTGCTGGTTGAAGGAAACACGCAGCAGCAGCGACACGTCTCAAAGATCTCCTTCACGTTTTAATAATAGACATTGTGCCACAAAAACACATCACGCCTGCGGCCGAGGGTCTGAGTTCAGCCGCAGGACCAGGTCAACCTGCAGATCACATGTTACACGTATGTATAAATATATACAGTTCATATGTTCCTCCAGCTGTGGATTCAGAGGGAAAGCAGAGAAATGTCCCAGCATGCAGCACATGCTTAAGGTATGACGAAAACAGACGCGCTACAGGAATGTTATCACGTGTGCTCCTTCGCAGATCACGCCACCAGAGGGAGAAGTCCAACGTGGACATGTGAACCGGCTTGGCGCTGGATCTAAGCATGTGCTTCATGTGAGGAACTAATGTGAAGAGGTGTTGTTCCTGTCTGACACCGTGTGTGGCAACAGGAAATGCCCCCCCCCCCCCCGTGCAGCCCAGAAGTGCTCAGCAGCAGCCTCCGGACGAGGTGTTGACCGGTTTGCTCTGGATCTTGACGTTGGATTTCTCGGAGGACCCGGCCGTGGCCCCGGGACCCATCCGCTTCTTGATCTCCGCCGCCATGGTCATAAAGGCCTGCTCCACGTTGGTGGCGCTCTTGGCGCTGGCCTCCAGGAAGGGGATTCCCAGGTTGTAGGCAAATTCCTGTCCCAAGGGGAGAGAGAGTGAGGAGGAGGAGCAGGAGGAGCAGGAGGAGCAGGAGCAGGTGTAAGGAGGAACTGACCTTGGCCGTGGTGTAGTCCACCACCTTCTTAGTGGTCAGGTCACACTTGTTCCCTACGAGCAGCTTGTTGACGTTCTCGCTGGCGTAGCGGTCGATCTCCTGCAGCCACTGTTTGACGTTGTTGAAGGACTCCTGAGGACACACAGAGGGACAATGAGTCCCGAGGACAAAGCGCTCCGGCCTGAAGGGGGACCGGCACTGACCTGATCCGTCACGTCGTAGACCACGATGATGCCGTGAGCTCCTCTGTAGTAACTGGACGTGATGGTCCGGAACCGCTCCTGACCGGCCGTGTCCCACTGAAAGCCACGCACAGCAGGTCAGGCGCGCGCACGCACACGCACGCACTCACACACACACGCACACACACGCACACGCACACACACACACACACACACACGCACACACAATGCTCTAGGTTCTCTTACAATCTGAAGCTTGATGGTCTTGCCGTCCAGCTCGATGGTTCGGATCTTGAAGTCCACACCAATGGTGCTAATGTAGCTCTCTGTGTACGTGTCATCCTGAGTTTGTGCGCACGCACACACAGCAACAGTGTTAGCGACCCATAACAAACATCACAACAGCTGATTGTGTATCGGAAACTCACCGCGAACCGGAGGAGGAGACACGACTTCCCCACGCCAGAGTCACCGATCAGGAGCAGTTTGAATAAATAGTCACTGAGGAGAGAACGCGCGCGCGCGCACACAGTTATCAGTTCATCACGTGTCAGATCTATATTCAGCTTTTTAATCAGTCAAACAAACTAGAAGATCAATACATATGAACGATTTTCCTCTCACTGATCATTAATCGATTTCCTGACTTTTTGTGGGGTCACACACACACACACACAACTTCCCAGAGATTGATTATGGATTTCCGATCGACGGACTAATGGAGCGCGGAGAGAGAGAGAGGCCTGTGTGGTGACGTCACTGCTCATTCACGGTTCTCCTGAATGTTTGATGATGGACTTATCGATGAATCGATCACCAGGCTCCGGGGACTAACTTCCTGTGAGCGACCGGTGCTCTGAGGCGGCTCGCTGGGCTCCAGACCCCCGCCCCTAAATAACTGTCTCCGGCTCAGCTACCCGGTTAGCATGTTAGCTTGAGAGCTCCAGCGAGCCGCCGCCCGGGCTCACCGGGCACCGGACGGCTAACGCTAGCTTAGCTTAATGTAGCTTAGCTCGCAGTCTCCGCTGACAGGTAAGCCGCAGCTGTCAGCAGTCGAAAACAAGACTTACTACTCGGGGTTCATGGCTGACTACGGGCGGGGGCGGTCCGGTGCTGTGGCGGGAGGCGGCGGGCGAAGCTTCGATCCGCGTCGAACCGGAGGAAGATCCCGGTTTTCTCAGGAGAAACTGGTCAAACTGGTCACAACAGCGAGACCTAATCCAACATGGCCGCCAGGGCGACAAACCCGGAAATACCACGACATGGGAATCATGGGTAGTGTAGTGCTGAGGCGAAGTGCGTTCCACGCTGCGTCTGGGCATACAAACAGTGAGCTTGTACCCACACAGACTCAAACACGCACAGTGACACGCGCACGCACACAGAGTAGGTGTCCGTAGGTGGCGCTGCTTCTCAACAAACATAAGAGAGTCTATGATTCGCTGTTAGTAATGTTACACTAAAATAATAAATATGTATGAAAGATATAAGAGTAAATATATTTCGTTAATATATCTTTAATTGGCCCACACGTGAACGTTAAACCTTGAAATATGATCTTTGAAATGTTTTGAGTTTCAAATCCTGTTTTGTGTCTCCAGATGAACTTGGAGAAATAATAATAATACTACTACTACTACTACTACTACTACTACTACTACTACTACTACTACTACTACTAATAATAACAATAATAATAATAATAATACTACTACTACTACTAATAATAATAAAGTAATAATAAAGTAATAATAATAATAATAATAATAATACTACTACTACTACTAATAATAATACTACTACTACTACTAATAAAGTAATAATAAAGTAATAATAATACTACTACTACTACTACTACTAATAATAATAATAAAGTAATAATAATAATACTACTACTACTACTAAAAAAAACCGAATGATTTACAAACACAAACTTCGGGCTCCTGTTTAATGCATTTCATTGAAAAAGACAAAATAAATGTTTCGTTTCTTACGTTACACCTACCAAGAAATATATCTGGTTTTTAAATTGCAATTTCAACCCACAGTTATGAATTCATTTTGAAATACATGTTAAGTGTTTTATCTAAGTAAATGAGAAAAAACAGAAAGAAATATTTTCATTTTTTTTTTGCTTTTACTTCAAATGAACATTTTTGTGGAAATCACAGATTTTTTTTTTGCTCATTCATTGGAAGTTCATGTTTTAACTGAGCTCAGTTCTCCTGCTGCGCGCTGTGTGTCTCAGTTAACGTGGCGTAAAACATCCCATGCAGAAATTATTCAAATTATTAAATAGAAATAAATACAAATGTTCATCTTGACCTTGGAGAAATGCTCCAGAGGTCAAAGGTCACACCTCTCCTCTGTGTCTCAGTATGAAAATCTGGCCCACATTGACCTGGAGGTGTACGGAGACCACCACCACCACTCCTACCTGGCTGCCAGCCCACCGGTTCTCCCGGGCCTCCCACAGGAGCAGCTGGGACATCGGGGACGCCATCAACAGGGACGAAGACGCCATTTACGGGTAAGAAGACTTAAGTGTGACTCCGAGGGGAAACGCTTCCATTCCATTCCAGGCTGAACCGAGCTGCGTTAATATATTGGAGATTGGAGAGTAATATTTCCTGACGCGTGAAAAATGTTTTCATAACAACTGTCAATCATGTGGTGTTTACTGGCCTGGTCTCCAGTTTCTTTTTCGTCCCAGTGTCGGCGGGGAGATATGGAAATCTTTTTAGAAATGCGCCGCGGATCCGCTCCTGCGGGAGATGTTCGCCGAAGGAGCTCAGAGGGTTCCTGTGGGTCCACTCCAACCTTCTTCGGAGGACGCGGCCTCTTGCCCCAAGTCCACGTGAATGAGCGGAATCAACTCCATTGGAACCACGCGGAGCCCATCACAGGAGGATCAGGTCCTCAGGTCTTCCTCAGATCCTCCGGTGGAGCAGAGATGGAAACCCGAAAACATGTTGTTCTTGGACCCAAAGTCTCTTTAAAGCTGAGTGGCAGCGGCAGCAGGGACTCCGATGTGTTCACTTAAAAATGCAAAAAGAGAAGGAGGGAAAAAAACATGCTGCAGGAAGTAAAGCGTCTCGGGGGTGGTGGTCCCCGGCAACAACAACAACAACAACAACTTGACAGCAACACAAGCCAGAACAGCACATCTGAGAGAGAGATTCCACTGACGTCTGAATGTGTGTCAGTGGAATTTCCTACAGATTGAGCAGACAGTGAATGCAGCGCATGCCAAAAAAGGGGTGAATAAATAGATCAATAAAAAAACACAACGTGAAACAGAAGAACATAAAAATAGAGGAGGAGAAAAAAAAATCAAATGTACATTTCAAGTGTTTGTCCCGAAGGGGAGTGGATCCTCGATTTGATCAAACGTGTTTCCTGGTGTGCGGGGAAGGACTTCCGGGTCGGACAGTGGTTACTCCGAGAGAGGAAGTGACCACAGGAAGTCTGCGTTGCCTGGAACCGATTCGTTTAACTTCGGATGATCATCAGTCAGCTCATTAGAGAGGGGCGGGGCCCAACGTCTGTCTGTCAAACGACAGAAGGAAAGACAAGTGAAGCATTCTGGGAATTCTTCTGTGTAAAAACACAAAAGTGAAAAGTCACGGATTCAAAAAAAATCGTCTTTTTTATTATTATTATTTTTTTTTTCACATTTTCGCTTTGCATCAATATAATGTTGTTTTTTTTACGGCACATTCCTTTAGTCCAGTTCCATGTTTCACTTTTATAATTGCATTTAATGTTTCTTCACTGACAGAACTGAAAATGGAGACAGAGTGGATTCATAAAGATAAATACAATAAATATCCACCACATTGTAATGTATATTACATTATATATATATTGCTCAATATTGTTTGTGAAAGTATGGTTTTTGTGAACGTGATTCCTGCGCTTGCGCGTTGTCTGCGCAGCTTTGATGCTCTTGAACACGTCACCGAAAGGAATTGTGGGAAAGGAAAGATGGCGGGACGTTGGAAGAGTCCTTGGCTGGAATTAACAACAAAATAAAGTTTGAGTGGTGGAGCGCAGGCGAGCCCGCGGACCATGGAGCGGACCGTAGAGCCCCGGGGCCGGCGTCCGGAGACCCGCAGGGGGCCTGGACCAGCGCTCCGTCCTCCGGAGACTCCGCGGACCGGTCAGCCTCTTCCTTCCCTCCATGAAAGTGTCTCGAAACGTCTATTAAAACGTCCTAATCTGCTACTGGGTGCCCCCTGTGGCTCAGGAAAGAGTTATATTCATTTAAACGATGTTACTTAATATTTGATTTGATTCTTTTTATTTAATTGATATATATTTCTTTTTATGGAGAAAAGAAAGCCTTTATTAGTCCCGCAATGGCGAAAACATTACATCGTATTACTTTATATTACATTTTATAATCAGATTCGTGTGGCCATGTTTTGATAGGGCTGACCTCTGACCTCTGAAGACCAATCAGCTGTTGGTTTGCTCCGCTGTAGATGTGAAGGCTCGGACCAGGTTTCCCAGGTCCAGAGAGTCTCCGCACAACGACTCAGACCTGCAGCACGACATCGTCTGGGACGCTTCGTCGCCGTCGCCCGGTCGGCGAGGACGGAGACGCCGCGGAGCGGCCAACATCTCGGAGATCGTCAGCAGGATCGCTCCAAAGGTTCAGACCGGGTCTGGTTGTGTTCAGGTCTCAGGTTGTGTTTGCACCTTTGACACCTTGTCTCTTGTGGTGGTGAAGCACGGCCGCCCTGAGGTCGCCGAGCCCACCTTACAGCGCTGGATCGGAGACAGCGCCGCCATCCCATGCACCCCGGACGCTCGCGCTCCCAGATCCAGGAAGAGATCCCCCAGGTGGGTGTCTCGCGCTCTCCCTCCAGTTCTCTCTCGGTCCTGTTAAGGTAACTCTTTGGTTGGTCCACAGGTGGAGTGGAGCGGACGACCTGCTGAAGCTGGCTCAAAAGTTTGACTTCAACATCCGTCAGGATGACGACGAGCACCGGCAGAGCCTCGGACTCCCGTCCCAGGACGGAACGCTGGACTTCCTGTTCGACCTGCCCACGCGCAATTTGCGCGCCGAAGAGGATTCTGGGAAACGGATTCGCACCAAGGACGCCGTGCGCAGGGCGGCTGACGATGAGTTCGAGGACGACTGGGATAACGATGACCTGCTCAACGACTCTCTGGTGTTGGAGATGACACAGGATCCTCAGAGGTTCTGTTCGACGCAGAAACCAACCGGCGAAGGAAATCCCCCGGGCCCTAGCCAACCAGCTGCCCCACCCAGAGCAGATCCTCGTCTCCCTGTGAGCAGGACGCACCCATGGACGGCGGATGACGGATCGTCCGATCAGAGGACCGGTGGTTCCCTCCCGGGACTTACAGAAAAGCCTCGTAGCTTCACAGTCACTCCTCCTGACGACCAGAATCAGGACCTGGACGCCCTCTTCTCGTCGGAGCCGGTCTGGGACGACCCGGCGGACGACGATCTGCTCTGTGACATGTGCGAAGACGTGGAGAACCTGAAAGCAGATGTGCAACCGTCCAACAGAGCCTGGGGCATTGGGAACCAGCAGCCAGCCAATCGGCTTCCCCCAAAACAACCCCCGCCCCCTGTCCTCAGGGCTGAAGTCACTGCAGGTGCACAGGTGAACTTGGGATGGACCGATGACTCCAGGGTCCAATCAGCTGCCACCAAAGACCCCTTCACCTTCAAGAGGCCAAAAGAGGCGGTGACCCACAAAGGTGAGACCGCAGTGTTTCTTGTTACTAAGCAACTGCAAAGTCTGCTTCCTGTTTACTCCTGTCGTTGTGGGAGGAGCATGAGCTCACCTGTTCACTCTGTTCACTCTGTTCCCTCCGCAGCTAGATGTTCTGCGGCAGATATCGAGCTGAAGAAGCAGCAGGCGATGGCAAGACGGCGGCAGCGACTGCAGAGCGCCAACGCGGCGTCGTAAACTGTGTGTCCGCCAGATAAGTCCCTCGAATGTCTTTAGTCTTTATTTTGACTTGAGCCGTTTCGCAACATTTTGCTGGTCTGCATTATTTGGGCAGATGAGATTAGCTCCGCCTTCATTTTGTGACCAACCAGGGTTCCTGAGGTGTTTATTGCAGCCAAAATATTTCCCACTAGTTATATGAGATAATCAGATGCTTAGCCTAGCTTAGCATGAATACTGGGAGCAGCTAGCTAGCTAGCGGCCAGCCCAGCTCTGTGTGAAAGGAAAAGATCAAATTAGTATGTGTAGAATATTTCATGTTTTTAGGGAGGATATATATATATATATATATATATATATATGGGTCAAGTGTAGGCCACGCCCCCTTTATCATCAAAGAGTCCACTGAAAGGTTCAGAGCCAACCCGCAATTAAGTCTGTGTGTGTGTGTGTGTGTGAAATGAGTGTTACTCTGAACGACCCCTGACCTCCAGCAGTTTGGTCAGTTTTAATCATTTCCAGCTATAAACCTGTTTGTCAAGCAAAATAAAATGACTTCTTCGTTGGTTTATGTGTATGACTCGCTTGGTTTGAATCCATTCTACAGCTAAATATGTCTACCAAAGCTCAGTTTTCATCCCTGCATCCACTTCCCCTGAAATCCAGGAGTTAAAGATAGAACTCGTCCGAGTGGGGATGACAGCGCCACCTGCTGGTGGGAGCGGAGCATCTTGTCACTGGTGTCTGATGTTTTGAAAGGAGATGTTAACCAGGTGTTGCATTTATATTTTTTGTATTTTATATTTTATATATAATTATTTGATATATATATTGTTATATTATATTTATTTTATATTTGCTTGCTTTGACCATTTCTTATTTATATATATAATTTTCCAAACATATCCTTGGCCTATAAAACCTATTTTTAAGAACACAGTCTCTTTTTTTCCACTTTTCTTTTTTTTTTCCCATTTTTATGCATGTTTTCACAGTTTTTAAATTTTTTGACTTTTTGGAAATTTTTGGACGACATACTATACGATGACTTTTTGGTAAAATTTTGGACGATATTAAAAAAAAAAAATCACCTTTTTCACTTTTCTTTACCTCAGTCATATATATGAGTTTTGCATGTTTTTATGCATGTTTTAATAAAAAAAAAAAATTTGGACGACATACTATACGATGACGTTTTGGTCAAATTTTGGACTAAATTATTATTATTATTATTTTTTTTTTTACCTCAGTCGTATATATACGCGTTTTGCATGTTTTAAGCATTTTTCAACATTTTTTATTTTTTTTACTTTTTTGCAATTTTTGGATGGCGGAAGTTTTCTTCTAGCCCACTCCAGAAGTTTTTCTCTATAAAGCCTTTCACCAGCCCCCATGGCTGCTTCCTGTAGCGCAGCTCTGTCGATACCCTGAGAGAGAGAGAGAGGGAGAGGGAGAGGGAGAGAGAGAGAGTTTGTATTTTATATTTTATATATAATTATTTGATATATATATTGTTATATTATATTTATTTTATATTTGCTTGCTTTGACCATTTCTTATTTATATATATAATTTTCCAAACATATCCTTGGCCTATAAAACCTATTTTTAAGAACACAGTCTCTTTTTTTCCACTTTTCTTTTTTTTTTCCCATTTTTATGCATGTTTTCACAGTTTTTAAATTTTTTGACTTTTTGGAAATTTTTGGACGACATACTATACGATGACTTTTTGGTAAAATTTTGGACGATATTAAAAAAAAAAAATCACCTTTTTCACTTTTCTTTACCTCAGTCATATATATGAGTTTTGCATGTTTTTATGCATGTTTTAATAAAAAAAAAAAATTTGGACGACATACTATACGATGACGTTTTGGTCAAATTTTGGACTAAATTATTATTATTATTATTTTTTTTTTTACCTCAGTCGTATATATACGCGTTTTGCATGTTTTAAGCATTTTTCAACATTTTTTATTTTTTTTACTTTTTTGCAATTTTTGGGCGACATTTGGACTATATTAAAAAAAAAATATCACTTTTTCCACATTTCTTTTCCTCAGTCATATGAGCGTTTTGCATGTTTATATGCATATTTTCAAAGTTTATTCATTTTTTGACTTTTATGGACGACATGCTATACTACGTTTTGGTCAAAATTTGGACTATATTCAAAAAACGTATTTTTTTCACTTTCTCATTTCTTTACCTCAGTCATATATATAAGCGTTTTGCATGATTATACGCATGTTTTATTTATTTTTTTCGATTTTTGACTTTTTTGACAGTTTTGGACGACATACCATACTATGACATTTGGACGATATTCCAAAAAATATTTTTTTTCTCACTTTTCTTTAACTTAGTCATATATATGAGCATTTTGCATTTTTTATGCATGTTTTCAGGTTTCTTCATTTTTTGAAATGTTTGGACGACATGCTATACTCTTTTGTTCAATTTTTGGACGATATTAAAAAAAGAACATTTTCTCACTTTTTTCACTTTTCTTTACCTCAGTCATATATATTAGCGTTTTGCATGTTTATATACATATTTTCACATTTTTTGACTTTTTTGGACGACATACTATACTATGAGGTGTTGGTCAAATTTGTGACGAAATAATATATATATATTTTTTCACTTTTTGTCATTTCTTTACCTCAGTCATATATATAAGCGTTTTGCATGATACGCAGGTTTTCCATTTTTTTTTTATTTTTGACTTTTTTGGACGACATACTATACTATGACATTTTGGTCATAGTATATGGACGACTTTCCAAAAAAATATTTTTTGTCACTTTTTTAGCTTTTCTTCACCTCAGTCATATATATAAGCGTTTTGCATGTTTATAAGCATATTTTCAACGTTTTTTCATTTTTTGACTTTTTTGACATTTTTGGAAGACATTCTTTACTATGACGTTTTCATCAAATTTTAGACGAAATTCAACAAAATATTTTTTTTCACTTTTTTCTTATTTCTTTACCTCAGTCATATATATAAGCGCTTTGCATGATACGCATGTTTTCAATTTTTTTAAAATATTTTGACTTTTTTGGACAACATACTATACTATGACATTTTGGTCATAGTATATGGACGACTTTCCAAAAAAATATTTTTTTTCACTTTTTTCTTATTTCTTTACCTCAGTCATATATATAAGCATTTTGCATGATTATACCTATGTTTTCAATTTAACTCAGTCATATATATACGCGTTTTGCATGATTATACGCATGTTTTCGATTTCTTTTCGATTTTTGACTTTTTTGGACGACATACCATACTATGACATTTTGGTCAAATTTTGGACGACTTTCCAAAAAAATATTTTTGTCACTTTTTTAGCTTTTCTTCATCCTCAGTCATATATATAAGCGTTTTGCATGATACGCAGGTTTTCCATTTTTTTTTTATTTTTGACTTTTTTGGACGACATACTATACTATGA
>JAFBJU010001982.1:255081-297355 GCA_016785305.1 Colistium nudipinnis | reverse complement strand
GGTTGTTTGAAAAAATGCATTCTCTCAGCGAGAGAAGCTCAAAAATGACATTTTCAGAGTTACTGCTGCAAAACACATGCAATCACTCCAAAACTTTGTCCATAATGATATTTGAGCATTTCTAACATGTTTTTACATGTGACTATGAAAAACTACGCTTGTACTAAGAAATGTCAGGTTGTGTGAGAAAATGCATTCTCTGAGTTAAGTAAGGTAAAAAGTGAGGGTTTCAGAGTTGCTGCTGCAAAACACATGCAATCACTCAGAAAGTGTGTCCATAATGATATTTGAGCATTTCTAACATGTTTTGACATGTGACTATGAAAAACTAAGCTTGCACTAAGAAATGACAGGTTTGTGAAAAAATGCATTCTCTCAGAGAGAGAAGCTCAAAAATGAGGTTTTTAGAGTTGCTTCTGCAAAACACATGCAATCACTCCAAAAGTTTGTCCATAATGATATTTGAGCATTTTTAACATGTCACAAAACCTATGGGCCACCGCTCTGTGTTTAAGAATTCTGAAAGCCCTCTCTTCGGGGCACTCTCCTGCAGACAGTTTACTGTATGTGTCATACTGTATGTATGATCTGTGTCTGGAGATATAAAAATATATCTTTGTACTTTAACTTAGGTTTCTTTATTAAGGTTTTACAGATGACCTAGAGCAACTCATGGAAGGTTCATTTTTTGCCTTCACAAAATTGGTGTCAGAAGTGGGATTCATATGTGATCATTGGACCAGATTTGGAAGTTTTGGACAACCGGCCTCCATAGGAGGAATCCCGCATCGATACCCAATATTAAAGTGGATGGAGAGGACTTCCATCTCCGGATAAAAAACGATCAACAATACTCCATCCCATACCCAGATTTGAAATCCAAAATTCAATTGGGTAAGCGAATTCCGTCGTCTTAAAAAGGTACGAAATATCTGTAACAAGTCTCACTGGTATTATTCATGATATATTCTGAGTATAAGTAGGCAATTGTTGACGAACAGTATACCAAGTGTAGGACAACACGTCCGAGTATAGTAGGTAACTGTGAACAATACAGTAAACCGAGCGTAAGACATGACTCAGAGAAAATATTATAAGATAACATGATCTGAGACCGCCCGACGGGGACAATAATATATATATATATATATATAATTAATTAATAATAATGATAATAAAATAACTAAACAAAATATCAAGTGCGATTCAAAGTAGGCAACTGGATTGGTTGAAGATTGAAGATTTTTCACCTCTCATCTGAGAGGCTTCTTCAGTTCTAACTAGCTGCTGGAACAGTTCAGGTATTTATCCTCTGTGAGATGAATAGCTAATCAGAGGATGAGTACCTAATTAGAGGACCATTGTGTCAAATTTGCAGGTTGTTGGCCATCCGGCCCAGATACAGGTTATGGGTTTCGCCCGAGTCTCGCCCGAGTGTAGGACCCGGGACTTTCTACACACCCTCAAACAGTAACCTTTGGCGCAAGGCAAGTGCTGGGTGTCGCAACAGGGTTTGGTACGGCCCACCATCCGATGCGTTTTCAGACGGCCTCCCTTGTCTGCCTTCAGCTCTGTTTCCTACATTAGCCAAGTTGTCACATGGTCAGGACCAGGGAAAGAGGTACTGCCTGGTCGTGGTGGACATGTTCTCTGAATTGGTTGAATCGCTCCCTACAAAACACGCCTCAGCACACGCAGTGGCTCAGGCCCTGACTGCGGAAGTCATACCACGTTGGGGCGTTCACTATGTGAACATGCAATGATTACCTACTGCTCTAAACTCTCTTCTGTTCTTTCTTCCACTAGATCACGAGGAGCAGCGGCCCTCCCTCTGTCCACCGGCAAACCCCTACATAACCTGCTTCCTGGCAAGTATGTGATATTACGCAAACCCCCGACAAAAACGATGGACGGACAAGCGATGGACCTGCCCGTTCCAGATCCAGCAGACGACCCACACGGCAGTGACGGTGGCGGAACGAGCGACGTGGATACAAGCCAGCCACTGCAGGAAGGTACCAACACCAGATGACGTCCCAGCCACCGACCCCAAACCAACCTTGAAGCAGCCTTCACCTGGTGGAGGTGCATATTCTGGTATGGGGATTCGGGGCTCCTCACATTCCTCAGCTATGCAGTAGTCATCGGAACTATTGCAGTCCTCCTCAACCTGGCAACCATGTTCATCTATGCTATGGTTGCCTACGGTTTGAGATACAGCTCAAAATTCAATGACTGGGCCAACACAACCACAACCTACTCAGACGACAAAGACCAATACCATCCCCGGCGGGAGGTGGTGTCCTCCTTCCCCGAAATCCGATGTCCCCGAGCGCCAGAAATGTTGAAACTAAGAATCAGCTATGAGCCGAACCAAACCCACTGTCTGCCCTGTTCCATCGACACTACCTGAAAGATGAAGAAACTGCAGTTTCCATGTGTCCAATGGATGGGAACTGCCCATGGCACAGTGTCACCACCTTTACAGGTGCATGGACCCCCCCCCCTTGAGAAAGCGCCAGGGGAGCCACATCCTATGACGCATACAGAGAGTACATCAGTCTCCGAAGAGGCACCCTCACAGGTCGGGGGCAGAACACAGCGGGGGGCACAGTCCTGCTCACCACCCGTGAAGGTCTACAAAGCCAGGAACACTTTGAACCCTACGCCCAGGATATTTGCTGTGGCACAAACACAACGTGCCAGGTGAATGGGTCCATGTTCTTGTACGTCATGATGGACCTGTCAGGGACGGACCCCTTCTCAATAATAGAACTGCTACCAAAAACCGAAGTAAAGAACTTGCCCCAGAAACCGGGTTCACAGACTCCAATGCCTGGCTGACCACCGTTGAGCAAACTGCCAGACAGGTACACCAAAGAAATTGCATTGTCTGTGCTGGTCTGCGTCCTGTATTATTAATGATACCTACTCCGTTTGAATATAATACTGTCTCCAATGGTAGCATACACAATTATTCTAAACCTGATGTAAAATGTCTGTTAGGTAGGGGATGGGTTAACCTGGGTCATAAATTCTGTTTGCCATATGAACAGTTTTTGCCACTAACCCACCAGAATGCCACCCCTCCACGTTTTATGCCCCGACCACATGGCAGTTACACATGTTTTAACTGATCCAAAACCAGGTCCCACCCTGTCCAAGTTGGACAACGAGCCGATACACATTGCTTGCAAATAATCAACTTAGATAATAATGGTAATGTCACAATCCTCACAAAAGCCAGAGCAGATGTGTGGTGGTTTTGTGGTGGAAGATGCCTATTTGGATGGCTGCCAGCCACTTGGCACGGTCGATGTGCTTTAGTAACATTCATGGTAAACATGACTTAATTCATTTTGTTGTATGTAATCAATACGAATTATGATCAAAATGGGGAAAATGTGTTGGAAATGTATTTACAACGCGTTGGATATCTATGTAGCTACTCATACTGTTCACGAACGTGTGGGAAATTTATGTGACCACTCATGCTCTTTAAGTGCTTACACTACTCTGATGATTAACAATTGCTTGTACGCGCTGAACTCGTGTTCACACCCCTTCAACACCCCTTTGTATCCAGCTACTACGTGTTTCATTCCGTGTTGCCTATATTGTTTTACTCTTTATGGCACTCCTGTGTCAGGGTGCCCTGGTCCCAGGAGGCCGATAAACATAAAAGATGGGACTATTCATCTCGAACTCCTTATGCGAAACAACCTTGGGGCCACCGCTCTGTGTTTAAGAATCCAGCAAGCCCTCTGACGACTTAGATGAATTCATAGAAGGTTCATTTTTTGCCTCCACAATGTAAAACACATTCTGTCAGTGAGATAAGCTCAAAACTGTCATTTAGTGATTTGATGATAAAAAAAAAGGAAGAATTCATTACAAAACTGTGCAAGTATTGATAATCAAGCAATCCTATGTTCGGACATTGTGATATCTCGAAAGGTCGGGATCGTTCTTTGGTTGTGAGTTCAGGAAATGAAGACAGAAAAATGTTCAAAATTAAATTGGCTGTATTCAGCACTTTCTTCAAAAGGTAAACTTAGGTTTTTCAGTTAAAAAAAACAAAGCAATTAATTTAAAATCCCTCATCATCTTCTTTATAACCAACTCTGTCTTCTCAGTCCCAGTCTCATCTCCCGTAGTACTGACTTGTTCCACACATCTCTTTCCCAAGGGGCAATCAGGTCATCTCCTTCAGCGGGGAAGCAATCAATGTCGTGCTGGTCTGGGCCTGAGGATTATGGGTTCTGCAGTTCTTTACACCAGGGCCATGCTGTTTTGTAGTCCCTATTATAGCCAGCAGGAGGGAACGTACCTCCCGTCAATGATGTAGCCTCTCATGACATCACAGCGTATTCCTATTACCAAAAAAAAGAAAATCCTAACAAATGACAGGTTTGTGCAAAAAACACATTCTCTCTAGTGAGTTGATAATGAAAACGCAAGAAATCAATACCGGAGTGTGTAAATAGTGATAATTGAGCAATTCTACCATGTTTGGGCATATTCTTATGACCAGAAAAAATATTGTGAATAAACACATTCTTTCAGTGAAAAAAGCTCAAAACTGACATTTGGTGATGTGATGATAAAAAACAAAAATAATCACTACAAAAGTGTGTGAATAGTGATATTTTAGCATTTCCACCATGTTTGCACATACTTCTGTAACTGGAACAATTTATTGTGCATTAAACACATTCTCTCAATGAGATAATGTCAAAACTGACATTGAGTGATAAGATAATAAAAAACATAAGAAATAACTATAAAAGTGTGTAAATGGTGATAATTCAGCATTTCTACCTTGTTTAGAAATATTCCTATGACCAGAAAAACCTTTCAAAACAACTGACATGATTGTGCAAAAAAAGAATTCTCTCATTGAAATAAGCTCAACATTGACATTTAGTAAGTTGATGATAAAAAAAACACAAGGAATCATTACAAGTGTGTAAATAGTGATTGTTGACCATTTCTACCATGTTTGGGCATATTCCTATGACCAAAAAACGATTTCATAATAAATGACGTGTTTTTGCAAAAAAGTTTTGTCATATTGAGATAAGTTCAAAACTGATGTTTTGTGGTGTGATGATAAAACAAACTAACGGAATCACTACAAAACTGTGTAAATGGTGATAATTGAGCATTTCCACCTTGTTTGGACATATTTCTATGACCAAAAAACGATTTCATGACATGTTTTTGCAAAAAAGTATTGTCATACTGAGATAAGCTCAAAACTCATATTTTGTGATGTGATGATAAGAAACCAAAAGAAATCACTACAAAAGTGTGTAAGTAGTTATAAATGAGAATGTATACCTTGTTTAAACATATTTCTATGGACCAGAAAAGCTTTTTGTACATAAAACACATTCTCTTAGTAAGAAAAGCTCAAAACTAACATTTAGTGATGTGATGATAAAAAACACAAGGAATAATTACAAAAGTGTGAAAATAGTGATAATTGAGCAATTCTACCATTTTTGGACATATTCACATAACCAGAAAAAAACTTTTTCTTGAAAATGACATGTTTTTTGACAAAAATGAATTCTCTCATTGAAATATGCTCAAACTGACATTTAGTAAGTTGATGATAGGAAAACACAATAAATCATAACTAAAGTGTGTAAATAGTTACAATTGAGCATTTCTACCTTGTTTGGATATATTCCTATGACTAGAAAAATATATTCTGCATAAAACACATTCTCAAATTTTTTTCACATTTTTACCTTGTTTGGACCTATTCCGATGATCAGAAAAAAATAAACATAAAAAATGACATGCTTTTTGACAAAATTGCATTCTCTCATTGAAAGAAGCTCAAAACTGACATTTAGTATGTTGATGATAAAAAAAAACACAAGAAAACATTACAAAAGTGTGTAAATAGTGATAATTGAGCAATTCTACCATGTTTGGACATATTCCCATAACCAGACAAAAACTTTTTCATGAAAAATGACATGTTTTTTTGACAAAAATGAATTCTCTCATTGAAATATGCTCAAACTGACATTTAGTACGTTGATGATAGGAAAAACACAAGAAATCATAACTAAAGTGTGTCAATAGTTACAATTTAGCATTTCTACCTGGTTTGAACATATTCCCAAGACCAGAAACAACTTTTTCATAACAAATGACATGTTTTTGCCAAAAATGCATTCTCTCAGTGAGATAAGCTCAAAACTGGCATTGAGTAAGTATATGAAAACAGAAGGAATCACTACAAAACTCTGTAAATAGTGATTGTTTAGCATTTCTACCATGTTTGGACATATTCCTATGAACAGAAAAATGTATTGTGCATAAAACACATTTTCTCAGTGAGATAAGCTAAAAACTAACATTTAGTGATGTGATGATAAAGAAAACACAACAAATCATTACAAAACTGTGTAAATAGTGATAATTGAGCATTTCTACCTTGTTCGGATATATACCTATGACCAGAAAACAATGTTTTCATAACAAATGACATATTTTTGCCAAAAATGTATTGTGTCAGTGAAAAAGGCTTAAAACTGACATTTAGTATGCTGATGATAAAAAAAAATTAGGAATCATTACAAAACTGTGTGAACAGAGATAATTGATTATTTGTATCATTGTTTGGAAATATTCCTGTGACCAGAAACACTTTTTTCATAACAATGTATAAATAATGATTTTTGAGAATTTTTTCCATATTTGGACATATTCCTATTACCAGAAAAACGCTTACATAATTAATGACAAGTTTTTGCAAAAAAGTATTGTCATTTTGAGAAAAGCTCAAAACTGACATTTAGTGACGTGATGATAAAAAACACCAGGAATAATTACAAAAATGTTTAAATAGTGATAATTGAGCATTTCCACCTTGTTTGGACATATTCCTATGACCAAAAAAATGTTTTCATAATAAATGACATGTTTTTGCAAAAAAGTATTGTCATTTTGAGATAAGCTCAAACCTGATATGTTATGATTTGATGATAAATAAATAAAAAGGAATCACTACAAAAGTGTGTAAATAGTTATAAATGAGCATTTATAACTTGTTTGAACATAACACACATTCCTATGACCAGAAAACCTTTTTTTTTGCATAAAACACATTCTCTCAGTAAGAAAAGCTAAAAACTAACATTTAGTGATGTGATGATAAAAAAAACACTAGGGATAATTACAAAAGTGTGTAAATAGTGTTTGTTGAGCATTTCTACCATGTTTGGGCATATTCTTATGACCAGAAAAATGTATTGTGCATAAAACACATTCTCTCAGTGAGATAAGCTCAAAAAGACATTTAGTGAGGTGATGATAAAAAAACCCACAAGAAATCACTACAAAAGTGTGTAAATAGTGATAATTGAGCATGTCTACCTTGCTTGGACATTTTCCTATGACTAGAAAAACGTTTTCATAACAAATGACATGTTTGTGCGAAAAAGTATTCTCGAAGTGAGGTTAGCTCAAAACTGACATTTAGTGATGTGATGATAAAAAAAATAAAATTAATCACTACAAAAGTGTGTAAATAGTTATAAATGAGCATTTATAACTTGTTTGAACATATTCCTATGACCAGAAAAGCTGTTTGTGCATAAAACACATTCTCTCAGTAAGAAAAGCTCAAAACTAACATTTAGTGATGTGTTGATAAAAAACACAAGGAATCACAACAAAACTGTGTAAATTGTGATTGTTGAGCAGGTTTTGAAAGTCACTGACACTGAGCTTCCATTGTATGAAGTGTCTGTGGCATCACTCGGGTGATAAAAAGCCAAGGCTTTTTACCCCTTGCTCTCTTCTTCACAAACTCTCCTCTGAACATACTCATACAGGATCAGCTTCAGGTTTAGGCCTGCAGGCCTCTCCTCCAAGACCCTTTTGCCTGAGCAGGCCATCCACACAGCCTTCTCCTGCACCGAAACAGCACAGCAAGGACCGCAAGAGCGCCTGATCACCAGCTAAGAGCAGCAACGCAACGCAACTCATCTCTTTTCAAAGGACTGGTAACAAACTGGGCATGACACAGCTAAGATTAGACTACATGGCTTCAGCATTCCAGGGTTTAACTGTGACAAATGAAATGTGTATCAATCTGATTATTTCACCTATTTAGTATGTGTTAATGTTTTCTTACAATGTCAGGAATGTAGTAAATTATGATTCAGAAAGACACAAGGTCTGGCATAGAAATAACTCCTCTTCCTTAAACCTAAACCGAAACGTTAGATACACACATAACTCGATTTGGCCTCACATGCAGAGTGGAGATTAATACCTCTTGCTCACAAGTCCTTTGTTCTCACACCTTCTCAAACATGGGGATGTAACAAAGATACGCACACACACACACCTAGACACACACACACACACACACACACTTTCTGGTGTTCACACACACTTTCTCGCACTCCCATGTTTAGGCATGAAACATTAGATTAAATTAGATGAGAACATTTTATTGTTTTTTTGTTAATACAATCTGTTTTCTGATGAATATCACTTAAGAGTATTCCCCACCTCTGCTATGAATTAAAAAAATGCTTTATTTTTTATTCGTCCCCACATACAAACAGACACACACTGGGGAAATTTGGCTTCTGCATTTGTGGCACAGCACAACAACACATATTTTGAAGATCAGTGGGCCCGGGGAGCAGATGTTGGAGGTTAAAGTGCTGTGCTCAGGGGCACAAGGTGGAGTTTTTTTCGATTGGACAGTTCCGTTGCCTGGCTTCTCTAGGTTGCAGCATTTTTGGTGATTTGTTGGGACTCAAACCAGCGATTGGAAGACGGTCACCGTCACAGCAAGTCAACCACTTTTCCTTGCATATGTAAAGAACTACTAAATCTTTCAAGAATGATACTGATAATTTATAAAATAAGTATCATTTTCCTCTTTATAAGCAGTGGTGCCCCTGAGGTAGAACTTCGGTCAATATTGATTTTAATTATTCTTTTAGATATTCTAAATTTGATTAGCCCAGTATATTTGACCAAGACAAAATGGTGCCTCGTGTGACAGTTATCTGATACAAATTGTTACAGAGCACATACAGATACATTTTCCATAAGCCTTGCAAAGCAAATGTTGCCCCATGTGAGGGATAGTATTGTGGGATAATACTCATGCAGTATTAATTTAAACATTTGTTTTGTCAAGATATTTGTAAACCAATTCATTTTTTTACAGCAATTTGGCCAATACAACGACCATCAATCTATACTTAAACAAAGCATATTGTGGTGAAAAACAATCTTCTCCTCAATCAAAGCTTAAGCCGTTTTGAGTAATTTTAAAATTGATAACCTATGCTTTATGCATATTCTGTAAGATATTGTTATTGCTGCTAGCTTTCAAGTTAGTTGAACCTACACAGTACAGATCCTTTGTATTTAAGCTCTGCATCTGAATACAAGATTCCATGCAAACTAAACCAGATGTTAAAAGTTTCTGTTACGTGCTACCTTTTTATATCAAGACAGTGTGCCCACGGCCCTGTAATATATAGAGAGCAACTATCGGCTGCTACTGCCATGCATTTTAACCTGGTTTAAAATGTGGTGATAGAGATAAAGCCACAGTGTACTTATAGCCCTGTGAAAACTTCACCTAGCCTAGCTCCAATGCTTCCTGAAGAGATGTTGGGTGTGCCAGTAGCATCTGAACTCGCAGTTCAGGCAGCAATAGAGCCTGGAGGAAATGGTCTCTGAAATGTAGGTACAGGCACCCTAACTCATGGCTTTGGGGCCCTACGGTGAAACTTCACTATGGGAAAGGACTGAAAGACACTGGTTGTTGTCATTATAGTGCACACTTTTTGTCAATGAATTTCTGTTTGGCAGTGTGCCAAGAGAGCATGAGAACCCTTGTTGCTGTAATTTATTTCTTTGCAGCAGAGGCTGCATTTTGCATATCCAGCTTTTTCAATCTTTTGCCTCAAGCTTGAGCCATGCATCCATCTTCACCTCATCCCTGAGTCAGGCTGTGCAATACAGATCAATGTTTTCCAATTACCAAAATGCTCTATCTATCTCTATGTAAGAGCCAACTAGTCAGCGGGTTTTCTATCCCTGAGTGCTTTAAAAGCTCTTCCGCCATTGTTTTTAGGCCAGAAAGAGCTAGAGTTATTGAGCCATCTGGAGTTGTAAAAAGGATAGATAAAAAGATAAGTCATCAATGAAGTAGCAGCCAATTGTTCATCTAAGCCCATTAAGGCATCTCTGGTCATATTATTAAGTCTTAGAACATTAAAGTGGATGTAGCTAATTCTGTCCACATTCTTGTTGATGGTCGCCCACCAGAATAGGAATGATTCAAATCCTGATGCAACTTGATCTGCTAGTTTATATTCATCAGGCACACCTCTTAGGACCCCAATAGCGTCTATATAAGTGGGAGAATGTTGGTATAGGTCGAATGTACCTCTCCTGTGTCTATGTGAGTGATGAGAAAGTGGAGGCCTGCCATGATGCTACATCAGATGCTGATGCCTTGATAATTTTTATTGACACAACCAATGATAATATAGTACAAGTAACTGACCAATTGGGAGGGAGAGTATTTCTCAATAGGTTTCCGCCACAATACCAGTACCGTCTGAATGGGCATAATAAAGTGTGGTGGCATTAGTCCCATCAGTGACATTGATGGTAGCTCCGGAATGTCACCTATGTTGGAGCCAGAGGCATTAACTGTAGTTACCCTGTATCACCTCTTTAGTCCAAATCTTGGTATTATTTCTTGTAATTACTTATTTAGATATCTTTTACCATCAGTTCTGTGATCTGCTCCCATGTCTGAGAAATCAATTACTATGTCTTTCCATGGAGCATCAGGCACTGGGAAACTACCCAGTCCTGCCTTGAGTTAGACCTCCGGATTAAATTCATTACAAATCTCACATGACTGTACAAAATATGTTGTCTTTGAGGTGGGGGTGTCACCAGTGTTGTGAGATGACTTTTGAGCTAGCACAGTGAGATCTACTGTGTGCTTCTTGGCACAATAAGATTAGTAGTCCAACCGGAGCTACTATTTAGCCTTCACGATTCCTCCAGAGCCCTGTGGAATCTTTTGTGGCTCCTTTTTCTTTCCATGCCTTGCTTTTGCCGCCATGTCTGCCGCATTGTTGCCTCTTGTCTGATTGGTTATTCTATCTTACAGTTCAGTGGAAAAACGAGCATAAGTATACATGATTGTTTCAGAACAAAGCCAATTATAACACCACTAAGCCACTTACAATCGTCTACCCCCCCCCACCCCGCCTAAAAAGAACTTAGATCCACAGGACATATTTTAGATCTATTATCTTGGGCAGAGAATGGGATACAGGATGTCAAAAGGTGAAAGATATCTTGTGGATGGCAAGACGTGATACTAACACCAGAGGGAGACATTGTACCCAGTTTTGTCCTGTCTCTGACATTACCTTAATTTGTGTTTAATAGTGCCATGCACAGCAGTTACAAATGTTTTGCTAAATTTCCAACACTCTGATTTACAAAATCATATTCCTCTATCACGCTGGATTTTTCGTAGAATTCAAAATCTTAATCTTGAAATCATCTCTTACACAATGCCTGAAAATGATATTGTTGTTCTGGAAATGATCCTCCATCATGGTGAAAGCGCTTTGAGGCTACTCTGCCATATGGCCATAAGAGCCAATATAATGTTTTCTAAAAATGCTGTTGAAACACTGGGAAACTTCATACAATTGACTGAATTAACAATATAAATGGATAGGTGACCAAATACATAGTACAATAGTACAAACGGGGGAACAAGGGAGAAACTGTTATACAGCGGTGTGTTTAAAAAAAGGACAAAACATGCCAAAAAATGTGTTGTTTCAAACCTGTAAAGACTAATCAAACAATATCAGAAAAAACGTGATTTATTGACATTTCAACACAATATACTTTTTTTGCTCCCATTTTTCATGAGCTGAAGCCAAAAGTCTGAAACTTTTTCTCTGTACACATTGTACTTACTTCTCTCCAATATTGTTCACAAATTAGTTTAAATCTGTGTTTGCGAGCACTTCTTCTTTGCCGAGATAATCCATCCACCTCACATGTGTGGCATATCAAGAAGCTGATTAGACAGCATGATTATTGCACAGGTGTACATTAGGCTGGTCAAAATAAAGGGCCACTCTAAAATGTGAAGTTTTATCACAAAGCACAATGCCACATATGTCACACGTTTTGAGGGAGCATGCAATTGGCATGCTGACTGCAGGAATGTCAAAGAGCTGTTGCCCGAGAATGCAATATTAATTTTCCAAGTGACGTGAGGTGGGGTTCATGGCTGGTGAGGCACTGACATTTCAGAACACACGTACGCCCCCTTCTGTGCAGCAGAGTATCGTCTGCCTCACCTTGTGTCTTTTCACTGTGGCTTATGTCACATCAGCAAGACTAAATATCTCATATATATACATTACATACATTAGCTAGGCTATGGGAAGTCAGAATGCATCATAAAAGTGTCTGTAAACATTATATTGGTGACATACAGAGACATAGCAACAGGCACGCGCCAAATGCACGCGCATGTCTATAAAAAAATATCAAAATAATTTGAATCATACAGAAAATACATGAATAACACAGAGCAGTGGACAGATAATAATATTTATTTTATTCTTATTTGTATTTTTACTTTTCGTGATGACAGGTCCTCACTTTCTCAACTGCCTCCCCTGACCACACACCCCTGCATTTTTCTACGATAGGCCGCCGTCAAAGGCGTCTACGAGACAGTACATCCAACCGGCTTCACAGCCACAGATCACGTGTAACCATACCAGCCCAGGACCTCCACATCCAGCATCTTCACCTGCAAGATCATTTGAAACAGCTTATGCAACTATTTGTTTGCATAACCGAAGAATCAAGTGGCCGATGGTGGTCGTGTAGTTCTGGTATGGGCAGAGGTATGTTATGGGCAACAAACAGTCGTGCATTTTATTGATGGCACGGAGATACCATGACGAGATCCTTTTGCCCATTGTTGTGCCATTCTTCCACAACCTTCACCTCATGTTGACAATGCACGGCCATAATCTGTACATAATTCCAGGAAGCTGAAAACATCCCAGTTCTTGAATGGCCTGCATACTCACCGGACATGTCACCCAATAAGCATGTTTGAGATGCTCTTGATCAGTGTATATGACAGTGTGTTCCAGTTCTTTCCAATATCCCGCAACTTCACACAGCATTGAAAAGGACTGGACCAACTTTCGACAGTCAACAACCTGATCCACTCTGAGAAGATGTGTTGCTCTCCGTGAAACAAACTGTGGCCACACCAGATACTGAATGTTTTTTTCTGACCCCCGTCCTTTCAATGCCTAATAAATGTCTCTTTTCAAGATAAAACTGCACATTTTAAGGTGGTCTTTTATTGTGACCAGCCTCTCTGTTGGTTAGTCCTATGTTGGGCAATGTCTATATATATATATATACACTAGGTTGTGGCAACAATTAGCAAGTGAGTCATTGCAACAATGAATCTCTAAATTTCAACTTTTAATATATTTTATCTACGACATTTTTAATCTTTAATTAGTTTAATCAATTAACTACCACCTGCAATATACTTACTGTTTCGTAAATGTTACTGTTTTTATAAAATAAGAGATAAGATAAACCTTTATTGTCCAACAGTGGGGATATTTTCAGCATTGCAGCAGCAGAGGTAGAGTATACAAACAATAAATAGACACAGGTACAGACTAAATTAAACTAAGGCTGTGCAAAAGTAGAAACAAATGTATATAGTAAAGAAGATACAATATATACAGTGACCTGAGTATATGCAATTGAAAATGGACTGTATGTAATTAATAATAATATAAGCAGTGAAATTTACATTGCGAAGAGAAAAAAATACTATGTGCGGTTCAAATTTACAGTTTGAATGGAATAGCTAGTCATACAGAAAATTGAAATTCACAGTACATAATAATACATGAAATTGAATTTACACTATGTTAAAAGTTAACAAAAATATGCAGTTTTAACTTTAATGTGCGAATGGAACTAACCATACCAAATAATGAAGTTCACAATAACAATTATACAGTACATGCCATTGAATTATGCTGTGAAACGTGTGTTATGTTAGGTTGGTTATGTTTTGTTCAGTTCATGTCTTGTCACTTTATGTTTAGCCATGCCTTTCCTCATGTGTCTCATGAGCACTTCCTCCCTTACGTACCTTCCTGCCAGTGTGATGGTTGCCCCTCCCTAATTGTCCTCACCTGGTGATTTGGTTCCCTCATTTGTATATAGACTCCTTGTCTCCCTTGTTTCGTTGTCAGATTGTCATGTGTTTTCGTGCCAAGCTTTCCAGCGTTTATCCATTGCCATAGTCTTTGTCCTTATTGAGTATTAAATCACAGATCAGGTAAGATTCAGGTAGATGTATTTTGTAGTTAATGTTAGGTAACTTAGTGTTTTTTGATAGTGTATGTTTTTGGTGTTTCCCTGTACTTTTTGTATACCAGTGAAATCCATCAGGAAAAACCTTTTTGAACTGCACTCGCTCTGTGTCTCCGGCATTTGGGTCCACGCCACGTACACCCTTAACAAATTAACAGTATGTAATGATTATAAATGTATGCAGTTTTAGATTTACAGTGATGGTTGGATGGTTGGAATAAATAACCGTACAGATTATTTAAGTTTAGAATTAGAATTAGAATTGCACATCGTCCAACACAAACATGTACATGCAAACACACACAAGTCGGGGGAAATTTGACCTCTGCATTTAACCCATCTGTGGCGCTTGCAAGGCCACAGAGCAGTGGACGGCTGAGAGCGTCCGGGGAGTAGATGAGGTTAGTGCCTTGCTCAAGGGCATTAGAGGTGGCGTCTCTTTTGTTAGTGACAGGGGTTTGTGCATCCTTCCAGATGGAGACCACCTCGACTAAGCCTCGAACCGGCAACCCTCTGGTCCGATGCCTGTCTCCCTCACCACTAGGCCACCTCAATCATTCTCCTCTCTCCCACCACCTCCACTGGTTCAATTGGCTGTCGCAGAACCAAACTGGCTTTCTTGAAAAGCCTGTTCAGCCTCTTCCTATCCACTGCAGTGATGCTGCGGCCCCAGCAGATCACTCCAAAAAAGATGGCTGATGCCACCACAGAAACATAGTAGGCCTTCAGGAGTGCCCCCTGAACTCCAAAAGACCTCAGCCTCCTCAGTAAATGCAATCTGCTCTGGCTCAGGGCAGAGACATGATCAGACCAGTCGAGTTTCTTATTCAGATGGACACCCTGGTACTGGTAAGATGTCCCCATTTCAATGCCCATTCCCTGGATGTTCACTGCTGTGGTGTGGGTGAATTTTCGCCTGTGGAAATCCACCACCAGTTGTTTGGTTTTACCTGTGTTTAGCTGGAAGTGGTTCCTTTGACACCAGTCTAGAAAGTCAGACCAACCAGTGCTGAGTTGTCAGAGAACTTCTGCAGATGGCAGGAGGGTGTGTTGTGGCCGCTGCCTTCTTTGCCTTAATCTTCCTTAGCTCATTTCTCACTTAGTTGGTAGTGACCGATTGGAGCAGGGGGGTGTGGTTCAGAAGGTGGGGGTAGGTTGGTTGAGAGGGTGTGAAAAACAGTGACGGTTGTGAGCCGAGTGCTGAGGGAGGGGATAGGACAGTCTACTGGAGATGCAGAAGACGGGGGGTTGCAGCAAGTTTGACTGGGCTGGGGGAAGGGTAGATGTTTGATCAAACCTGTTGACGAACAGGTTCCAATCGTTTACCCACTTCTGGTCTCCTTCAGCCTGTGTGTCAGTTTCCTTGTGCCCGGAGATAGTTTTCAGGCCTCTTCAGACCCCGCTGACTTTTTACTGCTGCAGCTGTTCGTTCATCTTCCTCCTATAGCTGTCCTTTCCTGCTGTAATCTTCCTCCTCAGCTCCTTCTGCACAGTTTTCAGCTCCTTTTTGTTCCTGGACTTAAAGGCCCTCTTCTTCCCCTTGAGAAGTGCCTCAATGTCCGGATTAATCAATGGTTTGTTGTTGGAAAGGCACCGTACAGTCCTGGTGGGTACAGTGTTCCCCACACAAAAGTTGATATAATCCATTAAGCACTGTGCAAGGCTGATGATATCCTCCCCTTGGCCACTGTCAATGGGAAGTGTGCAGATGGGCGGAGGGACATAGGTATGGTATGGCAGTAGGTAGAAAAGACTATAGCCATTGCCGGCTGCCCGGTGCCTAAGACCAAATTAAGGTTCAGGAGGTTCAAGGGGCTGGCCGGTTACTACTTCCGCCAAACTTCTCTCTCCCCTTTGTTTTACCGAACGACGCCTTGAACAGTGGGGTCGCCATACGGTGGGGTGGTCGGTATTACCTTCTGCGACGACCTTTCACCCTCTGTTCGGACCACACCCCACTCCAGTGGCTCCACCACATGAAGAATACCAACGCCTGGATCACCCGGTGAAGTGGGGGGTGGGGGGGGGTCGGCTTGTGGTTGGCAGGAGCCTGGCCTGAGAAAAAAGCCCAAAACATGTGATGTCCTAAAATGATTTTGAAACAACTTAGAACGTCATTACATGGACTGAATTCAAGATATACACAGATTGTACAAATGCCAAAAAAAAAAATGTTAAAAAATTGGAAAAACTATCATACATGATGGCCAAAAAAGGGATGTCTTCAAATGTTGTTGAAAAACCTCAGTACCTCATTAAATGTTTAGAATCATGATATAAATGGTAAAAAGTGTTGATGCTCAATTATACTGGTCCTGTGGCAAACAATTTAGATGATCAAAAATAAGAATTAAAATCAAGATTACGATTGATTTGAGATTTTTTTGGTATTAAAACAATAATTGAATAATTACTCAGTAAATCATATCATCAATAGATTGTGAAGGTTGAAGGATTTAGGAGTTATTTTCATCACAGAGGTAGATAATGCCCGCTCTGGTGCAATATTAATAAGAAAGCTTTTATTTACAAAAATGTGCAAACTAAATGGAAAACAAAACATGTATCATGCCTAAGCATAAAAGTGGGTGCACACCAGTAGGAATGTGAGGATGATTTGTTATGTCCCCACCTGGTTCTGGTGAAGGACAGAACAATAGCATCTGTGAGTGGGATTTTTAAATCTCCACTCAGCATGGGAGGCTAAATTGATTTATGTGTGTGTTTTAACATTATTTTGAATAACGGAGCATGGTTAAGGAAGGGGAGTTAGTTGCATGCAGACCATGTGTCTTTGAAAAGCGTCTTTGACATCACTGCAATTGTAATACTGTAAAACCACATTAACACATTAACTCAAGTGAAACAAACATATTTCATATATGTAACATATGCTACAGTTAAACCCTGGATTGCTTAGCCATGTAGTCTGCTATTCTATGTGTGCTTAAACCCGGTTAGTTATTAGTCCTCGTTATCAGATGAGTTGCTTTGTTGCGGTGATCGGATGCTGTTGCGGTGCCGTGCTGTGCTGTTTCGATGCAGGTGGAGGCTCTGATCAGTGCGTCCGTGGCTTAGGATGGTCAGGAGGTCAGAGGCCTGGGAGAGTGGCGCTCGCAGCTGCGCGTACAGCATGTATGGGCAGGTCAGGCGAGGGAGCATGGAGGGAGAAGAGGGCAGAGAGCCCCTCCATGCAAGAAGTTTCATGAGTAGAGAGAGGAAGTATACTCAGGTTTTAATCACCTTGTCCACAGATGTTCATTTGTCTTTCCATCCTTGCTGGTCTTAAACAAAGAGATTTTATAATGCTGGAAGAGACAGTTGTGCTCCTCAAGTGTATGCCTGTGCTCCATATGTAAATATAATGTTTTTTGGCATTTGTAAAAACTATTTTCCATTTATATTATGAATTCAGACAATTTTGCGAAAGTGTCAACAAGATTTAGATCTTTAACATTTTGGGGCATATCTGGACATTTTTGCGGTATGACGTGTTTTTCCATTTTTCCTCATTCATAAATATTGTAACATGCTGTGGACCATGTATGGGCGGGGAGTTCCCAGCATGCCTCTGGGCACCCTAAATTGATGTTGTTTATTGTGTTTGATTGTTTTCATGTTTGTATTGGCGGTGTATGTCGTGTCTGTTTATGTAGCTGCCTGTTATGTTTTAAAGTGTTATATAGCAGAGATTTTTTGTGACACCAGGTGTCATAACTGGAGTGCTGTTCACAATGCGCCTGCTGTACAGTCTTTCTGTGTGTATCTAACCTGTTCTTACTGTCAGTAAATGTCTTATGAGAGATCTGACTCACTCTGCCTCTTGAATTTTAACCCACACTCTCAACAAGATGCTGTTTTTGGCCTTTAACAAAACCATTTTCTATTTGGATTGAGTATTGATGAAGCTTGAAGATGCTTCAGCAACATTTTAAGACACCACACCTGACTTTTTCAGCATACCACAGTGTCACAGTTTCTCAATTATTTCCCCATTTGTAAATATAAAGTTTTTTTTTAGCAATATATTTTTTAAGGGATTGGAAGATATCAAATTGTTTGGCTGTTTTCACTTTCTCCCCACTTTGTACCAAAATACAAAAAACATAATTATTACAAACTATTTTTGATGTATATTGTTAATTCAGACCTTTTTGTAAAGGTGTTCTGCCTTTTATGACATATCCCGATGTGAAAGCTTTTTAAATATGATGATTTTTTGGCATTTGTATGAACTATTTTCATATTTCCAAAATTTTAACAATTTTATGGAGTGTTAAGATATTTGAACAACACCAGGACCGAAACTCGACTACTTTCTTCAAGATTCTTGAAGATGTTTCACCTCTAATCTAAGAGGCTTCTTCAGTTTCAACAGGATGGACAGGTATTTACTTTTTTTTCACTTATGTAAATGTGGCATTTGTACAAATTATTTTCCATTTATATTGTGAATTCAGACCATTCACCAAGTTATAGGTGTTTCAACAATATTTCATTGAAACAGCATATTTTAGGGCTTTTTGGCCTTTATTTAGAAATAATGCATTAACTGAGTCAAAAAGGTCTTGCAATTTTGCAATTTCCAAATTATTTACGGGATAAAAACATGTAAAAAAAGGCAAAGAAAATATGATGTCTTAAAATGTGTGTATTATTAATGAATAATAATGCATTTGTAAAAAAAAAAAGACAAATCCTTTTGACTCCAGTATACAGTAGGACACAAATTAGATGTAATAAAAATATGGAATAAAAAGACTCCCATTTTAATAGCAATCAACTCAGTTTAGAATCAGCTTTTATTCAGATACAGCAATTCCATTGCTATTTCTCCAAAAATAGCATTTTCTAGTTTTAGCTACACTACCAGTTGGCATTCAACCTACCATGCAATGTGCTTTCTAAGTGTCAGTTCATAAGTCAAAACAGGTAGCTAAATTGAGTGATGCTATTTCTTTTCTTGTGATGAAATGTTTCGCTTTTTCCGTTCTCTCATTTAAATGTTTTCAATACCTTTAACAATACCTGTTCTTTCATCCTTTCAGCTAAAAACGTCATTCAAAGAAGAAATATTGAAGTTTCCTAAGATGATTCACTCTTTTTCAGATTTTAGATTTTTTGTAGAATCTTTACATTATGCAGTCAAGTTGATTTGGTGGTTGACATGTCACATACTCTTGTTCCCTTTGCTTCTCATTGTGCTTTTTTCTATTGTAGCTCCTTAAATTTTACATCATTTGTACCAATTGAGGACATCTCATTAAAAGTTTTAATGTGCTTTTTTTCAATACAGTTTAGTATCAGTTTGTTTCATGCCCTTGTTCGATAGATAATGCATTAAATATTACCTGACTATTATATTACTTAAATACGTATTACTATCACAGACAAGGATTAGTGTGTGTTAGTCAGATATAACCAACACACCCTTATGATAGTTAACACCTCTTGTGTTTTCAGCTCACTCCCCACTTATTTTACACCAAAATACTGTCTGTGGAAATCCCCGGCATTAAGCAAATGCCAAGGTTAGTGAAGGGTGGAAAAAGAAAGCATGAATTACAAGTAATGAAATGATATTCCTGTTGGTCCCAGGCCATGAAGGCTGGTGCCTCAAGAGAAAAAAAACCTGTAGGTCTGCATTCCACACTAATCTTTCCTTCCAACACGTTGTGGTAACAGGGTGTGGGTAATGTTGTGAAATTTTGGAAAAAACATGTCACTCCTCTCGGAAATACATTTCAAAGGTCTAACTTGAATGGGATTATAAGAAAATGAGCGAACATCCCCATCTGCCTAAAGACAGATATTTTTCCCTCTCACAGTATCTGTACAAAATGTAGACAAACCTTTACTGAGGTCAATTTAACACTACTGCAACTGTAGTTGCTTTTTGTTTTGTAATAGTACTTTGCAGTACAGTTGATATATACAGTACATGAACATTGATACAACAGTTCTGATGTTTTTCCTTTTACCCACATTAATATATTTATATAATTTAATTATATATATCAAGTTGGTGTTCAGACCCTGACGTCAACAAAGATGAACTGGAGGAATGAGTGTGATCAAGAACTTTTGTGTACTAACAAGAAGTTGCATTGCAAAACTTACACTTAAAAAACAACAGAGTATTCCCAACTATCGGTTTGTGGCATTTAGTATCAGGGAAAATGCTTTGTGTGTGTCTCAGCTGCAGGGCTGAGTGACCCTAAAATGAGCCTAAGGTAGTGTGACTGCTGTTATGGTTTGTTTTGGCTTTTCCAACCAAACTTGGCGCTGAGACTGTAATAAGATAAATTAGAAACTGTGTCAGTCCCAGGATCAACACTGCAGCACTTAAAATTATTCCTATATATCTATATATACAAGCTCAATATGTATGTGTAAAATTAAAGACTATGGTTATGTATAGGTTTACTGATATACTGATATGCCTGATAATGTTATTTAATCAATTGGTTATAGGTTTTGTCATCATGACACACACACACACACACTGTGTGGCTAGTTTAAGAAATTGTCATTATCATCCATGGTCTTCCTAACCCCTTCCTTGTTTCAAAGAAGCATGGTTTTAACAGGAATATATGACAAGTCAAGACACTTTAAAAGAGTTCCTTTTCTTGCTTTACTGACAAAAAATATATCTTACTAAAAATGATTAAGCCTATATCTAAAGAAATCATATTTTACACTTAAATACAAACCTCATTGCAGAATGTGCTGGGTATTAATATACTTAAGACATTAAATAACTTTATTATTTATTATTATATGTATTCTATTCTAATCCTAGCAAACCATGAAGGGTAAGCCATTCTTCAAAAATGCAAATGTAATCTTAGCCTTACTGATGGAATTTAAAGATAGTGAAAAAAACCTTTGACAGAATAGCAGGTTTGTTGTGTTGATCAAGTTCTCGGCAAAGAGGGGGAGGAAGAGGCAAGATGGAGGTGTGGTCAGTTTCGGCTGGAATTTCCCTGAACTCACCTGAGTACGTCCCCCTCTCCTTTACAGAAGTATAAAGATCCACAGGTGGAAGAAGAGAGCATTGGTACTTGAATAGTGGAAATTACGCACTCATTTTCATTGTGGATTTTATTGGAGCATCATACTGTGGATCAGGTAAAGGTAATAATTAATATTTTCTACTGAAATGTAAGTTGATCAGCTATTAAATAAGTAAGCATTATGGTACAATGCTCGATGACAACACATATCTCATGTTAAAAACATTGATGGCTAAGTTAAGTTATGTTAAAAAGTTTGATGACCACAATGTTATTCATTTAATTTAATTTGTGATTAAAAAAACATTATTTTTTTTTTATATTGGGTAAACAATCTATCTTCTATGTTTGTCAGTGTCTCCATGGCATCACCGTGCCTCAGCAGTGTCCTGACTCACGCCAACCTCACCATGTATCAGGTTGGCATCCATGATGTCCTACCACTTCAGCCCAGTGCACTGCCCAACATTGACACTATGCAGACCATCAATCCAGCATATAGCTCTGACATCAACAGTAAGGGCAATTCTCATTTTGTCTATCAATAATGAAGATTCAGCTGTTGCTATGTTCTGGAAAACCATATCAAATTTAAATTATTTATTGTGTGTGGGCTGTAAAGGCAAGTTTAACACAATTCAAAACTCAGCCAGTGAGTAGCAGGTTGCTGAACTTTGCTTGGCCCCATTTAGAGGCTGTTTAATAATTTACCAGGTAGTTAATATGTTACCCATGATAACTGTCAAACACCTCATTGTTATAACAGCTTCACTTTGTTTGAGACATAAATGCAGACTGGGATGATTCAGACTAGTATCAGTCTTGGTTGGACATGTCCAGTATATGGTAAATTCAAAATGCACTCTTTTGAGGGTTAGGTTAGGGAGTACTGTACAACATGTGAAAGAGGACTGTACACCATGTGAAGATGTTAATCCCTTTGTGGCAAATTGGGATTTATGAAAAATGGGCTATGCAAATACATTTATGCTGAAGTTTAGACATTTTCTTTATGTAGTTTGGAAGAGTCCAGTAAATAAACAGATTCTACAATATCCATGTTCAGGTGAATATCTCTTGTGATACCTCCATCTTCTCAAGAATGTATTGGTCATATGCACAGCAATTACAGAGCGCAGCTGCTGGCAATAAAATTTGTAGGTCCCTTACTCCTCAACAGTGCTCATAAAAAGTAACAAGCACCGCAGTAAAAAACAGAATATAAAAAGTTCAACAGAAAAGATTTAAAATAAAATAAGTAGCTCTGGAAGTAAACACAAATATAAACAAATGTGAAGTATAAACAGTTGAACAGTAAAACCCTACAACAGATGTACATCATGTGCCGTTAAGAGACCAAAAGTTACAGTTAAAGTGAGCAATAGTATTGTTTAAGGTACTGGTGTGATATATGGTGTGTTTGAGAGTCCAACGGACTGGGGGATGAAACTGCCGTCAGATGCCGTCAAACCGTCGACCAGACAGGAGCAGGCAGAACAGTTTGTGGCTGGGGTTAAAGTCTTTTATAATCCTGTTTGCCTTCTCCATATACCGCTCTCTCCAGGTCAGTGTTACATGCAGATTAACCCTCATTGCTGGACATCAGAAAATGCTCTGGAGTGGATCAGTGACCATGTAGAGAGCACCAACTTCAATGCAAGCACGCTGAGTCTGGCCTGCTGCGCAATGGATGGACCCTCTCTTTGTCAGATGAACCAGGACCAGTTGTTAGAAATCTTTGGTCCACACCTTGGACCACACCTCTACCAGAGTCTGCATGAACAAAAAGCCAAATATGGTATAGCTGCCTCCGTCATGAAGAATTATTTATTTTCAAAACTGTAATACCTCCATTTCAGGTGATAAAGATTTTAGTAATTATTCAAAATGCTGACCTGAAAGACCACATCACAGCATTCAGTATCTCATGGCACTTACTGTCCAAGTACTGTCTAATTCCACAGTTACAGTTACGCAAAATTAGAAATTACACTGTTCTGTTCTCTGGATAAATGTTTTGCTAAATGTGTATTTTTTTTCTTTTCAGAGCTACAGAGCCTCTCAGTACCAGAATTGAATGAGACCTGCCAGCTTCTGGACAACTTCTTGTACAACCTAAACTTCCCCTTGCTCAGCACCATTAAAATTGGCCAAGGTACATTATGGATAGGAATTTTAGATGCTAGCATGAAATAAAAAATGTGTGGAAACCTTGGGGCTAACACGTCTTAATATCAACAGCTGAAGGAGCTGACAATAAGAGGGACTTTGACTGCAGGGACCAGTTTGACCTTGGTTTGAACTTGGAGCCTATGACACCTCTCAGAGACACTGAGTACCTATCTGATAACCAGTCTGACAGCGAGTACAGCTCCTCTTCAAAAAGTTAGTATAAATCTTGGTTCTCATATTTACTGAATTTTGTCTGATCTCATACCCCTTTTTCACAAAAAAATACTGTATATCTTAGAAATATGTCCTCTGTGTTGAGGTGGTATGTTTGGCTTCTCAAGCGTCGGCTCACCAGAATCTGGTAGTGGAGAATCAGACCCAGAGTTCTCCTTCCCTCTGATTTCAAGTGAGTAAACAGTATAAAACTCACAGTTTGTCATACATTCTTTGCATTCCACATTCTCAGCGATGTCAACCATCAAGTACAGTGTCACCTGACAAAGAAATGTTGTTTTCACAGAGGTGCACATCAAATCAGAGAAAGGAGAAATTCGCCTTAAACGCCCACGGGGAAGGCCACCGAAAGTTAGCAGGGAGCTTAGCAACAGTGTTGAAGATAGTCCAAAGAAACACAAACATGGTGAGGCCATGTTTGAAAAGTTGGCTTTAATTCTGTATCATGCATTATGTAAAACACTGTTTAATAGACAGCTGTTGTTCTTGAACACTGCTGATGTGTTTTACAAACATAATTTGCATTCCATTTTGCATCTTCATTGGGCTAAAAATGCATATCCATGTGACTTACATGCTTATTAATGAACGCACATACACACATTTAAGCCATTGTTTCCAACTGCTTGTTTACAGTGCCTCGAGGCATTCACCTTTGGGAGTTCATCAGGGACCTTCTGATCCACCCAGAGAGAAACCAGGGCCTGATAAAGTGGGAGGACCGACGAGAGGGTGTCTTTAAGTTCCTCAACTCTGAGGCTGTGGCTCAGATGTGGGGTCAGAAGAAAAAGAACAGCAGCATGACATATGAGAAACTCAGCCGTGCTATGAGGTAGGTTCGTCAATTTAGGAGCTAAGAATTCCAGCTGACTTTTGAATCTCTAGAGTTACTTAGACTGTTGCTAGACAAACAAACAACTAAAATGATCTCCATTAATAATGCATCATCCCCTTGAATTACTCTCCAGTATGTTGGTATTTGGCTTCAGAAGTTAAAATATTGGTTCTTATATTACCCATAACAGGGTGCGAAATACCCACCTTTTACCTGCAATTTGCAGACAAATTCTGATATTGCAGGTAAAAATATTTTAATCCTAGGTATCATGATTGACGATAGTAAGCGGCTAAGTGGCCACCGGAGAAACCGGAAACCAACAATGTTTCTGAAAACCGTCACGTCACAATCTTGTTAATATAACATCTTTGGTGGTACGTGGTATTTGGGCCAATCAGAGTCAAGGTAACGGCATCAAATTTGCGGTGGAGGACCGGTCGTGATGGGGTGGGAGACATTGAACTCATTGCCTACTATAGAGAGGAGAGTTTGGTGCCCGAGCAGCGTTGCCAACTCGGCAACTTTTTTTTAAAATCAAAAGCAACAAATCTATCGACTTCATCTGGTTTCATTGGAGAGTTGTTGGTGTTTTGGCGACTCTGACATAAAAGCACGTATCGTAGTGCAGCGACTGTCCTGAACGAGCAGCGGGTGCTGCTGTGAGCGCCTCCGCCATCCCAAAGTGCTCGCAGGCGGCCAGTCTCACAGCCTCGTGCAGCAGTCATAGCTGCAGGCTGAGTAGAGAGGAGACCCCATCCATGCTGAATGAATTGTGCATGCGCAGAGCCACCGCTGATCCCCTCCCTGGCTTACAGAGCATGAAGTAAGACTCAGTCACTAAGCGCAGGGCGTGTCAAAACTATGGCCCGCCTTTTCACATCTTGTGAGTTTGCAGGTATGTTAAGTGGGGCTCACATGGAATACTTAAGTTAGTAGTAGCTAGATCTGTTTTGCCAGCATGTTAGATTTCAGTTGCAGTTTACA
The DNA here is from genome assembly GCA_016785305.1 of Colistium nudipinnis. Lineage (NCBI taxonomy): Eukaryota > Metazoa > Chordata > Actinopteri > Pleuronectiformes > Rhombosoleidae > Colistium > Colistium nudipinnis. The sequence goes on along the minus strand of JAFBJU010001982.1, from coordinate 271,627 downwards.
TAGGTGGCTGAGCAATAAACCCCTGTCGTGTATACAGAGTTGTTTCACGTGTTCTTATTAATGTAGGCAGTAACAGACCAATATCCTTATCAAAAGAACAGTGTTTATTCATAGAATACAGCTTGATAAGATGCTTTTGAGCATTAAAAATATATTGATAATTCACACCTCTGAAAGTGCATTCTAAAGATTTACAAATCTGTGTATGTCTGAATGATGATGTGTTAAAGGCTTCACCATAGTATTGAATTGAATTGAATTGAAAGTCCTTTATTGTCCCGCAAGGGGAAATTCGGGCGTTACAGTAGCAATACAGTCAAAGTAGGAAGAATTACAAAGGTCAGGTTGTAGTAGGGCAGGAATATTAACACTGGTACCTGTAGTACAATTTTTGAAAATTTCGGACTACTTGCAATATTGCAGGCAATGAAAAAAAGTATTTCACACCCTGCATAATAAAACTTTGTGTCTCTACTTAGGCCCTTCTGCCTGTTGGATATCCCTGGCTCTCAAAGGCCACATTTGCAATTGTTACACAAGCTTAATTTTCTAAATGTTCTGTCTCCTAGCTTTGGTTTAGAATTATTTGTTTTGACTTCACTTATGTGCAGATGGCACTGTTTGTGTCCGAAAACTAAACTTACTTATCCTTCTTTATCCTTAGGTATTACTATAAGAGGGAGATCCTGGAGCGAGTCGACGGCAGAAGGCTTGTATACAAATTTGGAAAGAATGCTAACGGCTGGAAAATTGAGCATGCTGGCATTGGCATATGAGGCATTCAGAGCGGATGAGCATGTAAAAACAAAATAGCAATCAGATTAAGAGTTTAGGAGCAAAAAATTGCCCATGTGCTCTGTTAAAGACACAAACTTCCTATTTGAAGGAAGGTGTTGCGGAAAACGTAAGCCAGTGTTTTTGGCTATAGTAGGTTTTATGAACCAATATTAACATTGTAACTATTATGTATTTTGGATTGCCATATGTACACAATACTAGAATAGATGCTTTTCAGTTACACATTTCAGAATTTGTCCTGATGTTTGTGTTTTAATTTCTCTATCACAGCAGAACAAACTGGGCATTGTGGCTCTGGCTTTTTTGTTAAACGAATGTAAATGATAAAGACAAATCATGTAACAAAATATAGATGTTAGATCAATTTAATTCATTAACAATCTCAGCAGTATCTCTTGGTATCACTTATCATATGATTGAACAAAAAGTAATTTTATGACTTTGAAATAATCACCTGTAAAATGATGATGTTTTTGTGATTGTTTTAATCCAATATGATGTAATCCACGTTGGACTAAAGAACACATGCATATATGGATTAAGTCTAATTTCATGTAGAATATCAATTCATTCTCATTGTTTTTGTAAAAATAAAAATGTAAATTTGCTGACTTCCTATTCAGAGATTGATTTACAAAGCTCTACTCTAGGATCTTATATACCGTGGTAAGTACAGAAGGTGAACAAATGCAGTACGATGACAATTTGTCACAATTATAAAAAATGAACAAGAAGCAAAGATATCATAAAAGTCCTGCTATTTACTGACCCATAATAAGTTGTTACCAGTGTTATTCAGAAAACAGGAATTGGAATAATTGTTTCGATCTTGCACCTGCCCAGATTACACCATCAAACAACTAGTACTTGCATTATAGCTTTCAAATGTTTAAGGTTATGGTTATAATACAGGAATAAGGTTTACAATAAGGCAATTGGCGTCCTCACAAATACAGAGAGACTATGTGTGTGTGTGTGTGTGTGTGTGTGTGTGCGTGCGTGTGTAGGGACATATTGGAAGCACACTTTTAAATGGTCTGCCTGCTTCCACCTGATACTCGGTGTTTCTCGTTTCAGCTTGTTGTGCAACAGGTCTGGCCAGTTAAAATATAACAGCACTGTTTTTATATAGTCCTATCTCGAGTTAAAACAATTATATCTGACATTTTTAAGCACAGCAGGAAATATGGAGAAGGAATTGGGTAGAATGTAAAGTTTAGTCACACTTTAGAGAAGATAAATATCCCTTTTTTTCCCCTCACAAAAATGGCTGGTAACATAGGGACCAGAGGCGTCACAACGGGACAGGCAAACTAAGCAATTGCCTAGGGCCCCGAGCTAGAAGGGGACCCCCAAAGACGGCTGTTTATATTGGTCCACAGCAACGACAACCTGAAACCCCCTAAATGTCTTGCCATGAAGAATACAGTCCCTATGGTACTTGCGGGCTGTCAAAAGCGTATATTTTAATTTATTTAAAATATATTTAATTTAAGAGTGTCTTGAAACGTCCCTGGCCAAGCAGGAGTATAAGTGGAAGATCAGTTTAACAGCAATAAGGAGGAATGGGTGGTAGGAAATGTAGATAATAACGCACAGAGATCCAGACGGTCAACAGTCCACCCAACCCTCCCTCCTTTTATCACATTTCATCTTTCATATGTTGCCAGGTGAAAACTAATTTGTGCCCTGGCCACTGCATGCATCCTAAGCGGTCCACGGGAGGTGGTTATATTTTCTTATATTTTTTAAATATTGTCACGACTGCTGAGTGCTGTTTTATGTGTAGTTAGGCTGGTCAAAATATTACTTTTCTATGTGTTATAAATGTTTGATAACACAGTGCTTCCTTGTTATTGGGAAGGCACATGTTCAATATAACCTCTGACTCAGTGTGATTCTGCTCAACCTGCAATTCACTACAGTATTAAGAAGTGGATTTATTCAGGTAGGACACCATTGAAGGTCTAGATATGAAATGCACAGCATACCAGTAATCACCCCAGCCACGAACTGTCCACTAATGTTCACACCTAATTCCCTGTTTGATACTGGAGTAAAAGTAATTGTATGTTCTGTGTTGCCTTCCAGTTAATGGAAGTAGATATGTCATTCCGGGTTTAAGAACAATCATCTGTCTTACCACATATGGAGGCAACCTAAAAAGCACGGATTCAAGCCTATATTAAAATTGCAACACTTTATTCCACAGGTTGCCTAAACAGCACAAATAAAAACTTCAACTACAAGCAGTAAGAGACTGACACATTCAAGTTAGATGTACCACATGTAACAGACCGGATATATCAAGTGAGCTGTAGAGAAGTGAGCAACTGTGCTCTCCTCCTTCTGGGTCAACATACCTGTATAACCTGTTTCCCTGTAGATTTGGCCACTGGCCATAATGTGAATGTGGCACGTAGCTTACTGGAAACTTCACAATCAGTGCCAAAAAAAACACAGTAGAGGGAAGGAGTTTTACTGCTGTGATCTCAGTCCATTGTCACTGAGCAATTATGCCTTTCCCCACAGTTACTGATTAAACTTATATCTTATGCTTTGTTTTGCATGCCAAATCACAATTGCCTCATAGGGTTTAACAATCTTTCAAAGGTGCAAAATCCTCTGCCCTTAACAGGGAAAAGTGTGAGGAAAAACAGACAAAAAACCCTTAGACATGGGAGAGAAAAAAAATGTAAACAAAAAGTAAGGGATCTATATCGCTGAATGAACGGAAGGGCAATAAATGCCTTATTTACTGAGCAAATCAGTAAAATAAATATATTTACAGCATATATGAGAGAGCAAAAGATTAGAAACCGGAGCAGCAATAACAAGTCAGACTAACATTATTATACTTCAATATATGAGTCATCAAAAGCAGAAATGATATAAGAAATAGGCGTCCCGCGGGCCAGAACCGGCCGACCCGAGGGTTCAATCTGGCTTTTTTGCTGCTCCAGGACACACACACACACAGAGCTCTCTCATAGTGTTCCCTGCTCCTCTTTCTAGGTTCCGCCCCCAGAACATCCACCCAATCAGAACACATTTCCCCCGCTAACTCACTCAGCATATGTCACTAGGCCTATCTATCAAAGCAGTGATGCATTTGCTTACATTCTGTAAATTACATCTTAACAGTGAAGTGAGCACTGTTCTGTGTTCTGTGCACAAAGATATTTGCTTGGTTTTGGTATTTCTGTCAAACAAGATATTTGAGACATAATAAGAGGTTAGGAGTCTATTGTGCTATAAAATATGTTATGTCCTATTGGAAAATATTATTCAGGTCAATGTTTCATGTTTTGGATTTTTATTTTAGTCCATAATTCAATGGTAACTATGGAAAAAGATTTTAACTGCAGGGAAAATAAGAGGTTTTGACCTAAAGTTTGTAAGGGCTATTAATAAATTCTCTCATCTTTGTATAAACCTTTTAAATGCTTCTCACAGCAAATATTGATAAATGTGATTTCAGAATGTACCTATTAAACTAAACCAAATGGAAAAGTTGTTTTTAGTTATATGTTACTATGCTATGATTTATTGTCCTGGTTCAGCCCCCTTGAGATCAAATTGGGATGTATGTTGCCCATGCACTAAAATTAGTTTGACAACCAGCAATATAAAGTTTTGTGGTAATAATTATAATTAAGAAGTTGAAGTAAGACGCTAAAACCATGTTGGACTCTGTTTTCTTTGGGCCCTTGTCTGATCTGACCAGCAAAAACATTTATGAGCTGCACGTCACCCTTTAAAAGCTGGCTGTGGAGGTGGTGTCAGAAAAGAATATTACTTTTATTGATAATTGAATTTCTTGGGAAAACCTGCTCTGATGAAGACAGATTGCATCCACTCCACTTTTGTTCGAGCATCTCGTTTCTAAAACCTGGCAGTGTTAATTAGACAAAACAAACCATGACAGTTGACAACAGGAAGCTTCAGAAAGAACAGTCACCACCTTGATAAAACCCATTGGAACTGTGTCTATCCGCTGACTCTGGGCAGTATAATGTAAAAATGAAACAGAAATTAATAAAATAGGCGAGTGCGTGACCAGCAATGAATTATGCGATTAAAATAATATATATTATTTTTCTTATTATTCTTATTATTATTATAGAGACTTGCTGTGAGCCCCCGCCATCCCAAAGCATTCACAGACAGAGGCTACTGTGCTTACAGAGCGGGAGAGGGGGATGTAAATGTTTCTTCACTGTCACACTAAGTCTCACATTACACATTCTCAAAGTGCTTTATGTCAGTAAATAGAAAAACAACAAAAACACATTATTAAAAACAGAGAGCATTTAAACAATATGAAGTGGATACAGTTTTAAAAAAAAGGAAGATAAAACAAAGAGATAGAACAATGTTACACGGATAAAGTTATTTTTTTTATTAATAGCATGAATGAAAGGTAAATGGGCTGCATCTTAAAATGCCAGGGTAAAATGATTTAGTTTGGCCCTTGTAGGATGTTATACAACTTGAAACGGCCCTTGATAGGAAAAAGGTTCCGCTCACCCTAAATGAACTACATTAAAGATAAAAAAGAAGAGGTGTTAAATGCACTAACTTCATACAAATTGACACCAATACTACATCAAAGCTAAATAAGAAAATGCCATAAGGTCACCAGCCTCTCATAGAAGATAGATTAATTTGAATTGTTTGTGTATATGCATACAACACAATTATAATTGTTACTCATCTCCTGTAGTGCAAACACAATCAATCTTAAAGTTTGTGTCCTGGCAGACCAACGCCTGCAAGAGGTTGAGAAAAGTTTAAATAGTGGTGGCCGGGTGGGTGGAGTGTCTAATGATGTCAGAGACTCCACTTGCCATGGCTCTGCTGAGGCAGTTTGAGTTGGCAATATTCTCCAGAGAGGGCAGTGAGTTTATCTGAAGTCTTCACCACTCCCTTTTTTTTTTGTCTGCAGCAAAGCAGCCTGCATGCAATAAGTCAAACAGTCTGTCAATGTTTGCCAGGTAAAAAAAACACCAGCAGCCTTTTCTCTGTGTCATGTTTTCTGAGCACACAAGAAGTCTAATCTTTGTTGTGCCCTTTTTACAGTTGCAATAGTATTGGCCGACCAGGAGAGGTCCTCAGATAAAAGGACTGACAGAACTTGAATGTCTGCACCCTTTCCACACAGGTTCCACTAACTGCAGAGAACTCAGCAAACATCCTTACTGTGACACAAGACTAATCCCCTATTCTTGATAGCCATAATACCAATATTTATGATGACTGAATTACTTTTTCTTTAAGTTATTGCTCAGAACAAAAAAAAAGTCATTATAGAGAGGGATTTAACTTTGATGTAGATATTGACCGGGTTATCCTTGGTTCTGCTTTCAGATCACAGTATCAAGATATAAGAGGACAAATGTCTCAGCTTTACTTCTTCAACATTTTTAAATATTGCCGTTTAACTGCCTCTGATAAATACTTGACTCCACCACCTTGACTTTGAAAAAGAAGGACATTAGGAAGTTATATTCTTAACTAGCAGTCCCATATTAAATTGATTGTTACGACAAGAGCCCATTTGAAGGCAGGACTCAACTGCGTGAGTCAGACACATGGTGAAAAGAAGAGTCTTTGATTGAGGCTTGCATAAACCCAAATGACAAGGAATAGAATAATCTAAACCATACTTGTGATACTCCTATAAAAACCTATCTGCACTAATAAACACAAAACAGAAATAACTAAAATAATCTAAACTATACTTAGTCCTCTACAAACCTATCTATACTTAAACTAACTTGACTTGACTTGGGAAATCTGACTGAAAACTAATCTATGGGAAATTGCTGGAATGCTTGACACAAGGCAAAAGACCATCTGCCACAGGACAGAGGAAGGACTATTTATACATGCAAAAGTGGGAACAGGAGAATCAAGGGTGTGGCAAATGTTGGCGATGGCTAAAAAACACACATAGGAAGTGGATCTGAGTGAGAACAAGCAAATTAAATAATAAAACAGGAAGTGAGTGGCGAGACTGGACATAAGTGAAACATAAATTAAAATAATATAAAAGACACTACAGTACCCCCTTCTCTCTCTAGGGTTGTCTCCTGACAGACAAGGCTGCAGGACGCTGTCTCTCAAAGTATTTTATTAAGTCCTCGTCCAAAATGAAGCTAGCAGGAATTTATGACCTGTCTTCCAGCCCGTAGTCGTCCAGGAATCAAAACAAAACGAACAACGTTTATATATATAGCCAATATTCACATATAAAAATTTGCCCCAAAGGGCTTTATAGAAACCATTTTGGTGCCAGGACAATAGCCTCCATCTCAGCGTCAGAAGAACCAAGCTAATCATGAACTACAGAAAGTAAAAGGTAGAACACGCCCCCCTCTCCGTCAACAGGACTACAGAGTTACAGAAAGCGAACAGGATCATTAAAGACTCCAATCACCACTGTCACAAATAGGTGTAATATGATCTATTTTTCTGGTTCCTGACAGTACTTTTTGGATTTAGGATTAACTGGATGCTTTTCACAGATTTATTGGAAATAATTACAGTGGTCCAGTCTAGAATTAATGACTGCATGAACTAGTTATTAGTATCCTATTCCTATTTTAGTATCATATTCAGACAGATTTTTTAAAAATCGGAATCTGGAGACTTTATGTGTGAGTCAAAGGACATGTCTTGGTCAAACATAATTCCAAGGTGACTTACAATGGGACTGGTAAGCCTAATGATGAGATTGTTGTTTAGGGCCGAGTACCATTCCTTCAGTTAAAAAAGGATAGGTCCTCCAGGCATTTATGTTTCACTTTCTGATTTCCTAAAAGAAGCAAATATATTGTGAAAAGTATTGTGTGGAAGAGTCATTGTTGAACACCATCACATTTAAAAGAGAACACATCATGGTAAACTACTAATACATTACAGGCTTCAGTTGGGCAACCTGTAGTTTATGCATGGAAAGAGCCCCTTGTTAGGGATGGCTGGTTTGTCGTTGTGCTTGTAGCTGAGCTCGGTCAGGAGGAGGGAAGGTGTCTTGCTTGGCCTGCTGTTGACCTCCCTTTTGTGCTGCTCCGCTGCTGATGCAAACTTTCTCAGACATCAACTGCCACAGTCAATGGACACCACTGTATGTAATGGAACTGTAACATATTCTATTAAATCTGGTGAGTGCCATTAAATTAATAATTTGTGCCACTCATCTTGCGAGAATGTTTTCCTGCCTGCTACACTGGCTAGTTGCTTCAGGTAACCATATAAGCATTTGAGATGTTATGGGGCTTGGTGACACTGCTGTTGGTGAGACATTAAACATTTCAAAGATTTTTATTTTTAATTGTATTTATTCATTAGCAAAACTCCAGCACTGGCTGACTAGTATTTAGCCTTGCTTATTAGCTTTCAGTAGATTTGAGTAAGGAGATCACCTGGCAGAAAGTGATATTGCTTTGGTCTACCTCAGCACTGCCACCATCCCACCTCTATGTTCATTCTTCTGTTATCCAGAATTTTGGCAGGGTTAGGCACTGTCCTGAAGGCAATTTCTAGGCAACCCACTCTGAGAATCAAAACTGGTTATTGAAAACCTCTGGAGGATATCATGGAGGGTACCGCCGTGTTTATATACAGTGTATGGCTTCTTGTCATTCATATTATCTAACATAATGTACAATCAGTTCAATAACCTTCTTTCTTCTGTATAAAACCATATTGATTAAACATATTGTTTACAAATGTTGAATATATTTTTACTGCACTTTAAAACATCATATTTTATTTCCTTTTTCTCTGAATATACAAATAAAATTATGTTCATATCTTAAGATAGTATATCTAAGAAAAGTAACAACAGACATAACATTTAATTTAATGTAATCATTTTCCGTAGCGTAGACCAAACGAGTTTAGATTATATGACATTACTTCTTGATGTTTCTTCCACCATCCTGTCCTGGAAAATGTTTCAGTTGAATCAGTTGAATGGATCCTATAAGTGGGAACATTCCTAGAATTCTTTGAAGACGGCGACCTTGATGTCATACTTAAATGACTCAAGACTTTGAGTATAGCCTGATCTGAAGAAAGAAAAAAGAAAAGGTGTATGATTGTATTATTCATAAGTTCAAACATGACTTAAATGTAATGATAATTATCAAAGATTGCCAAGAAGATAATAATTATTACATTTTGTTATTTAAATTGTTCGTGATTTTTATTGTGATTTGTATGATTTATGATATACTATACTGTTTAACACTCAGTGTAGAGTACACCTTCAGTAACTGCTTCCAAATAATCTTTTTAGGCTTCACGTGTAATTTCTTGAGGTACATTGACTGTGTTGGGTTATGAGCTAAGTGTTGACTGAACACACCCTTTCTACACAATATCTGCATGCAGGGAGCTCATAAACTTTGACTGTACCTTTACTGTAGTGAGTTGATTTTAAACTGCTGGAGGTGTAGACCTTTGTTGACAAAGTAGCCATCATGAGAGCAGTGAGTTGTAGCATGGTGACAGTCATAATTCAGTTGTATTCCTCTGTAAGCAGACAGGCATAATGTTATTAATAATGGTTGCTGTTAGGATGTTAGATGCAGCAATAATGCTTAGTATAACAGAGGGCAAGTGGCAAAGTGTTTTACCTTAAAGTCACACAGTTTCAGATGAGTGGCAAGATGCTTTTCTCTGGTGAGAAATGTGAAAATGTGTGGGTCAGTATTAATATCTGGGCACAGGATTTTCTCTTTGACCCCAAACATTTAATCCAGGTCTCAGAGTCTCAAAGTAAGAAACTATGAAACTATGAAACTTTAATTCCTTTAAATAATACAACCCTTCTCCAACTAAGAACGACGTAGTGGTAGTTTCCATCCATGGATATAACTACTGTAAAACCTATTACTTTTTCAGGTTTTACAACCGGTGTAAGTAACGTAATGACAATAGCTGTTGTCTTTCACATCTTTCACTGTAACATCAGTCGAGTTAGAATTCCATCTTCTTTTGTAGAATGTTAGCTTGTTATACATTTCTAAACAAGCTTTCTTTTCACCATTTTCTTCTCTTCTTTAGGACAGCAATGTTCTTGTTTTCCTTTATAGTTGCTCTGACCTCACCACAAACACTTCACACAGAGATGAAAAGCTTTACAGGTTTGTGATCAATAATTCAACTAAACCTGGTAGTTACGTCAGTGGTCATGTTTAGATTGTACAATGGGGCTACCTATGAATCTTAAAGTCATTTATCATCATTATTCAAGATGTGTTGCTATTTGTAAATAAATACAAAGAAAACTTACTTTCCACAATAATATTAACTGCCTTCTTGATTGACTGAAACATAGAGTTTATTCAGTCACAGCAGAAGAAAAATGTTTACACCGATCACACTTACACAGTAACTTCACATTTAAAAGACATGTTGATCTCTTTGTTTAGGCTATTCTCATACAAATCCTCCTTTACGTGGATCCACTCCAAATTTCACCTGTTAATAGATATTAGTAATCTACATATTACTGATTATTTTCATAAAGATCTAGATCCAAGTTCATGAAAATGTAAAAAAAAAACGTTATTGGATCAACTCTTAAAAGTAAACGAAACCTAAGGTGAATACATCCTCATATCAATAAACATACACCAAAAGCTGAATGTGAAATGCGATCATCTGCTCTTACCTTCAGATAGAGAGACGAGTGCTGAGTGAGACCCTGTTCCTCACCAAGGGTTATCTTTGATAGGGAGACACGCGTCATCAGCACTGATCGCTGGTTGGTGGTATGCTTTGTGCCACATATGCACCAGCACATAATCATACACTAATCAATTACTACTTTTTTCCTGTTTACCCAAGTTTTCATTCATTCAAAGGTTAGAATAATTCCTACATTTTTCTTTCTGTGGGCACACTCATATTTGGTTTGGTTGCTACTTTGATTTAAGTATAATAGGCATTAAATTAGGTTTTTGTCAACACAAAAGCCCTGGGGTCATGACAATAAGACCACAATGAAAGGGAAGTGGGTTGAATAATAGAATCTAAAAATATTCTATTGAGGTCCATGTGCATTTATTTTGACATTGACACAGCATTGCATGTTCACTACAGCATCTTTGAATATGGTCAAGTTGTCTAATGTAAACTTTCCTCTACTTCATCTTATTCTAATTACCATAATAGAGTATAATCAACGTTGGGCTTAGCCTAATGAACAACAAGTCAGATTCTATATTAGACACAAAAATGATTTCAAATGGTCTATCCTAGTAATCCTAGTATTTAATGAATCTCTCAATTTTTACAATAATCAGTAATACTAAAGTAACAGTAAATGTGTAAAAACAATTAAAATGTGCCACCACAGTGTTACACAGGGAAAGTAAGATTTGCAAGGCAGGAAAATATGATCAGACAGCCATGGAGGAAAATACAAAGATGCTCCATCTTTAGGGTAATCTTGTTCCTTTATTCTTTGAGCATTTAAGCAAACAAGCAGAGTGACACATATCTATTCTAGGCTGTTAATAGGAGTACCGTCCTGTGCGATTCCTGCAGTAAGGAGATTTTGTATCATCTGAGAACTTTAATTGTTATTGCCTATGTTGCCACAAAGTTGTTTTCTTGGTTTTGTTAATTTGGTCACACAAAATGTAGGAGACATAATAGCTGTCCAGTGCTTTGTGGCCTTGCATGTGCCACAGATGGGATAAATGCAGTTTTCCCCGACTTCTGTGTTGTGTTTGAGCATGTGCATGTTTGTTTGGGACTATTAAAAGCAATTCTGATTCTAATTCTAATAAGAGGTTTACTATATCGTGCTATGTATTGACTTTGTGACCTAGGTGCAGGGCCATAGTCTGAAACACGGTCAAAGGTCAAAGGGGAACAGCAGTGTAGTGTAGCTTGGGATATTCCTTTCCTCAGAAAGTTAACATGAACATCATTTAGGGGACAACAGTGGAATATAGTGGAATAACTTAGAAAGGTAAAAGTTTTACCAGATGGAAAAAGTGCTGGTTTGAGTCCCGAAGAAATTCTGTGAGAGGTATAAAACCGTAACCATTCGGTTTCATGTCCTCCCAGGCTAACCATGGCAAGCCTGTATGACGCTGTTACGTATTGTTAACCAAGTCAGTGTCAGTAGCAGTTTTCTTCATCATCTACCCATCAATGAAGACTAAGAAACAACAAAAATTGGCGTCAGGAACAGAATCAGACGTGGCCTCCTGTTGCAGCAGACCGCTTCAGCGTGTTTACTACTGCTCCAGATTCTCCCACGTTTGGGGTGCTGGTTGGTCCGTTGTGGCTGTTATGTTCATGCTGAGTGGCAAAGATCTATTTGTGCGGATAAAGGGAGATGTGTTGATGTTTGAAGTGATATTGGTGCTTTATTGTGTCAAAGATAAATCAAGAAAAATAGAGGAATAAGAGAAGAGTTATTTACTAAATCTAGATAAAGGTAAAGGTAAAACCTAGAATTAACCTAGAAGTAGCGTGAGTTAACAGACCATGCACGATTAATGGAGACAGGGCCCATACTAAGACATGTTGCAATTTAGCATCTGCGTGAAAGTTGGCAATGACATATTAAAAATTGGGTATAAAAACTAAAAAGGGTAAAACCCTGGCCAGGGGAATTGACAAAACTGAAAATATAGCATCAACATGAGAGGAAGATAAGTGAAAAAGAGATGAAGAGTCTAAAACGAATGGTTTGAGAAAAGTAGAATAAGAGGGCTGAGCAAGCCTTAGAGTAAAACTGTGTGCATTGAGCATGCACTGTGAAGTACTGTGTTACAATTTGTGTTAAAGAAGTTTGGCCAAAGTGAACATTTTTTATGAAATTAGAGAAGAATTGTACAAGAGTCAACGTTTTAGGATCAAGTAATCAAGTTTGTGTCTTTGTCTTTGTGTGCTGTGTGGTGATGCACTGTTAGAGCTCAGTGTCTGTGTGTGCTGTGTGGTGGACTCACTGTGTAGGATGTTTATGTGCAAGTGATACATAAAATAGGACTATAAAGGTGGTGATTGGTGAAACGAGATTTATTAACTTATAAGGAGAGACATTTTTTGCCTCTTTAGTGTAAACCTATGAGCCTTTTTCCAGAGGACGTTGATATACATTGGAGCTTATATTTTTATTTTGTCTGTTCAAAGAGCATATGGTCTTATTTAAAATGGAGGAAAAGATAGTTTGAACTGCCCTGACCCTAGGGGAGAGTGGACAGGAAGCTCACTCTCTGAAGTCCAGTCTATACTGGAAGTTCTTGATACTTTTTAAATGAGTGGCTTAGTTTAAGAGGTGGAGCAAGGGGTGGAGTCCTACCTGGAGTGCAAATTGGTTTATTACTTTTTAGAAAAGGAGTGGCAAAGGAGCCCCAGAGAGAAGGAAAATAACGTTTTTGTCCACAAACTTTTTAAACAGATACCTGCATTACATATATGTGTACATGTTTATTATATATAACATTGTTGATACATATTTGGCTTGATTTCACATATAGTCCTACAGTAATTTGCTGCAGTTGTTGCTGTAAAAAAACAGTCTTAGGTTAAGAAAGTAGGTCTGTTAATATATACTGGAAAATTACAATTGCAATCATTTAAGCTTGGCAACGGATTGAATAATTAATGCATTTAGTTAATTAATGGAATATTGTTGCTATTGATTCATCTTTTGTGTATAAGATAATTAGGTTTAAGAACTTTTGAGTGCTGTGAATGCTGGTGTCATTATCTGTGCATGATATAGTTTGATGTGGGCGGTTTTGAGATTGAACATTGAAATTATTTTGACACGTTTAAGAATGATCAATCTGTCATAGTGATAATCCTTGGATCCTTTGGGGTTGGCAAATTTATTCCTTCTTGATCGAGTGTGTTAATACAGTGCTTTAAAAAAAGTTTTTCAGTTAAGTTGATTTGATTTACAATACAAGGATATAAGAGAGTCATTATAATGTCAAATATGGGCACCAAGATTACAAAAGCAATCACTCCTGTTGATGTAGTACAGAAGAATAATCCCCTGGTTCGAAAAACTGTCAAGAAAATGGAGTAAGCGCTGGCCAAACATTGAGCAGCTTTGGCCAGCGGAAGGAACTCTTAATCCGGATGTGATTAAAACAGTACAAGTGCTTTTGGCCACATATAAGGTTGAGCAGAAGAAAGGTGAAAAGGGAAAGAGACGTATGGAGAAGAGACAGACAGAGCTTGGCATTCCGCAACTGTTTGAAAATGAGGGACAGAAATTAGTAGAAGCGGCAAAAAGTAAGAGGGAAAGCAGCATGGCAGAAATGAAGAAGAATGTATAGGAAACAGCAAGGTTAATGGAGGCGGTTGATGCACACTTCTCACATACAGCATCAAAAAAGAAGCCCCCATCTTATGACCATCAGGTGAAGTTTACTGATGTTTATCCTCAGCTCCCAGTGATCAGACAGGAGGGCAACTGTCGTAGATAAGGAAGAGCAAATACTAGAGCGAGGGAAAGCTAAATCAAGCATAACGATGTACACTAGTTCCAGCACTAAAAAGAAAAATACGGATGAGAGTGAACAGGGTGAGAGAGAAAAGGGTGATAGTGATGAAGACCTGAAGGGTTCTTCATATCTTCCTCCAGTAGCAGCCAGTACAGGGAAAGAAGATGATGGTTGCAGAGCGTTAAAATAGGTTAAGAGAAGTATAGATAGATGCCTTGTGAAGTAAATCTACTAATCCAGAAAGCCAACAAGCACTGGAACAACATTAGAGGAGCTGCAGATAGCGGAGAAAACATTACGGAAGAGCAAGTCTCAAAAGTCAGACACTTCTCAATATGCATTACGCTCTAGAGACTGACCCGATAAAATGTCTCAAGTGATTGTTCGAGGGAAAAATTTAAAATACAAGTCTAGGCAAAATACGGAGATGCCTAACATACTTGAAAAGCTACCCGCTCTTCAAGATGGAGCACATCCTTGGATTGCAAAGTTGGAAGAGTTCATGTCGGGAACATAGCCTGCAATGGGAGATATGAAGAGACTTTTGGCTAGTCTCATAGGGGTCAGCCATGGAGGAGCTCTTGCAGGCGGCAGGTCTCAATAGATATATGGCAATGGGGATGAATGATCCAGAATTGCTTGCTGCAAATAGAGGTAGGATGTGGAGAGCATTGAGAGACTCATTTCCAACAAATGTTCACCCTGATAACATTCTGATCAAGCCATTGGGCCCACAGGAAAATCTTAGCTTATGTGTCAAGGGCTCATCAAGTGTGGAAAAACGTCACAGGTTGGAATCAATTGGAGCAATCAATTTTGCGAGGTAAAATACAGAAGGGGTTTGCCCCTACCAGTGAACAGCAAGTTGGCAGAGGTGGCTGGTCTTGGAAGCATGACAAAAAGGGTTTATACTGATCACATAACTCATCAAGTTGATCTAAATTGAAAAAAGAAGCATGAACACATTTGAAGGGTAGATCTTGTTTTTGTTCAAATGATACTCATGGTGGATATGGTATGTTTATGGGAGTTATGTGATAGCTATATGATGCAATTTGAAAAACATGATCAACAGGCTGTTAATGGGAAGTATACGGTGACCTTTCATGCGCCGCATCGTCGACACAGTAAAACTCTAAGTGTAAAGAATCAAACTTTGTGTGATGTTTGTTTGTTTTTGTAGGCTGTTGTTGACCTTTGCTAAGGCTATAATATTAAGATGGGTCGGAGTTGTACTGCCTGGTGATAACAGTCAGATGCCACTATTACGTATGAATGACATGTGAGGACGAGGAGGATATAGTGACAAGAGAAGAGCTGGTAGAGAAATAACAATTTTAAATACATAACTTTATTATAGGATCAACATTATGTTTGAAAGGGAATGTGTGTGGATAAAGGGGGGGAATGTTATCATATACTGAAATAATGTCAAAGTATGACAGTATGATAAAAACTGAATGTATTATACTGCATATGATGTTTGTGCAAGATACTGGTAAGTGCTTTTTCTTCCCATGACAATATTTGGGAGACCACTTTGAGGGTGGCTAAACGTCCTAACAACCTAAAGGACTCGTACACTGAAACATGGTTGATGAATATATTTTCTTGATGCTTAGGGACAGAGGTGTTAGGCAGGGAAAGGTCCACTGGAAGGTACGATGGGTCGACCATCCTACTTTTGGACACATTTTTATTTCTGAGGTTTCAAAATGTCTGCATCTATGTTTTTCGTCCAGAGAAAGTTAGCTGCCTGATAGGTTTTCCAATGTCACACTCCACAAATGTACTATATTGATAAGATTAGTCAGAAGAGTATTATCATAAGCATATTGTGTGTGTTATTTTGTAATCCTTGTGTAACTAATTGTCAAACACACTGTTTTTCGTGACTTTTAAGTCTCGAAGGGGGGAAATATGTAGTGTCTGAATCATTTGCAACACATTTGTATGTATTGACTTAGTGCCCTAGGTGCAGGGCCATAGTCTGAAACATGGTCAAAAGTCAAAGGGGAAAAGTAGTGGAGTGTAGCTTGGGACATTCCATTCTTCAGAAAGATAACATGAAATGAAAAAAAGGAAATTCTGTGAAAGGTATAAAACCATGTGTCTAACTTCATTTGAGGAGAGACAACCATTTGGCTTCACATCCTCCCAGACTAACCATGGCAAGCCTGCATTATGCTGTAACTTTGTTATAATAAACGTATTGTTAACCAAGTCAGTGTCAGCAGATAGGAAAAGGAGTTCTGGTA
>JAFBJU010001982.1:53903-255054 GCA_016785305.1 Colistium nudipinnis | reverse complement strand
ATAGCTGCTACGTTGTTTGGTCAACCCTTTGTTAGAAACAGGAAGAAAGTGAATGCTTGCATCCACAACACCCTCACTGGTGTAATTGGGAACTTTGAAACTAGTTTCCCCTGCAGGATAGGGTCTCATATGGTGTTTGAATCCATCCGGGGGGATTAAAAATCAACTGATATTATTGTACTTTCTATATTCATCCTTATGTGTTCTACATATAAATTTTTTAGAAAATAATTAATTGCAAATATTTTTATCTTCTCCTATTTTTATTTTTATATTTTTATTTTTTTTAGAAAATTATTCATTGCGAATATTTTTTAATCTTTTCCAGTTTTTATTTTTCTATATTTTTACAGTTTTAGAAAATAATTATTTAGAATTAGGTCTATTCTTGAATTTAGATTTTATCTCTTTTTAATTTCGATTTGCGAATATTTTTTAATCTTTTCCAGTTTTTATTTTTCTATATTTTTACAGTTTTAGAAAATAATTATTTAGAATTAGGTCTATTCTTGAATTTAGATTTTATCTCTTTTTAATTTCGATTTTTTGATTTTAGAAAATAATTCATTTCGAATATTTTTTAATCCTTTCCTATTTACATCTTTTTCAAAAATAATTTGAATTTTTTAAATCTAAAATTTTAGGTTTTGAAATTTTAGAATTTGAATTTGAATTTAGAATTTGAATTTAGAATTTGAATTTTTATAATCTTTTATTTGATATTTGTTTTTATATGTTTTACCATAACTATAGTTCTTGTAGCCATTCACATAGTTTCTCCTGTGAAAAGTCTCTCCTAGTCGTTAGGGTTAACCTAAATCTAGTGGCTGCTGGTGACAAACATGTCATCTCTTTTTGCTGGTATTACAGTATATACATTTAAGAGTACATTCTTTCATGGTTCTTTTTATCTTTTGAGACGCTGTTACGTCCCCATGAGTGGTCTGGAGGTAACATAAGATCCGATGGCGTCAGGCTTTTACACAATTGTTTTATTGTGAGTAGTTATAATTTAAACATTTTGAAACAAAAAGGAACAAAAAGAAAAATGGCCTTTCAAAATGGCTTGTGTTCGGGTGGCGCGGGAACCCAGGAAACAAAAGAACAAAGGAACACGCCATCAACATAAATCATCATACCACGAGTGCCTCGCTAACAGAGTCCGCACGGAATTCAAATACAACTAGTTAACCACATCTGGCAACACAAACCCAGCTAAATCGGACAATAACCACGAGAGGCAACAGCCGGAGGGTACAGCTCACATAAAATAACTGCCCCTCGTGAGCATCAACTTCCCACGTATTAAATAGGCCGGCCGTTAGGATGGGCTCAGGCCAACGATTGGTCGTCGAGACGATGACGACTTTGCAGGCAGCCGGTCCAGAGCGAGGATATCCCCGGGTGGGCGTTCTCCTGGGCGTCACACCGGAGGAAATCCCCAAGGGAAACGCTGACGTCATTTTGGGCCGCAGGTAAAGAAACAGAAGCTCACCGCTACAAAACAATAAGAAATATACGGGCGGTTGCCCCAGCAACTGTAACAATAGCTAAGAGGAAATACACACTATTGGAAAAATGGCTCCTACATCAGGCACTGTGGTCTCCCCCACAGAACAACAGCATGGGCCATTCAAGAAGCTTTTGCAAAACTGGATAGCACCACTGACTCGAAAGACAAAAAAAGATAAAAAATATGATTGATGACTGTAAGTCAATGGGATATTTCCCACGTGCTGAACCAATGGTTACCTGCACGATCGGCAGTAAAAAAGGGGATGTTGATGGTGGACACAGGAGCGGCAGCGTCTTGTCGGAATTGCAGAAATATCCCAGTTCCCTCATTATCCATCAAGACGCTGACCACAGTGGGTTACTCGGGAAAACCACAAGTCGTTATACCAATCCATTGGTCACAAAACTATTGGCCCCCCAATCATATTTACACCAATTTCTCACAACAACAGTGCAGAAAATGCTAGCCCTTTTTGGGTCTGACTGGCGACAGCAGATGCCACGTCCCAGACTATGTGGATTTGACACAGCCACTAAGAGACATGCTGGCTGAAGCAGGTAAACCTCACAGCTCTGCTGACAAGGACTCTAGAAGCTGATGAAGCTTTCACACACACTAAACAAGCTCTGGGACAAGTAACACACCTCTACAGCCCAGGCTACAATCTTCCATGTAATATAAAATTTTCTGAACCCAGAGGAAGGAATAGTTAATGCAGTGTTGTTTCAGAAAAAGGAGGGAGAGAGAAGACCACTAATGTATCACAGCTACAACTGTGGTGGCACCCTTTTAATGTGAAGCCTACAATGCCCGCAACAACAAAAAAGCCCTACAAGGGCAGATTGACACAACAGCACAGTGCTACAGCCTCGAAGCAGGCGTAGTTGGAGTATGTGGTCTAAAAGAGAATACAAAAGTACAAACACAATCAGAATCTCTCTAACGCTTATACTTATACTATAAACTCAACAATAAGCATAACTTTAGTCTTATCTTACTCACATGCTATCCAAGAATAATTAACAGGCAAGTTGTAACAAACCCATTACACATGCAAAACAGGATATACATCACACAGCTCTTTATAATAAACAGATGAATATGTCATCTGAACATAAGACATAACCAAACATTATCACACATAGCATTCCACTGGATAGGTACAGCTAGGTAGCGCTGCTATTAGCTTTTGTAGCTTAGCTCAACACTTACAACTACCTTACTAAACTCAAATACAACTCAAAACCTTAAAAGGCTTAATAGTGTCCAGTTCAGTCATTGTGCAACAGGCTAACTTACTGTTCATCAGTGACACACATGATTCACACCACGTTGGTGCGTGACCATTTTCCCCTTTTTTGTGAGACTCTAGGTTTGGATTTATGTTGAGCGACACACAAAAAAAAGATAATCAGAGCGCTTCAAATTATGTTTCTTGTATATTAGCTAATAGATTGCTATACGAAAAACAAGTCTTTTAATTTCAGGATACAGGAAAATGTTAGGAGGCTGGTGATATCCAATGATCAGCAATTTAAACATAGACGCAAAGTTTTTATGTCCTGGCTGGCATTGTCACCATCGCAACACGTGGAGGTTCATGTGCATTAATATACTGTCAGATTGTACTTTCCAAGTCACAAATTCCTCAGCCTGTTTCAGAATTCTCATTAGTCATGTGGACCCAACATAATTTATCTATTTTTTATTATCTTTTTATTGTCCTCGTCAATAGTTTAACAGAAAAATATACAGACAACACTCAGACAGAAAAAAAACTAAAACAAACTAGACATTGATAATAACAATAGTCCTTGTAGGCCTTACCAAGTCCAGGCAACCCTTCCACCTCTTTTCAAAAAAATCACTCTGTAGTCTCAGTGTATATGTCAACTTCTCCATTTCATATATCTCATGTATAACGTTAATCCATTCTTCCTCTGCTGGGACATCCAAGCTCATCCACTTCCTTGTGATGGACTTTTTGGTTGGTATTTTTACTTTAAGTGTTTGTATGTATATTTAAGCCTCACTCCACAGAGGGGTTATGGATGGGTATTCCCAGAAAATATGAAAGTGGTTGGCATTAGTATTACAGAATTTTCTCCAGCACTCTGTCCCAATATGCATACAATTTTGTGAGAGTGTGTGATGAAGAATCTGACCGTGTTTTCTGTTCAAGCTCCCTCCAGTACTGGAAATTAGTTGTTTTCCATTGCTGTTGACATATTTCTCCCCAGTCTTCTGTTGTGGTGATAGACTTTGCTTCCTGTTCCCACTTTCTCTTGATATATGATATATCCATCTATTTCAAATGTATCCCATTATATAGTTTTGATGTTACCTTTCTACACTGTTCTGAATTTTAGGCTTCTACAATCCTCAACATGCCTTCTTCTATGATTTTTAGGTGGTGTTTCGTAATGGTCTGGTTTAAATAATGCCGTACTTGGATATATCTTTAAAAATTGTGATTTTCCAGTCCATGTTTTAGTTTAAGTCTCTCAAAGCATTCTATATTCCCTTTGTTGTAAATTTTGTAGCAGAATGCGAGACCCTTTCCCCTCTCTCAAATCCCCCCCAACTCTATTTGATTCCCCATCAAACCCCGATCTCCAATCAAAGCCTGAATCGGCACTCCGTGGACCAGGTCAATTTCTATGTCCTTCCATTTGCCTTGTAGTCAGGGTTGCACCAGCACACCAAATGTCTTAATTGGGCTGCATGGTAGTAATCGTTGAGGTAGAGAAGTGCCATTCCCCCTTTATCTTTTGATAATTTTAGTGTTTTGAGTCTGATTCTAGGCCTTTTCCCCAGCCTCACAAATCTAGAGATCGTTCTGTCCCACTCTGTGAATTGTTTCTCTATGATCTCTACAGGTATAGTCTGAAAGACATATAGGAGCCTTGGCAAAACATTCATTTTTATAGAGTCTATTCTAGGGGCTAGACTGAGGAAAGGCAGCAGGTTTCTATGTCAGCTTTAAATCCTGATAACTAAGGTTTGTGGTTATTTTCAGACAGCTTTTCCAGATCTTTTGGAATATTTACTGCAAAGTACTTCATGAATTCAGTTTCCCATTTAATGTTGCATTTTTCCTTAATTTCTTGGGAGGGGTTATAGTTGAACGTGAGTGCCTGTGTTTTTTTTTACATTTAATTTGTAATTTGTACCCTGATATTGTGCCATATAGTTTGAGACTCCCCATCAGCTAAGGCAGCCGCCCTTAACCTTTTTTTATGCCACGGACCGGTTTAATATATACAATATTTTTCTTTTTCATGATGTGGACCCCCTGCCCAGTCCTATATAAAGAGGGAAAAATAAGAGGACAAGGGGAAGGGTAGGCTAATTAATCTTGTTCTGGCCCTGCCATTTATTCAGTCAATGTGTTTGGCGACATCTACTGGTTGTTTCTCATAGTACGTTTTGGGCTTTTTCGTGTGACAAGGAAGTTAGTTTGAGCTGCTCTCGAACAACATGTGTTATCCAGCGGTCAATCTTTATCCATGCACCAGCCATAGTCCTTTCATAGCCCTTGCAAAGGCATTACCTGTAAGTATCTTATCGACATATTATCTAGAGTTGGCATAAATACATTCTTGTGACAGAATTGTTTGATTTTATGTGAATAAGCTAAGCTAACCAGTTATTGCGAGTAAATAGCTTCATCCATGTGAAGTATTTACTTTGGTTAAGGTTATCCACTCTATAATATGGTGTACGTTACAAGATAATCCTTTATTGTCCCACAGAGGGGAAATTTGCAGTGTTGCAGCAGCAGAGTAAATGCAGTGGAAAAAGGGCTGTATGTAAGAGAGATAATGAGTTACAGTTTAAACTAAAAGAACTGGGCTCCAATAAAGACTCGGACAACAGCTGCTGGGATGGCAATTTGAAAGGTTTATTGGAAGGTGTCTTCAGATGAGAGAGGAATCAGGCACGCACGCAGGCAGGCCAGCAGGGTGGAGCACAAGAAGTAGGGATGAGGATCCAGAGGCACCGAGGGGGCACCAGAGAGCAGGAAGTCCAGAATGAGGCACGGAGGAGGGAACCAGGAGAGCCAAGGACAGGAGCACAGGAACACACTGGATCGCAGGAGACAGGAATTAATTATGACATGGGACACTAACCAGAAAGTTTCAGTAACGTTTGCCTGACATTGATACCGCTGGTGGTGAACAGATGACCTGGCGCTGAATGAGGCGCATGAGGGGGGGGGGGGGGGGATTAGGGGAATATGAGCTCCAGCTGCGGCAGCTCCAGCGGCACAGGAGGGGAGGGGGTGAGCCTCTAGGGAGAGTGGCAGGGGAAAAAACATGAAAGGGAGAAAACAAACAAAATAACTGGCAGACCATGATGTATTTAGCAGAAAGGTCAGCGTTTGGATGAGCACCTTTGATTTTGGACAGCATAGGGAAGTGCGCATGGTTGAAGTTGCGTAGTTGTGTCTCAAAAAGCCAAAGCTTCACACAGAATGCTTTCATGTGTGCATAAAGTTGTGGTACAAGCTGGTCTTTGCCTTGTAGGCTCAAGTTCAGTGAGTTAAGATTACCAGTAAGATCAACTAGAAAGGCCAGGCCTGCCAACCATTGAGGATCACTCAGTTATTGAAAAGGTCAATCCTTCTCTTTCAAAAACGGATCATTTCCTCTTAGTGAATAAAACTGCCTCAGCACGGAGCTGCGACTGAGCCAGCGCACATCACAATTATAGGGTACGTCCCCGTATTCAGCTTTGAGATCAGATAGGAAAGCTTGACATTCTCTGTGGTAGAGTCCTCCTGCTTGAATGATGTTGACAGTTTGCACAACTGTGGTCATCACATCGCCAAGCTGGACTGTCTTGGCACAGAGAGCTTCTTGGAGGATGATACAGTGCTACTTAACAGCCTCTGCTGTCTCACCTTTGCGCACACCATAGATGCCATCCCTTTGCTCTCGCCTGTCATAGCTGGAGCCCCCTCCGTTTCAACTCCACACAGCTTGTCCCATTTAAGTTCCATCTTCTCAATTGCACCTGACACGGCTCCAAAAATGTCCTTACCCGATGTCTTGCCCTTGAGATTCCGGAGATCAAGCAGCTCCGCAAAAAATGGTCGTCAACTCCCCGAAAAAAAACAAACTGTTGTGCGGTGTCTGTGGCATCTGTGCTTTCATCACATGCAGTCGAGAACAATTCAAAAGCAGAAGCTTTATGGGACACTTGATTTTGTAAGTTAGCTTACAAAATCTGACAAGTCGTGTCGCACAATTGTGTTTCTGGAAATGCTCGCGTTGTTGAATTCCAATGTTGAATTGCAAATTTCCCCACTGTGGGACAATAAAGGATTATCTTATCTTATCGTATCTTATTCCCTCTTTCTTTTCTGGGCACATTATTCCAGCGACTTTAGTGAGGCACTGTTTAACAAAGTCACCGACTGAGAAAGCTTTCCCGTGCCGCACTATGAGTTGACCCACCTCGTAGCTGGCTATGGCCATTGTTTTCTTGTGTTTTGTTTTGTTTGCACAGTAAAAGTACAGTTGTTGAGTCTGCACGCTAGCTGCCTTTTTTGCTTGACTTTCTCCTCTTGCTGAGCAGCAGTGTAGGATGTGAAGGTCGGATGCTTGGTTTCATAGTGTTGTCGTACATTATGCTCTTTCATCACTGCTACCTTTTCATTGCAAATCAAACAGACACACTTCCCCTTGACTTTTTTTTTTTGACGAATAGCATTTTTCCTTATTATTTCTTGTTTGTGACTTTCATACATTTTATTTTTGGTTGTGATAAGGTCACGTTTTAAATTGGATCGCTTGATTCTTAATGCTTACTTTCTAACTGTTTATATTCTCTTTCCAGGTTCATGAGCCTCTCCTGTTTTGCCTTCTTGTAAATGGCTGACTTAGCGATCATTTTCCCTCGCATTACTGCCTTGCAGGCGTCCCAGAGCACAGCCAGGTCCACCTCCCCATTGTCATTTTCTGTCAAGTATTGTTGGATTTCAATTTTAAGCTCAACCTTCATTGGTTCAGTTAATATACTCAAATTCCGTGTCCACAGTTTGTTTTTCTTTCTATCATATATACAAAACTATGGTCTGAGAGATCAATTATACCAATGTCACAGTTTCGAATTTTATGTCTGTCTTTGTTATACATCATCAAGTTGTCAATTCTCAAATAGACTAGGTGAGGGGATGAGTAATGTGTATACAATTTTGGGTTCAGCTCCCTCCATTCATCTAACAGTCCCATTTCTGACATTATGCCCTTTAATTTCCTAATTAGGGATTTATTATAGTGATTTATTATAATTAAAGGTTGATCCCATCCAATCTTTTGGTTAAGTCTCACGATTTTTCAGTTTATTAAAAATCTTGCTCCTCTTGATTGGATTTAGTGCCCCGTTAATGTTGTAAGTGGCTGTCATCCTGTGTACATCCATAAAATACCAAAACATATCTTGTTCCTTTATCACATCCTTTGAGACCTTCAAATTGTGGAGAGTTAGGTATGAGTAATGCTGCCCACCCTTTGTTGTTCATACCATATACTTAAGTGAAACAACTTTCATGCTGGTAAATGCCATCATCAATATTAAATTTCATGAAAAGTAGCCCTTGAGAACAACACACAAAGCAGTACTGAACATATGGCCTGTAAACACCCAACAAAAAAAGTGAGAACTCCCAAATAAGTTATAATACCACACCGAGTCCCTACCGTACATAATTTCAATGTATATGGTGCTGAGAAGCTTAGAGATGACATTTCAGATGATTATTGTCCGAAATAAAAATAAGGACAATGTAGAAAAGAACGGGAAAAACAGCGCAGTGTGTGTGCGTGCAGAGGCTGGGATAACATACATACATACATTGGATTTGAAAACCTGACCGTTAAGATTTAGTCTCAAATCCTAACAAAGTCCATAGATTAATATAATAGACTACTTCCCAAACTTTTGTGAAAACGTGTTGTAAGTTAGATAAGATGAGATGAGAAGATAAGATTACCTCACCGTCAGTCCCTAGTACTTCAGACTGAGGGACTGCTGAGACTGTGCTAAAGCTAAGCATCGGTGTTGGTTCTGTTCACCCTTCACATCTGATTGTAATTACAACTCAAGGTAATTTCATGTTCAGAAGTGCTCTGATGACACTGTAATTGTGAGATGTATCAGGGAAGGTCAGGGTGGGGAGTACAGTAATTGTTGGCGTTAATGAATTAATGTGTAATCGCGATAATAACGCGCTAACCAGCATTAGTAATAATACATTATAACAAGTGGGGAGTGTGTTGTCCAGTTGTTTATGTAAATCAAGATATTACACCTTGTGGGTATAAGGGGTAATAACATGGTTTGAGTTTGTATTATACCTTCTGTTGTTCAGTAGTATGCAGAAGTCCTACCTGCATTCAATCACATGTTTTTTGCTTAAGAAAACATATGCCTGAAAGTATTCAAGTGTTTAATTACTTCATATTTTTTTTTAAGACTAAGGAAAATGTGAAGTTTTGGTAAAGGATTAAGATACTGCTTCTAAAACTTTGTGAATTCTATATATGCTAATCATTAGCACATTTGTGTATTTTCCCATAGAGATTAGCATGAAGCTAGCAGGTTATATTCTATGTGTTTTTCTAGTATATGAGGGAAATGCATGAAGTGTTCTATGATTTCACTTGCTGGAATAAATGTACATTTTCTTGTGTGTTGTTTTACAATGCTTTTCGAGTAACTCTAAAAGGAAGCAGAGTTTCTATCTACCATTTTTATTAATGAGCATTGAGGTGGTTTACACTGCTAAATATAAATAACCCTCTTTACACAATTCACAGGATGTTATCATATTATGCTGGATAAGTAAACACCACAGATGCAGATTTAGAAACAACCTTATATCCGCAAGAGATTGTTCAGCCAGGATGAAAAGAGGTACACGAAAATGCTATGTGTAACAATCAACTCACCAAAGATTATATAACACTAACATTACATGTATGCCAAAAGACAGTACCTGATGTAAAGTTGTAAAAATATTGCAAAAAGAAAATGTCTCATGACAGGGGGAGATAAGGGTTGGCGGATCACTGTTGTAATCAACTTACTTGACAAATGATCAAACATAAGCATGAGCATACTGACCTGTGACTATCATCTGTTGAAGAAATTTATATACTGCTGTTGATTGCTTCTTCAGCCATTTGTAGTGGGCGCTGGCTAGTGGCCTGTCTTGTACTGGCTATGTCAGTTTCAACACAAAAAGGGTCCGAGTGGTTTCCAAAAAGACTTCCTTGTCTCTGTTTTAGAGAAGAAAGCAGAGTTAATGTCACTAATATAAAAATAAGTTTAATCAGGTCCAAAACATTCGGGTCCTCACACTGTTAAGTACTTTAGCCCTATTAGAACAGGATAATATTCATTATTACAGTTCTTATTTAAACTATTTATTGAAATAAAAACAGTACTGTTTAGTTTGCATTATTGTTAACACAGGTTATACATGTAACAAACAACACACTCTTGATTAAAAGCACAGAATAATTGTTTAATCTTATCATGTTTAAAGGCATATATAGGTTTTGTTTCTTTTTGGGTTGATATGATACTGTTATGTGAATGTGTTTAAACATAGACATGTGCCTAGTGACACTTAAACATGGAAATGGGCAATGTTCACAGTACAGTAAATTATGTATTAATAAAACTAATGATTCAGTGAATACAGGTTAAAGGGGGGGACGCAACAGTATGTATGTAGACGGGGGACCCGGATTTGCTATGTGTGTGTTGATGAGGAGGGAATATCAGGTATGCAAAGACACTTAGTGACAAAAGTGACGAAAGGAATTACAGATTTTTTTGATGCATTCAGACCTGTGCACCAGTTATGTGCACCCATATTTATAGTCCTCTTTGGCAATGGATCCCCACCCTTTTTGATGGGATTGACCCATTTTTGGAAAAAAAAAAAATTATAGGCAGAAACTAATATGTGACAGACCGTTGACCGGGCCATTTAGCAGTGCACAAACCAATCAGACTCAGCTCTGTTTTAAGGCATCAGCTCCACGTAGTGGTGTGTTTAAGGACAATAATGTAAACAGATACAGGAATGCTGCCATTAACTACATCTGCAAATGTATTGATTATGTCGTACAAGATATTACTATATATATATATATATATATATATATATATATGTTTAAGTCATATATATACATATATATATATATATGTGGGCTGGAATAAGAACCATCTCAGAATACTAGAAAACCAAGGACTTAAAATTAGACTCAGACGAAACAATGGTGTCCTACGACGTTACTTCTCTGTTTACATGCATCCCGGAGCAGTGAGCATGACCAAGAAAAGACTTCTACAGGACACCACACCTTCTACAGGACACCACCCTTCTTGACAGAACCAAACTCACCCAGGTACTCATATGCACTCTGCTTGACCTTTGCCTGACCACAACATATTTCCAGTTTAACAAATTATTTTACAGACAGAAACACGGATGTGCCATGGGCTCACCAGTTTCTCCCATCGTGGCTAACCTCTACATGGAGCAGGTGGAACACAGAGCCTTGGCCTTGTTTACAGGAATTGCTCCCACCCACTGGTTCAGGTATGTGGACGACACCTGGGTCAAAATCAAGACCCAGGAAGCTTTCTCAGTGCACGTCAACAATGTGGACAACATCAAGTTCACCCGTGAAGATGTGAGCGGAAACAGCTTGGCCTTCTTGGACTGTGCAGTACACATTGAAGAAGACAGAGGCCTCAACATCGGAGTCTATAGGAAACCCATACACACAGACCAACATCTACTTTTTGATTCCCACCACCCTCTGGAGCACAAACTGGGAGTCATCAGGACTCTAAATCACAGAGCCACAACAATACCAACAAACACGAAGGGCAAACAGAAGGAACAGAACCATATCAAGGCAGCCGTCAAAACCTGTGGCTACCCGAAATGGGGTTTCGTAAAAACTACCAGGCAAAAGAGGGCTTACAGAGAAGAAAACAGCAGCAAACGGAAAAATGTGGTTATTCCGTACTGAAGAAGCCTCTCGGATGAGAGGGGAAACGTCTTCAAGAAATCTTCAACCAGTCCAGTTGTCTACCTTGAATTGCACTTGAGATTGGAAACTTTACTTTTATAACCTGATGTGAACTGGGGAAATTCCAGGAAAAAAGACAGATGAGTTTTATCAATGCCCCGTCAAAACTAAGGTACAAGGAAAACCCAAAGGAGCTGCGGCAGAAGCTGAACAGCTTCTAGAGTTTTCCCGGCTGTTGAGAACATGTCTAAGATAGCGCCGCAAGGAATGACTACCTTGGTGTGTTGGTGCACACTGTTTTGTTTGTTTTTTGCTTTGGTTTGCCCGTCTCTCACTCGAGACAAGCTTATGAAGATGTGGCAGGGAGGAACGACATCGGACTGCGCTACAGCTGGACAGATTCCAATTCCTCTGAGCAGACTGCGACAATCACCTCTCCAGCAAAACAAAAGGTGGTGGAATTTGGTTTTATATGAATAGTGGCTGGTGTACCGACGTGTCAGTGATCCGACGCCATTGTTCCCCTGCCCTGGAAACTTTTTTTTATTATTGGGACACTCTGACCATGACATGGTCCACCTGATTCCATCCTACAGGCATAAACTAAAACTTTCCAAGCCTGTTATGAGGACATCAAAGAGATGGACCAGTGAGGTTGCTGAGGACCTGAAGGTGTGTGTTTTGTTCTGAGACATCATGTATACTTACTCTGTATTTATCCACTGAACCTCAGCTCATATGACGCACTGTGTATCCTTGAATGGTCTAAAAACTGTAAGGTAGAATAACCATTCAGAGCTGGCTTGTACTACAAGGACAGATGAAACTTCCCTCCCTCGACAACCTCCCTTCCTCCAGCTTTGACACCTCTGTCTGTACATGAAAGAGATGTCAACAGGCTCTTCAAAAGACAGGACCCCAGCAAAGCTGCTGGGCCGGACTCCGTCTCCCCATCTGACTACAGACCGGTCGCCCTGACCTCTGTTGTCACGAAAACACTTGAGTGCCTGGTTCTCTCCTACCCTCACTGACCTCCTCCTAGATCCCCTGCAGTTTGTCTACAGAGCCAACAGGTGCAGACTGCAGCGTATCATCCACTCAGGAGAGAGGGCAATCGGCTGCACCCTTCACTCTCTAGAGGACCTGTACACCTCCAGGACCCTGAGGAGAGCAAGGAAGATTGCTGCCGACCCCTCCCAGCCTGGACATGGGCTGTTCCGGTCCATCAGGATTAAAACCTCTCGCCACAGAAACAGTTTTTTCCCCACAGCAATGAACCTTATGAACAATACAAAGCTCCACCTGACCCCCCCACTCCCTCCACCATAACTAAAAAATTTTGCCTTACATTAACGCCCCTCCACAATGCTCAGTTCACTTTACTTTATTAGACATTTAACTGCCACCTGCACAATTTGTACTGTTATTTGTTTTTGATTAATCTCATTCCCCTTAGTTCTGTTGTCTTTCTCTTAGTTCTGTTGTTTTCACTTAGCGCTAATTCACTTAGCCTATTACAATCAGTAGTTATACACTGAACACTTTACTGTTAGTTAATGTTAATGTTTACTTCTTATTTGATTCATCTGGCCCTCATTCTTTTAGTTCTGTTTTCACTCAACCTACCACAACCATTAGTTATACACTCATTACTTGTATATACTTTATTTAATGTTTACTTTATTGAATATTGAATGTTTACTTTTTATAATGTTTAATGTCTACTGCACCAACGCACCAAAAAATATTTCCTTGTAATGTAACTATTACTTGGCAATAAAAACTAGTCTGATTCTGACAATCTCCTGCTGTGCTTTTCAAATATTAACGGAAACCACACATTTTCCATGTCACAATCAGCCCAAACAAGCAGATTGACAATGAACAATTAATTAACCTGTGTTCAGTCAGAATGTGAATAAAACATTGTTTCCTCTTTATGACCAGACATGAACTAGGACATCAGATCTTATAACATCTAGGACACATTCTAATGGCAGTTGTGGACATAATGTACATATTCAGAGGTATCCGCTTGTGATTCGATAATTGAGGACTGATGTTAGAACCAGGACTGAATGGGGTTATTCTAAGGGTTGTAAAAATATACTCCCATGTTTGTAATTAGTGTCACTAAATTCATGAATTTTATTATCAAACAGAATGTTTAGCTGTGTCAATATATCAGTTTTTGACAGTTACCCTGAAGATTGCATCCTCAGCAGTTTCATCAGTTGCTTGGTCCATCTCTTCTTCAGATATCAGGTCTCCTGAGATGGTCCGATGAAGCTCTGGGGCTGGTTCTTCCGCAATGTTTCTCAATCCTGCCTGGTTGTCACAGACAAAGACATGGTAATAAAAGGACAAGAATGGAAATTATTCAAACGCCACATCAGTAGAGATATCAGTAAATTAAAAATAGATATACCTGTAACCAGGGACGTTTCAAGACACTCAGGGGGCCCCAGGCAAAAAAAAAAAAAAAAACTAAGCTTTTGACAGCACACCAGTACAATGGGGCCCCCTATAAGAGGGTTCCTGAACGTGTCATTGCAGTGCCCCTTCATGGCAAGTAATTTAAGGGGATTTCAGGTTGTTGTTGCTGTGGACCAATGTAAATGCAATTGCCTAGTTTGCCTACCCCGTTATGACACCTCTGCCTGTAACCTGTAATTGTATATGATCTCTATTTTATTTCTATTCCTTTTTCAACTTATTATTTTCATCTTACATTACTGTGAATTTCTGGTACATATACAAAGATTGGAAAACTGACATCAAATTGATTGTATGTGTATAATATATTTGGTCAATAAAGTTGATTCAGAGAGCCAAAAAAGCTTGAGGGGAAAAACCCCAGGGTGCACATGACAAGTCAGACAATCTAACATAAATGGAAGGGAGCATAGAATATATAAGGAATGAGGGGCAGATTAAACATCAAGGAGGAGCAGGCAATAAAAAAGATGAAAACCAACAATGTCAGGAATCGAAGCCAAAAATAAGTAAAACACATTGGGAGTGGACAGCACAAACCTTTGCAAAAACAAAGATAGAAACTTTTTGATTGTCGGGTAAATATAACATTTATTATCATCTTATTGTGTGACAAAACATCACATTTTGTCTTTCACATCACTCACTTGCTCACACACAAAGCTAAATAGATTTTAATTGCTTACCTGTATCTCATGGGTAGCACTTTTATTTGTGGGTCGAAAGCCATAGTACTCTTCCTGCCTCTTCTTCAATTTCCTGAAATAATCCTGAATAAGGAATGTGGCATAGAACTTTCCCACAGTCACCTCATCATCTGTCAAAACACAGAAATGCATGTTAAGTGAGGAAAAGACATGTATTTAAATGTTCAAATGATCAGATTTGTAGAAAGAATCCAAAGTCATAATCATAAAAGAAATGCACATTTTTAGAATTAGAATTTGAATTGCACATCGTCCCACACAAACATGCAAATGCAAACACACAAGTTGGGGGAAATTTGACCTCTGCATTTTACCCATCTGTAGCGCATGCAAGGCCATAGAGCAGTGGACAGCTGAGAGCGTCCGGGGAGCAGATGGGGTTAGTGCCTTGCTCAAGGGCATTAGAGGTGGGGTCTCTTTTGTTAGTAGCGGGGGGTTTGTGCATCCTTCCAGAGGGAGACCACCTCGACTGGGCCTCGAACCAGCCACCCTCTGGTCCGATGTATGTCTCCCTCTCCCCAGGGGAGAGGTGGTCTGGGTTTATAGTTTGGGGATTTTATCAGAAAAACATAATGCTCTGTGAGAGTTTAACCAAAAATAGTGATTTCCATGGAAATGATTACCACTAATATATTCTCATGATATCCAAATCAACAATAATTTCCCAACACTGTTTACTCCTATGCAGGTTTCTTTTTGGTTTTTGAAATGTTGTGTGTTTCAGCCTCTTACAAATGCTTTACTCTGTTAAGAAGTGAATGCTTTTTGTAGCATAAAGAATGGCCCACAGTGGTTTCCAAAATGATTACGACTGGGGAGTTTTCATCTTTTCTGATGAATTCCCTAGGGTTGGTGTTGAGTATTAGTTACTGAAAATCTATTGTATGTATGTTATATATTTTACTGTCAACTTGATTAATAAGTTACTGAAACATAATGTTCCTCTTTATAGGATGATAAGTTTAAATACACTCTGTTTGCTACCATATTAAATTATCTGTTACATTGAATTATAAACGGACATTATCATCCTTTTTCACAGAGCCTCGCTGGGCAGCAGGAAGACGATCCATCATGTTCCATAAACGTTTCAATTCCGCATGAGAATTTATAATTAAAGGTGGGGAAATGGATGGAACTTTTTTTTCAGCCATTGCCACGGTCAATCTACGTATCAGGGATCCATTGATGTTGGCTTTTCAAAGTTGTGGTGCATGCGCTTAACTCGCAATGCTTGAGTTCATTGAACACAAATCTGCTGTTCTACTTTTCTGAGTTTCCTATCCGAGGGTAAACAAACTCACAGTTCAGGGTTTAACCTGGGAGATTGATGCCTTACTTAAGACTTGACAAGGTTTCTGTGTTCTTGCTCCATTTTAATTGTTAACCGCAATGGATGTTGCAGCTTGTACAAACGTTACGCCCAATGAGGCAAATTGTGTTATGCAAATGTGGGATATACAGTACAAATAAAATGTGATTACATTTAATTTGATAACTACTTAGTCCAAATACCTCCAATAGGTGGTATAACTTGATCCAGCAGTTTCATACTAGTTCGCTTCCAGATCTTCTTGATTATTCCCCTCAGTTCCTCGTTGGCTTTTTCAAAGTTACCTGGCCAATTGAAGATGCATTATAATCAAACAAAGAAAATGCCAATCAAATACAAAGTCAATCAAGAGAGAAATATAAAGAAATAAAAAGTAGTAGACATCGGGCATAACATAACTCTCAATTTTATGTTACATTTAAGGATGTGTTTTAAGGGGGTGTTTGAGCAATGCGCTACTCCTATGTGTGTTCAAAGGCGCTTAGTGACAAAAGTTACGATTTGCATTCCCTATTTTAGCCACTCATGTCTACTTGCTTACCAGTTCTCTGCACCCCTGATAATATAAACATAAAATAAAAGCTATGTAACTTCTGGTCTCACTTTCTTACTTCCATTGGAAAAATACATGCAGGTTAGATGTTTGACAGGCTCAATTTCAACCCTCTCTGCCACGTACAATTTATAAGCAGTATGGCTAAATAGTTTATAGGTGAATTAATCTTTCAGAAGTGTTTTTTACTTAAATAACACACACATACAGACCTTCTGTCTTTATTTTTAGAGCAGTTCTAACCAGGGCAAACAATGTGGCGTTGAATGTTACTGTTCCATCACTGTTGAGAGGCATGTTCATGGAGACCAACCTCTGTAGAAATAAAAACACACATAAACAGTGTTAAAATGTCAATTTATGGTAACCCTCCAGTAAGTCCTAAATAGAACTAGTGACAGAGATCACATGATTGCTGTATTCGCTTCTCACGATATTTATTTTTTATTGTCTTGTTTTTACTAGTTGGTGTTCTGTGACTACAAATAAGTGTTTGTTGAGCTCAACACCATGGTGACTTAAAAAGGTAATTATTATACCCTCAATTTTGTTTTCATATAACATTGAGATTGAAAACATAATAATATTTTTCCAAAACTGTCATTTATCAGACCATTTTTTTCACTTTTTTTTATTTACAATGATGAATAGGTTGACAGAATTTGAAAAGTTTATTTTCAGTTGGACTATGCAAACTGCTCAATATTTCACTCCACTGCTCTATTGAAAAAGAAGGTCATTCATCAGAGGAGGCTGGCTCAATGGTACAACTCACATGATTTTAAAAGGGAGCCATTTACTTTTTTAGCATTAATAGAGGGAAAAACAACCATTTGCTCTTAGCCAGGCTCCTTTGAGTAAAAGCTCCATCGCGCCATCTCTCCTTTTAACTTTGAGAAGTGATGCAATATGACCTTTTTTCAAATAAGATACATACCAATAAAGATAACATTAACCTTCTCCTTCCTACTAGCTCAATAGATGCATTGCACAATTAATTTCATATTGATCCCTGTGAGCTGAATTCCATGGTATCATCATCTAAACCAGGGTTTATGCTGCTTTAGGGGAAATCTGAATATAATACAAAATGTAACTCTTCTTTTTTTTCCAACTCCCAAAGATTACCAGCAACAAACACATGCAGTCAATATAAAATATTATAAAGTAAAAATATTTATTTACACATTTAGATAGTAATTAATAGTAAACATTTATTCTGAGTGAGATTTCCCCCAAAACTTTTCTACAAACCAATCAAGTTTTCCAATCTAACGTCTGTGAAGGTTCTCAGCCATCCAGGTCATGGTAATATCAAGTGCGATTCAAAGTAAGCAACTGGACTGGTTGAAGATTTCTTGAAGACGTTTCACCTCTCATCCGAGAGGCTTCTTCAGTTCTAACTAGCTGCTGGAAAAGTTCAGGTATTTATCCTCTGTGAGATGAATAGCTCATCAGTGGATGAGTACCTAATTAGAGGACCATTGTGTCTAACTTGCAGTTCGTTGCCCATCTGGCCCAGATTATGGGCCAGATGGGCAATAGAGGTTATGGGTTTCGCCTGAGTCTAGGTGTAAATGAGGGTTGTTGGTTTCACCTGAGATATCCTTTGAGTTGTTGTTCTTGTTTACCTTCCTAGGGAGAGAGTGAAGGACAGCATTGTAAGTGGCTGAGAGATGGTGTCTTATAATTCCACCTCTGTTCAGGGATGGTTTCACTGTTCTAGCAAAGGTGGCTTCTTTTAATCCTCTTTCAAACTATCTGTCTTCTTTGGCCAGAATGCGAACATTTTCATCCTCAAATGAGTGTCCACTGTCCTTCAGATGTAGATGAACAGCTGAGTCCTGGCCAGAGGAGGTTGCTCTCCGGTGTTGTGACATGCGTTTGTGCAATGTTTGTTTTGTTTCTCCTATATATAAATCAGAATGGTCCTCAGTGCATTGGACTGCATAAACCACATTGCTCTGTTTGTGTCTGGGAAGCTTGTCCTTATGGTGGACCAGCTTCTGCCTCAGGGTGTTGGTGGGTTTGAAATAAACTGGGATGTTGTGTTTGTTGAAAATTCAACAGATTTTTTCAGAGTCTCCAGCAACATATGGAATAACCGTGTTTTTCCGTTTGCTGCTGTTTTCTTCTCCGTTAGCCCTCTTTTGCCTGGTAGTTTTTACAAAAGCCCAGTTCAGGTAGCCTCAGGTTTTGAGGGCTGCCTTGACATGGTTCTGTTCCTTCTGTTTGCTCTTCGTGTTTGCTGGTATTGTTGTGGCCCTGTGATTTAGAGTCCTGATGATTCCCAGTTTGTGCTCCAGAGGGTGGTGGGAATCAAAATGTAGATATTGGTCTGTGTGTGTGGGTTTGCTCCGATGTTGAGGCTTCTGTCTTCTTCGATGTGTACTGCACAGTCCAAGAAGGCCAAGCTGTTTCTGCTCACATCTTCACGAGTGAACTTGATGTTGTTTTCCACATTGTTGATGTGCGCTGATTTTGACCCAGGTGTCGTCCACATACCTGAACCAGTGGGTGGGAGCAGTTCCTGGAAACGAGGCCAAGGCTCTGTTTTCCACCTCCTCCATGTAGAGGTTAGCCACGATGGGAGAAACTGGTGAGCACATGGATCATGCGTGTTTCTGTCTGTAAAAGCATTTGTTAAACTGGAAATATGCTGTGGTCAGGCAAAGGTCAAGCAGAGTGCATATGTGTTCCTGGGTGAGTTTGGTTCTGTCAAGAAGGGTGGTGTCCTGTAGAAGTCTTTTCTTGGTCATGCTCACTGCTTCGGTGGTGGGGATGCACGTAAACAGAGAAGTAACGTTGTAGGACACCATTGTTTAATCCGAGTCTAATTTTAAGTCCTTGGTTTTGTCTGCAAACTCTTGTGAATTCTTTATGTGGTGTTCTGTGTTACCAACCAGAGAGGCTAGTATTGTGGCAAGATGTTTCGTAATTTTGTAGGTAATTAATGTGGGACTTAATTCTGCTGATGATTGGTCTGAGTGGGGCTCCTTCCTTGTGAATCTTGGGAAGTCCATAGATGCATGGAATGGTGTCCCCTGGGTAAAGTCTGAAAGTCTTCCTGAACATTTCCAGCAGCTAGTTAGAACTGAAGAAGCCTCTCGGAAGAGAGGAAACGTCTTCAAGAAATCTTCAACCAGTCCAGTGGCCTACTTTGAATCGCACTTGATATTACCAATCTAAATTCCTTACATCTAAACCAAAAGAAAATACATATAGTTTCAAATGCCTCTCTAGGCATAAACACAAGGAAAAAAAAGGACAAAGAAAATGGCTTCTTACTCCAATGCAATCATGACTAGGTTTTCTGCACAATTTTACAGAACACAAATTTAGTATTATACTGAAATTATGTTGCAAACTGCCCTTCGGTGATGACACACTCAAGTTACAGATAGGAAAGACGGACTTGGAGTTTGAATAAACAAAAAAAAATATTCCTTCCATTCCGGATGGAAATATTGTTTTTAGTTTCTTTATTCCTTACTTTGGAAACAAGTAGCTTGCAGTAGCTACTGTCGTATTTATAGCCTATATGTACCGCAGGGATGGGCAACTTTGAGGATAGGGAGGGCCACAAAAAATGTGTTCTCACTACCATGGCCAGATTGTGACCATGCACTTCCACAAGTATGGTATTGTATTAGTATTGTGGTAACTAATTCAATGAAAATAACTTAATGTATACGGTAGGGGTTTAACGGAACACAGAAGTCATGGTTCAATTCGTACCTCGGTTTAGGGGTCAATGTTCGGTACGAGTCCAGTAGAACAGGAAAATGAAACAAAAAGTCGTAAATACATAATTCTCTGTTTTTTCATTTATTATGAACAGACAGTAGTGAAGGTTGGCTGAACAGCAAAGCTGGAAAAATGTTCATTAAAATCACTTGAATGTGAACAAGGGGTGGGTGCGCACTGTGACAAATTCTGCCATGAATTACCTACTTTTTCCCCACTCAGGCTATTTGTCGTATGACTGCATGCACCGCGACGTCCGAACCATGTCAGTTCAGGACGAATACATTATCCGTTACACTACAAATATACAGGCAATCAAAGTGTATTTTTTATTTCTTGATTGCATCTTAAGCTAAGAATCCCAGTTCTACTTCAGGTTATTCAGTGTTATCAGGGGTCAGCAGGTAATCTGCTCCCTAAAAAAAACAGGCTAATGAGTAATGATGGCGGAGCATTCCTCAACACCGACAACCCCTCTTCCAAACAGCCACGCTGCAGCACCAGAAAAAGTCTCTCCTGACAACACTGCCAGCTTCACCCGTACAGTTCCACACCGAACATCTAATTTCTCTATTTTCCCTTCTGTCTGCAACATTTTCTGGGCCTAGCAAAATTCTTCCACACTGGCCGGAGTGAGGTGCTCTCGGTGTGTCTGTGCAGAGCTAGCTTGCTAATGGCCCATTCAAGGGATGCATGTAATTGTGGCTGCTTAAAAAATAACCTGGGTTAGATTAACAACTGTAAAACCAATCCTTTTTTAAAAGTTTTGTATTTTGTAAATTGACTCGTAAATTGGCAGTTGCCATTCTCTGATGTAACATTACTGATTTTACTTGTAAATTTATCAAAATTACATTATTTTTGCCTAATTAATAGTGTAGTCAAGTGCAATTTGGGGCTTACACCAAATTGTTGAAAGCAGTGCCAAGATCATATAGTAAACGTTGCTGTCTAATTGGCCTCCAGTTCCAATGTAAGGAACCTCAGCGTTATTTGATCACGACATGTTCACACAAAATCATGAAAAACATAAATATCTTATTTTCAAAAGGATGCCAAAAAGTAGTATTTATCTAGATCAGATTCCTGTATAGTAAAGTAGGCAGTGGCGTGGCGATCTAATCTTGCTACACAGGTCATCCTCTCCAAATTTGCTATCAAGCAGTTTAAAATCCTAGCACTAAGCATTGGCTTATCTCGTGGTCAGTTTTAAACTGTTGCTGGTTGCTATAAGCCCCCTTCTGCTACCAATGACAATGAATGATTATCCAGGCTAATGTAGCTTTTATCTCAACTATGTTTTAAGAAATCAACCTGGTTGGCGATTTTAACTGGGACTGGCTTTCTCCAGTGTCTGATGATTTTAAAGCTCATGATCTGTCTCTCAATTTTACACAGGTCACATTGAAATTCTGCTGTCTTCCTCAATGAACTCCTCTCACCACAAACTTCCACAGGCAACCTCTTGTCTTGTCAAGCAAAATGTTATGGTCCACATAATTGAAGGCCTTAGAAAGATCAACAAGCACAGCAACACAGTATTTTGGTCAATGGTGCATATGATGTCATTGATAACTGAAGAGTTGCAGATATACAACTGTGACCAGTTCTAAAGACAGATTGCGTGGGAGAGGGGATACTATTGGACTCTAGGTGGTGGTTGAGCTGTTTATTAACCAGTTTCAAGACTTTGGATAGGCAGGGCAAAATGGAGATAGGTCTGTAACAGTTAAGGTCTGAGCTATCACCCCCTTTGAAGAGAGTGGTGGAGAGCGAGCAGCAGATTTCCAGTCCTGGGGAAATTCACATGTCTGCAGAGAAAGGTTAAACAGATGGGGGCTGCTATGATGTGAGAGATGCTGTATTAATAGGAGCGCGTGGAGTTGAGGAGTGCACGAGGATTCTTGAGTCCTGTGGAGCACCACTCCACCAGTGTTTTAGTTAAGTACACTGACATTGGTATGTTTGTATTGCTTTATTTACAGTTCTTACCAGCATGTTAATAAAAAGGTCTGACTTTAAAAGGTCAACACTACAAGTTAGTCAAAACTTTGAGATGAAGATTTTACACAACGATACAGCAAGCTTTGTAAAACAGTTTACTTAATCATAAAAGTTTAACCTGTGGTTTCCCATCTTGGCATCTTACATCTTACAAAGAGCTATGTGTACGAAGGGTCACAGGTCATGAATACATTTTCCATCGGATTTCTTCAGTCTTCAAAGAAACTCTTTCCAACTCCTACAGGGAAAAAAAGATGGCAGAGCAGATTACGAAATAATTGAATATTAAATCATTAAAAAAAGCAATATTACTTTGTATTTTTATGTACATTGTCAAATGAATGTGAGATTTTTGTCCCCTATTCCGCACAGGTTATTTTACAACGCTGTTATGAACTATACTTCTGTTAAGTGTTATAGAATGCTAAATACTACATATAAATTATTAATTTGAGATGAAAGCTCCTGTGTGTGTTGAGGGGGATGCGTGAAGGTTGCGCAATGCACAAAGCTCTGGTGTTGAGGGGGTTGTGCAATGTGCGATTCTCCCAAGTAAACGAAAAAAAATAACTACACGGAAGGGAGCCAGCTCCGATTGTTAACTTAAAAGAGCCGGCTCTCTGAATCACTTGTCATGAGGGGTGTTAGGGTTACACAACTCGAGGGTACACAACATTACTATGCTAAAAATGCTGTGCCACCCCAGCCTGAAATTCACGGTTTAAAAAAAAAAAGTTTTAATGAAATAAATAATAATAATAATTAAATTATATATAGTGCCAAATCTTAACTCACTTTTCACACTGTACAGGTGTTATTTTATTAAATAAACTAAACACTATATAATGTTTCTAATTTATGTGTTTTATTTAAGTTTCTGTTTCTACTTTGTTGCTTTGCTGCATTCTGTTTCGCGAAGGGCATGGCTCCGATCCCGACACACACACAGTCTTCTGCGCTCACACCTAGGGTCAGACGCAGAGCGGAGTAAAAGAGTGGAGCAAAATATGAAACGTATCAATTATAAATGGAGCAACGTCTCCAAAAGAAATGTGAAACTCAGCCAAAATTATCCACGTTTTTCGGATGGCACCTATGATGCCAATGTTAGCTATGCTACGACCAGCCAGAGCGATGAAACTGCACCCCTGACCAGCAGCACAGGTCTGCTGGTCACGGGATGACAGGCTTTGACCAATCTTGGCTGTCAGAGAAGCTTAGCTTAACGATCCTCTAATAGGGTATTCATCCCACAGAGTAGAAATACCCAACATTTCCCACCAGTTACTTAGAACTGAATCCAGTTACTTAGAACTGATCCAAGAAGCCTCTTGGATGAGAGCTGAAACGTCTTTAATAATCTTCATTTAGTCCATTTGCCTACTTGAAAACCCCTGATCATCATATTCTATATTATATCATAGAATAATATCATATCATATGCTGTCTTGTCAGAACCATGTGTCAATCGGATAATTTTGCAAACTGCAAGAAATCGGGTTACCCACAGCAGTTTGCTGCGTAAAATACTTCCCTTGAATTTCTGTAAAGTACGGTACACACCTCATTCCCTGAGTTTTAGTTGGACAATAGATAAGCAAGATGTGTGGGTTTACTGGTTGGAGCTTAATTAATCTCTGCTGAGTTGGTTTCTGTGTATTCAACACTGAAGTGATCAACTCCTTAACAACAAATAACTTAATAAAGACAATCTGCATGTGCTAAATGAAAACTTGTGCACTTAAATGTAAACTAATTGTTTAACCCTGACATTTGAACTCTCTAATAATCTACATTAAAATCAGGGGAGACGTTCACTCTTACATTGTATTTGATGTGGGGCGGGACCTGGATAATGCTTAGGGGGGCATTGGCCCGAAAAAGGTAGAGAATCCCTGCTCTAATGCTTCTTGCTCATCTCAGAATGGACTCAGCTATTCTGCTTAATCATCCATTCAATCCTGAAATAAACCATGATTTTTGCCCATTGATAGTATTTGTTTTCTGTCTGCTCAGGAGTTCCAACTTCACCTGCGTAGTCTAAGTATATTATTGCATAGCACACTCATGACCATTAATGGAGTAAATGCACATTTCATCCATTAAGGCACTAGAGGAAGTGGGTCTTGAGTCAAGCTGATTCTGTCACTGCTGTCACACGTTGTGTCAAAAGCATTTTCATGGGATTGATTATGAAGTTAAAATGAATAAGTATATACATATTTATGTATATATGAGTGTTTTAAGAGTCCTATAAACATATTTCTGTTTATAACAGACCTGTCAATCTGTATAGAAGTATGTGGAATGTTAGATGGTAATTAGCATGTAGCATAATAAATAATACAGAGGGATGTTTCTGTCAGTATCTTACCTTGGTGTTTTTGTATCCATTGCCGTTTACTTGCAGTAGTTTTGGATGGAAACTCATCGATGGAAAAATGTGAAGAAAGTTATTTAGTTATCTACAGTTATGCTTGCTTTTCTAATGTGATAATCCACATTCTTCTGCTTATCTTACCTACCACTGGCACTATAATTACACATTTGGTAATGCTTAAACAAGGAACAATAATACAAGCTAAGCATATTATCATGTTGAACTAGCTCCCATATATTGCAATTTGGTGTACTAATACAGTTGCAACTATGTGCTGCTAAATATAAAACCTAAATATAATAACAAAAGGTCTGAAAATTTGGATTTTGATAAATCTGGGCAACTGGAAGATAGCTAGGGATCTGACAGTAACTGCCTATGATAGGTAACTTTAAACACACTATTATCTTATGGAAGTGACTTGCATTCACACTACACTGATGGTGATATAAAATGAAAAAACTAGCTACATTTATCCGGGTTGCGCTAAAATGTCAGTTCATCAACTTACCTGCCAGTGTCCCTTGAAAACAATGCAATTGAACAGGATTCATTGCTGGAACTATAAACATTTGGAATTATGCTTTGCTTATGTATTTTAACTATGTAGCAATTACTGGGTCATTCAATAATTGTTGTAAAGAAGTCTCTGCAGATGACATGTCTCTGGCATCACATCGCTTCTCATACCCATTTTGTGACAAAAAGTGTGATGCCGAATGTCTTCTTTTATTATGTCATAGGTTATTGCCTTAGGAGTTGGACAGCAGACATCATATGTAATATTTTTCTTACCTTGCAGGCAATACGATGTGGACAAAACTTGCCAAAACCCAAAGGAGGAGGTATTCTCCTTAGGAGAGTAACCACATCAAGGTGCTTAATTCGGCCCCTGTGAGAAATAGGTAAAATAATTAATAAATAATACTTACATATTATAGTATATAAAGAGGATACATTTCAAACAAAAACAATCATACAAACCTTGACATTCAACAAATATTCAAAGACATAATTCGAGTAATAGAGTTGATGCCATAATTGTTATTACTATATAGTCTTTGCAATATACAGAGGAGTACTCTAAGTCAGCGGCACAGAATATTCATGTTGTTTTGCAGGTGTACTATCATGATTTTACCTTTTGTCTTTACAAGTGAATTTGAACATATTCAAAACTGAATCTGGCTGTCTTACTTAATTTACGTAGATATTTAAAATAGGGCCCATTTAGGCTATAAGAAAAAGCTCTGATCCTGATTTTACGTTTTTATAATAAATATATGCAAAAACTTACGTAGCCTCAGGGTCATATTCAGCCCAAATTTTCTTGAACTCATCCAAGTGCTGGGGGCCAAGAATGGACCAATCACGTGTCAAGTAGTCAAAGTTATCCATGATGACAGCCACAAACAGGTTGATGATCTGATAAGGATGGAGGCAATATATATGTTTACTATGTTTGTGTTAGTGCCATTGTTGCACTTCACCTTTTGCACGATGACTGCGTGTGTATATAAATATATATGAACATGAGCAAACACCTTTGTCTCAAATATTGTTCACAAATAGACTGCATGATTATAGACATATGTACCTTAGAATGGTCCCAACAAAAGGTAACTTTAAAATATGCAGTTTTATCGTGAAGAGACATTTATAAGTCATGGAATGGAGGGGGGCCAGAAAACCAGTATCCGGTGTTGCTGGATATTAGTCGCCGATCCAGAGCATCCCAAACATGCTCAATGGGTGATATGACTGGTGAGTATGCAGGCCATGCAGAACTGGGATGTTTTCAGTTTCCAGGAATTCAGTACAGATCCTAGCCGTTGTCATCATGCTGCAACATGAGGTGATAGTGGTGGATAAATGGCACAACAATGGGCCTCAGGATCTCGTCTGGTATCTCTTTGCATTAAAAATGCCATCAATAAAATGCATCTGTGTTAGTTGTCCATAACCTGCCCCTGCCCATACCAGAACCCCACCTCAACCATGGGCCACTCCATTCACAATGTTGAAATCAGGAAACCGCTCACCCACATGACGCCATACACGCTGTCTGCCATCTGCCGTGTACAGTGCCATTTGCAAGCTCCGTCAAAAACTTGCAACATCTGTGGCATTGTGCTGTGCGATAATCTTTCCATTTTAGAGTGGCCTTTTATTGTGACCAGCCAAAGGAACATCTATGCAATAATCATGCTGTCTAATCAGCTTCTTGATATGCCACACCTGTGAGGTGGGTGGATTATTGAGGCAGAGGAGAAGTGCTAACTAAAACAGATTAAACACATTTGTGAACAATATTTGAGAGAAGTACGTACAATGTACAGTATATATAGAAAAAGTCCTAGATCTCTGATTTCAAGAATGGGAGCAAAAACTAAACATTTTTGCTGAGTGTATGTATTACTTGTTAGTTATGTTATTTATATGCAGACTATGACCCCACACTCTCAGAAAAAATATATAATAAAATGTTTAGGGGGGGTCAACATAAAAGTGTACTGTACTGTACAGCAAACGAATTACAAAACCTGATTGATTTAGGGTAAGTAATAGCTGCACATTGCTGGTGCATTAGCGTTTTCTTTTAACAAAATGTATAGGGAAATTGCCTATCATGTTTGTGTTTGTGAAAATGTGTTTTACCAGAAAAGCACAGAGCATGTAGAAACTCATGAAGTAGATGATGGCAAAGTTGGAGCCACAGGTATACTCTTCCCCAGGAAGGTAGTCCGACTTTGGGTCACACTTCTTCCCATACATACAAGCCAACATCACCTCATGC
Source organism: Colistium nudipinnis (assembly GCA_016785305.1). Taxonomy (NCBI): domain Eukaryota; kingdom Metazoa; phylum Chordata; class Actinopteri; order Pleuronectiformes; family Rhombosoleidae; genus Colistium; species Colistium nudipinnis. The sequence continues at coordinate 227,460 of JAFBJU010001982.1, read as the reverse complement.
CAGGCCTCCCCTGTAGCACATCTGCAACAACAAATCCAATCACATTACCACTACTCTATCACTTATCAGTCTGTCAATGCATTCTTATTGACAGTTATAATTTTGATTTCTGAAAACCACATCTAGAGAAGGCACAATTTAAGCTTTAATTAAATATTATCCCATCTTGTATTTCTTACTTATAATCTGGTATGGACAGTTTTGTACTGATTAAGCCATCAGTATTTACACACTTATGGTGGTTTAACTGCAGCCCAAAGAGATTCAAGTCAGTGATTAGGTGTACATATGCACCTAACCCTGCTGTCCTCAAATTCTGGTATTTCAAACTGGTACTCTAGTGTTGTTTCCATAGTGGTCCGGATCAGCTCTATTGAATATATACTTGCCTTAGCTAGAAGCTACTGCCCTAAGTTCAGTAATTTTGAATGTCAGGGTCTTGTTCACCATTGTGGAAAAAAAGGGAGATTGACGGATTAATGCATTGTCAGTGGTAATGTGGGACTAGCACTGGATTATTATGTTAGCAGTCAATCTGCACTCCGTCACTCACCTATGGTCATAAGCTTTACATAATGAAAAATGAGACAATGTGTATACAAGCAGGTGAAATGAATCTATAAGGTAGCTGGGGTCAGCCCTAAAAATGGAGGAAGGAGTTGGCACACCTGGAAAAGCTTGGAGTAGAGCTGGCACTCTTTCATGTCAAAAGAGAGGATTAACCCAACTTTTAAGCATGCCTCCATGGCACTTTCCATTGGAAGTTTTCTAGGCACACCTAACTTGGGGTCCTCCAGTCGGAGCTGGAAAGCATTGCTGGATAGGAAGAATGTCTGGAACACCCTGCTTTACTTGCTTCAACACGACTGGTCTTTGGATAAGCAACATGTGCGTGCGTGTGTCATATTTTTCTAGAAAGTTCTATCCACCAACCTGAATAGCAGGAGCACCGCCTGTGGGAATGTCTGGAAGTTGTTGTTCCTGGTGATGTAAGTGTCATCAACCAATGCAATTTTACCGAATATCTGCATTAAAAAGGCTTATGTTAGTAGTAATACTTTGGGTTACCTGTTTTGCATTGTGTTGTTCAAAGACCATGAATCATTAATTACAAACTTGAATTAAATGTTACTTATCAATAAAATACAATAAGCAACCAAATGAAAAACGCTTATAATCTATCTAAAGTCACATTTCTCATAAAAAACTAGGAGTGAAAATGAAATTGTTTACAATCAAGATAATACTGTACAACAAATAGGTAGATTGCAGCTTTACTGTGGCTAATGTGTTTTACATCCTCTCTTTTCTGTTCACCTGATCACCTCGTAAAAAAGATTTGTGTGGCTCTTACAAAGGAAAATTTTCAATATTTTCTTCTCGGGGAATAGTTTCAGGTTACACAGATTACTTCATGGCAAACTAGTCAGCCTTATCGTTGTCATTAACTTTTTTTATTTTAGCATACTCATTTATTCATTCACACTTAAACCTAAGAGTTGGCCAGTTATAACAGGTAGTGTGTGTGTATGTTTGTGCATGTTTACCTGCATTCCAACCACGGCATATATAAAGAACAACATGAGAATGAGCAGTGCCACATAGGGAAGAGCCTGTAAAACAAGGACCAATGCCAAGATCAGAGAGTAATTATAAACCAAAGGCTGAATGATGATGAGATGACACTTACCTGAAGGGACTTTATGAAGGTCCACAGAAGATTTCTTATCCCCTCAGAACGATTTAAAAGTTTCACCAGACGCATTACTCGAAATAGTCTGAAGAATGTGACTGATACACTCATGTTCTCAGAAGACTTCTCAGAGAGAGGAAAAATGGGACATTATAGAGTGCAAATATATTCAACCAACCCTAATTCAAGAGAATTTAAGCAACTCACCGCAATTGCTTGCATGGGATCCACTGCCTACAGTAACAAATAACTTGTTTTATTCTTTCTATTTGAACAATGGCCTAAACACAGATAAAGGTATGTACACTCTCAAAAATGTGAACTTCTTCAATGCTAATGGTTGATTAATTTGTGAAGAACAAGCACATTGATACTTACTTATCTACGTGAATTTGTTCTGTTAATATACTGATCTCAGTACAAGCCTGTATCTGGATTGGTATAATGTTGCTATTACAGGATTAAGAATCACAAAACACTCAAAAGCTTACGTTTTAAAGGCAGAATTATGTATAAGCACACAAATACATATTTCTTGGCCCAATTTTCTGATAATTGTTTCTCTGGGGCGGCAGACGCCTTTGGAACCGAACATCACTGGTTCGAATCCCACTCCGATCAACATTGGAGAGAAAGAGTAGATGGAGAGGTGCCAATATCATCTCCGGGACACTGCCGAGGTGCCCCTGAACAAGGCACCAAACCCCCAAACTGTTCCCTGGCGCTGATCTATGCTAGTCACCTCATCCTATCATCTCTCCCTCTACACGATTGTTTGTGTAACTGTCTGTAGTGTTTGTACATCAATAGTGTGAGGAAACTGAATTTCCCCATTGTGGGACTAATAAAGGTGGTCTTTCTTTCTTTCTTAAAAGTGATGATATTTCCAATTTCTGCAAACACAATTTTTTTACATTTCAAAATTTCTCAACGTTTTGTGTATAACAGCTTTCTGTTTAAGGATTAGAAAACCTCAACAAAGAAAACAAGTCCTGGAAGTGAGGGGTAATTCTATAAAACTCTTCTTTTCAACTAAATTTGGTATCTATTAAGTTTAAATCCTGAGTTTGGTTGCAAATGATTGTTTTTAAACCACTTAATTTTTCAGATAAATGTTTTCAACTGATAAGACGTTTTTAAAGGTTTGTTCTGATTTGGCACGGAATAATAACAGGGAATTTAATTGGATATACCTCTACACAACAAACATACAGACCTACGCTGTCTTGCCTTTTTATAGTTGTGTGGATATGTATTTACATAATGCATTTCCTAGCCCCTTATCCTAACGGTAACCATAGCAACTAAATGCCTAACCCCAATCTTTTCACTAACTTAAATAAATAAAAATGTTGTTAATGGGTTAAGGTTTTCACACTCACACATGCATTACTTGCACAGTCAATCTCAATACTATGTTAGTTTTCTTTTTTTATTTGAGTAATTTTGGTATTAGGAACAAGCAGTCCCTGCCAATTATACACCTTATATGCATATGATGGGTAAGGCGTATTGTACCGTCATCTTAGCTTTTGGGTGTTTTTGGGAGAGGGGGCCCGAGCTTTAACCACACATAAACACCTTGTTCAGACAATCTTCATGCATCACTTGAATGTCAAGCGAAATGTAAGCAGGTCAATAATTACAGTGCAGCCATGAAGACAATAAAGTCCTCCAGAGGAAGCCAGTGCTGCCTGTGGGAGGGAACCATAGTTAAGTTAGTTACATTTACATTCAGAGTGTCACTCCCAACATTTTAAATATCAAATACTGCATTTTAACTTTGATTAAAAGACTCATCCTAAGATGACACCCACCAACAAGTCAAACAATTGATCTACTCATTCATTTGTTTACACTCACAGATTTGTATTGACATTAACCTGGTATTGGCTCAAGATTGACTCAAGTAGAATCTGCACATTCATCTCACCACGTCACTTTTCATAACATACAGTATATATATATATACTGTATATATATATATATAGAGAGAGAGAGACAGAGAGAGAGAGAGAGAGAGAGAGAGAGAGAGAAACAATATATGAAACTACTCTGCTCTACTTTAAATGTTACCTCAGCCATGGTCCTTCACATGTAACTTATGCAATGATGAGGGATTTAACAATGAATCGATGCAAACTAAGCTCGAACAATTAGCCACATCCACCTTCGTTTGTGTTTCACTACTGAGGTGGCTTTACTTAGTGGCTTTACTTACCCCATACAGTGAGGTAACAAAGTACCCTCTGAATTGGAAGCCTTGTTCTATAACCAAATGTTTTTGTACAAAAGTTTGAATGTTCTATTATTTCTGTTTAGTGTTTTGAGGATTGGGCTCCCACAGTTTCAGAAATATTATTTATTATTTACTAAAGAGCATACCTTATTATAATATACATTGATTGAATGTTAATGGTATAAATAATCCCATTAAAAGGAGCAACATGATTACCAAATAGGTTACATTAAAAACAACTAACAGAATGGGAAAATGAAGTTTCTTTCAAAAACCTATTGGTAAAATATTGCAGGAATTAGGAATGATTGATAAATGGCGACATCTACACCGATTTGACACTGAATTTACTTTCCATTCTGCAAGACATAAGATTTACTCAAGAATTGACTACTTTTTCATGTATAGTAAAGATTATCATAAAGTGAATGACTGCAATATTGGACAGAGAGACATTTCTGATCATTCCGGATTAAACCTTAAAATACATTTGGGTGTAAAGCGAAATACCCTAACCCTAATCAGTGCGCCTGGAAGGAGTCAGACAACACGCTGAATATGCTGATAATCAAATTATAGAGAAGAAAAAAACAGACCAAAAGAGAAAACACCAGAGTTGCACATGGTAGCCGTAACCATGTATGACCCTCACTATCATAGAGAGGAGCCCCGATACACGCAAGTTGAAATGCAGAGGAGGCGGCAGAAAGGGAGGATCACTCCACCCTGACACTGCACAGAGAGGAAGGTAATGCACTACACACATCACACACACACCTACATACTGCTTGCAACAAAGAACAGCTTACACCATCACTTGGCTGTGACAACAATAGCACTAAACAGCTATTGGAACAAGCGATTGATTATATAGCGAAACAAAGCAAACATCCAGTCGATTCATTTGTTAAATATGAAAACGAATTGTTCAAAAACATGCCACAATACGAACTGGTGATAGCGGGAAAAAATGTAAATATTTTGGTTCATTCAGGAGCAACACACTCCCTTCTGCAAACAAATGAATTACTGAAACCTCCAAGACTTATTGGCAATTATGTCTATTCATTGGGAGCTGCAGGGGTCACTGTAAAGGAGAGATTCGCCATGCCATTAACTTGCAAAGACTCATTACAAAACATTTTCAAACATGCCTTTTTGTCGTCTTCAAGATGGCCAGATAATTTGATGGGACAAGATTTGTGCAAATTAAAAATAAGCCTTATTTCGATCCCTGAGGGGCTTCAAGTGATTCCTGACCTGATGAATTCCTCTTTTGCATGTATGACTCGGATAAACTGCTTTATGTCTATCAGTGGAAAGTTCCTTTGGAGATTAGCACTATGTTGATCAATGAAGTAAACTATTTTATATCTCCAACACACACCACCATGATGCTTCCATGTGATTTGCATTGCACATCACATGTTTCTATGGGACCTGACATTCCTTTTGAACAACAACGGTATGGGGATTAAAATTAGACACACTTAAAAGGTGTACAGCATCTATTTGCCTGGCTGACACATTTTGATGTTCTCACATCTGATCCATACATGTCTTTGATTAAAGGAGACACAGATAGATGGGAGGATTTGGGCCCAATTTCTAAAGCGTGCATTCATGCGTATTACTGGGAAAACACTAGAAAGTATCTCAAAGCTTACAGGCAACACATCTCTACAGAGACCCACACACATTTTTACAGTTGGTGTCGCTCTCAAGGACACCACACTCATTCTTGTCTGAAAACGAGACAGCAGCCATTCCAGCATTACAGGATGTTCCAACAATCATGTAGGCTAAAGAGAAGGACTTACAATGCTGTCCTTCACTCTCTCCCTAGGAAGGTAAACATGAACAATAACTCAAAGGATAGCTCAGGTGAAACCAACGACCCTCATTTACACCTAGACTTAGGCGAAACCCACAACCCGAATCTGGGCCAGATGGCCAACGACCTGCAAGTTTGACACAATGGTCCTCTAATTAGGTACTCATCCTCTGATTACCTATTAATCTCGCAAAGGTAAATACCTGAACTTTTCCAGCAGCTAGTTAGAACTGAAGAAGCCTCTCGGATGAGAGGTGAAACGTCTTCAAGACATTTTCAACCAGTCCAGTTGGCTACTTGAATCGCCATTAGTGGTGATCACCCCAAAATCTGGCCTTCGCCCATTTTTAAGGCATGTGCTCTTACTGCAGAATATGTATTCCTAATTATGCAGCTATTGAGACTCCTCTGAGTGACTTGATTCAGGGAAATGACAACAAGTTCATGATAAATGTTCCTGGACCCCAGAGGAGGCTTTCGGTAACATGAAACGATGTTTGGAAACTACACCGACCTTAGGTTTGCTTGACACCACCTAAGTATTCACACAGTCGATGAAAAGGATTGATGTATGACATCTGTCCTCCTGCACGACCATGGTAGCAGACTATAGCCAGTAGCCTATTTTCCGGCCAAACTTGACCCTGTGGCTGCAGGCCTGCCAAGATGTTTGAGGGCTGTGGCTGCAGCTGAAAAAGCTGTCATGGCCTTTAGAAACATTGTTGGTTTCAGTGATAATGGATTTCATTGAACTAACACTCGGTGGAGGGAAGAAATACTGTTTGGTTATGGTGGATATGTGGTCAAAATGGGGTGAGGTTTTTCTCTCTTCAAAGGAAACTAGTGCTACAGTTGCAAAGCTCTGTTAAGCTAAATCTTCCCAAGATTGGGTATTCCTGCTAGAATCAGTAGCGCTAATGGGGCTCCATTTGTAAATGAAGCCATCACACAACTTGACTCCATTTTGGAAATTGATGTCAAATGCCATTGTGCTTTCAACCAACAAGTGGAGGTGCCGCTGAAAGAGAAAATGGCATCTTAAAAGCTAAATTAGTAAAGGTTTGTGAGGAAACAGGCCTGTCATGGTCTTCCACCTGTAGTGCCTATGTACATGAGAATGAGACCGAGAACTTATATGAAAATGAGCCCATTTGGCAGACCTCCAGGTCTAGGGATGGGGGCTACACCAGGACCACTTCCATCTCACTCTGTGGAGCACTCTGTGAAGATGACATGTTGAAATATTGTAAAAGCCCATCTTCTGCTTTATCCTAAATAGTTAAGCAGGTGAAAAAAGCTCTTCCGGAAGCATCGACTTCTGCATAACATCCAGCTAGGCGATGTTGTGATCATCAAAGACCTAAGGAGGAAGCATTGGAAATCCAAACGGTGGAACAGGCCATTCCAAGTGCTGTTTGTGACCCACACAGCTCTCAAGATCGTAGAGAGAGCAACGTGGATTCTGGGCAGTCACTATAGAACTGTGCGTTTTCCAGCTGACAACTACACATCTGAGCAGCAACGGACGCTCACTTAGCAAAAGTGAGACTGCGTTGACAGCTCAGTTAAAGGTGAGAGCCAAGCGACGCCTTAACTGCACCGGTGAGTACACATTGCACATAGAGATTCCAGAGAATAAACATCTCACGAGTGACTTGGGGTCTCCACCATTGGACAACAATGGAACGTAGACCATTGGATCATTTTCGACAACCTGGACTTTTTGGTGCAAGGGGAACCCTCTGTGTAATAGCCGCTATTATCGTTGTGTTCCCGATTCTGTATTGCAGCCATACACCACAAACGTTACTACTACCACTACTCTTTCACATGCAAAACGCAATGTCATTACACCCATGAAAAATTACCTGTCCAATCTAAACCAGTCTCAAATGCAACCAGCAACTGATAACCTATGGCTTATCACAACTCTATCACGTGCAAAACGTGATGTCATTACACCCAGAAGATGCCTTTACTATTCTAACCAACCCGTTACGCAAGTTGACTGAACCTATTATAGGTATAAATAAAACCAAAATTAAGATGTATTGCCATGATGAGACACACACTATGATTGCTTTCTTGGTATTAATGGCTTGGGTCCCAGAGTAGGAAAGTTCAAAGGCGCATGTTCAAAAATCTGGACAATTAATCATGGCTTCACCAATAGTGAGGTAACCGACCATATCCCATGGTTTGATCAACTGGATGTTTACCTTGCACTTAGAGACAAGTGCACTCCATGTTACCACATGGTAGTGTTTACCAAGATCGGGGATTCATTGACAATATTGGGGTTCCGAGAGAGGTTCCTGACGAGCTCGAGGCAAGAAATCAGAGCAGGGTTTAAGTCTTACTTGTGTTGGTGGTGTACTAAATCAGGAATTCTCACGAATGTCTATGTTCCGCAAAAACAGCACTCTGCTGTTCCTTCATCCTTCATCCACATCACATATTTGTGATTACTTTATTTGATATCCTCTGGGAAAATCTTAAGTCTGATCATATTATGAGATGCTACATAAACTTAATAATCAGTATATATTGTGGTTGATTGATCTTAGTGATAACTATAGGATCAAAAGGGAGGAGTGTAATAGCAAATTATAGTGCTACCATGGTGCGAAATACCCACCTGCAATCTGCAATTTGTAGACAAATTCTGATATTGCAGATGTTTCTGTAATGTTTTCATAAAATGTATTTGTGTTTGTGTGTGTAGTACTCACATCTATTTCACCCAGCATGACATCCACAACACTTCCAATGACAATGACAAAATCAAAGACATTCCAGGGGTCTCCAAAGTAACCCTTTAAAGAAAGAACAGAACCTAAATCGGTGTGTTGTCTTGTCATTTATCATGACGGATGCTTATTTTTGAAGGCTGTTTAAATCATATACACTACCACAAATGTTTACAATTCTGTAAAAATACCTGGCCTACCCTATCATACAATTATGTAATCTTTCTGTATCTCTCCCTCTCTCTGTCCACTATAACGACCAGTCTGACAGTACTCATTGCAGCTCTGCTTTCCATTAATCTCTCTCTACCTCTCTGTCCATCCTGGCAGAAGGCTCATTTTAACTCAGAAGATTAATTAAGTAATGTTGCTAAACTATTTATGTAAACTGTGGAAAATACACTGCTTATCAATGCATTGGTACAGTCACAAAAGTATTGATGTGCTCAACGTTGTGGGTAAATGCATAAGTTTTGTTTGAACTTACCTTTTTTCCATATGAAAGGTGAATTTGTCATTACAGAATCACAGTGTTGGCTTTCATGGAATTTAACTGCAAAATGTAGCAATATTGTTAGTTGAAGTTTGACTAACCTTTGCTTTAAATGCCATGAGTTTGAGGATCATCTCTACAGTGAAGAGGACCGTAAATATCACGTTCAGCATGTCGGACAGGTGTGTAACATGGTCTGACTGGTTGCAGTGCTGAAGGTTGAAGAAGAGAAGATTGACAGATTGACCTTGTTATTATGAATTACCTTAAAGGTCCTTAAACAGGCAGCATGAACAAACTGTGTGTGTGTGTGTGTATATATGTATACACAGTATATATATATCATATATATATATATATATATATATACAAACTCTGTAACATCCTGCAGGGGGGCTTGGTTGACAGTTTTGAAGTTGTCATTTCCAAAAATGCTTGTCAACGATAAGTAAGTAGATCACATGGCTTGATTCAGGTTATATGTCATCGTTAAGTCAGCCTGATCATAAATATTTTTTTAATAGTGAAATTTAAAACGTAGTTCCGCATTTTTCCTTTAAAAATATTTTGTCTGTGAATATAATAAGACACGTTCACCTTGAGTATGTTTGGAATTATCATCATTGCACTTTACTTACTGCACTGAAGGTGAACAGACAAAACACCTTCAAGCTTATGAATCATTTAGAAAACAATGTTTAAATCTTTTCCTCAAAAACTATTTAAGTATGGAGAAGGAAAATTGTGACATGAGAAATTTAGATTTTGACCACATTTTAAACAATGCTCCCCTTCCAATCAGCTTCTCTGTATCTGCTGTGCTTCATTCTAAAACCCTTATACCCTTTTGCCAGACCACTGCTTTTAAGACAGACAGACTGTGTTAAATTATGTGTGTGAGATATTTTGTACTCATACCTGCATTCCCAGGCACATGGTGTTGAGCATTATAAGCAGGAACATAAGGTACTCAAAGTAGCAGGAGGTGACGATGTACCACACCTGATACTGGTAGGGGTTCTTAGGAATATAACATCGCAATGGTCGTGCTTTAAGAGCATATTGCACACACTGGCGCTGGAGGAGTTAAAAGAAAGGAGGGGGAGATGACAGAGTTATAAAAAAATAAAGAGCAAGGTTTTATCTACTCAGTACACTGCAGGGTAATGTGTGTGCATGTGTAAGCATACCTGGTTTTTGTCCAACTCACAGTCCTTATACTCCTGCTCTCCTTGTTCCTGGAACGTAACAATGACGAATCCCACAAATATGTTCATCATGAAAAAGGCAATGAGGATGAGGTAGATGATAAAGAAAATTGAGATGGCCACCCGGTTGTTGTATACTGGTCCTTTATCCTCTAAGTTTGAATCAATTGCTTTATAGAGTATCCTGGGTAAATAAAACACACACACACGCAAAAAACACACATACAATGCTTATTTAATTTGCAGTGGGTAGATTAATAAATTTTAAGATGTCAGTGCGAAGTGAAAGCATCAAAATAATATTGACTCACTTTGGCCATCCTTCAAAAGTAGAGATGGTGAAGAGTGTCAGCATGCCATTGAGTATGTTGTCAAAGTTTAGTTCTGAGTTGATCCATAGCCTCTTATGGGCCTCCATTTCATGAAGTGCTCCTTCCTGGTACCTTATATACCAACCTCTGAGTCACAAGATGGAAGAAAAAGACAGCATCAACTTCAGTGATTTCAGAAAGAAATAAATGCAAGGGGCTTACTTTTTACTTCAACAGCATACATAAACGCTTCATCACATTCTGTTTACTGTGAGACTCATGGCAAATAAACAGGCATTCTTTCATTTAATCAAGAACAGGAATCAGTCAAAATTATTATTGTTGATAAATGGTGAAATGATTAATGATAAACAACCTTACAACTCACAATCCTACTGTGAAATAAAGGCATTTTTATCCTTCATTGTATGTGATAATTTTGATAACAACAGCATTTGAAGAAAAGACTGTAAAGTAAATATTTGTAAAATTGGTAAATCTTGCTTTTTTTACACATCATGGACCATGGAATCAAATTCAACATTACAACTTAGGGGTGTAATGGTGTATGTATTCTTCACGAACCATCACGGTACTGTTAGAATAAGCCCGATTCTTTTGTTGGAAGCCCAAGAACAAACCGGAGAAATCTTCAGTTCACAGAAGCAGGATTTATTATGGTCACATGGAAAGTAAAGCCACGTAGGCTCAGCGCTGCGCAAAGAATGTGCCCCCATGTCCGGGAATGGTTCACATTTAGCTTCTTGGGCTGGGCCTGCCCCATACAGAGGTTGGGCTTACACCAAATGTAATTGGCCAGCTACCAGTGGCGTGGACAGATAGAGACGTTTCATCTGCCCTTGTAGTACAACCCAGTTCTGACTAGTTATTCTATCTTACAGTTTTTAGACCATTCAAGCATATACAGTGCGTTATATGAGCTGAGGTTCAGTGGAAAAATGCAGAATACATATAGATGATGTCTCGTAACGTAACGGATCAGTCCATGCAGTCTGTCCATGCAGACTCTCACGCCCCCGTCAACAACACACTACGGAGCATCGCAGATACCCGGCCGCATAGAGTGGCCAGGGTGAGAGCACCGCATCCGCTCTGGGTTGTGGGTCCTGAGAGTTAGTCCTGCCCACAAGGGGGGAGCCGGACGACCCACTGAGCTACGCTGGCGTGACCCAGCCACCAAGTCCGACAAAAGGCTCCCAAGACACGCCACTTGCGCGTCGGCATGTAACAACACTGCCTTGTGGTTCTCATCTAAGTAACTAACTTAGAATGTTATGTTTGCAAAATGCTAGACAAACATCTGCATATAGAGCTTTGAAAAGAGTAGCATCTTTGTTAGACTGCAATGGTTATTTTGACGTCACACAACTATTTTGTATTCGACAGCCACTAATAATGATTTTTATCATGGATTAATCTGTGAGATAATTATCCTATGTGGTAATCAGCTGCTGTTTTGTTTTGCTATGTTTATGTGCGCTTCTAGCCTTTTTTGCTTATTTGGGTTTTACTGTATTGCTGTGTTTGCATCTTAATGTATTTTTACCTTGACCAACTAGATAATTTCTTTTGGATAAAATGTGTGTTGTTGCTTTCCCCCTTTTAGTGGAGTTGGAGCCAGATAGTGGTGGAGGCTAGGCACAGTAGTGTGACTCACCTTGTGGTTTATAGTGATAGGATACCTGGGACACAGTTTGCAGTGAAATGGTTTTCACTGAAACAGTTTGCAGTAAGCTTTGCAGGGACCATGGGTGGTGGGTCAGTTGGTGCACCCCTTGTACACACAGGTGCTAGATTGCCTCTCCTTAGCTGGCATCCGCCCACTCCCCCCTTCCCTTAATTGATCTTAGTAACTTTGTACTGGAAGTCTGTTTTTATAGAAGATAACTTAAGCTGTTAACATTAAAATATTGCAACAAACTTTGTTTACATTTTCTACTATAATTAAATGTAATTTCTGCCCTCATTGATTTTCTCCACCACAACTTTCAGCAATTAAAAATGTGGTAATACATAAATTAGATTCATTTCTGAACCACGTCTCTGTGTTGTCTCAGTAAACAAACTTTTGTAGCCTTTGAAAGTGAAAGTGTTAACCTGTAAAATTCATATTTTCTGGGGCGAAATTCCCCAGGTGGCGTTGTTGGATTGTTTGTATTTGGCGGGTCTGCCTGCATCACCGGGCAGCATCACCAATTAAAAAAAATTGTGATGGGGGGAAAAACCAAAAAGTCCTTACTTGCATTTTTCCTCTGTCATTTTGTCTGGATCTGTGCAGGCGTAGAACTTGCCCTGTGATGGCAACAAAAATGACTGTCTTCATAAAAAGGCCAGATACATCAGTACAGAATACAATTCTATACTAGGTAAGTTCCTTCATGTCTTACTTTGAAAAGTTGGACTCCAATGCAGGCAAACATGAAGTCTAGTAGCATGGTGACTAATACAATGTTTCCAATGGTCTTCACAGCAACAAAAACACACTGAACAACATGCTACAAAAAAGAAGATGATTACAAATTCAATTAACTGGGTCATTATAGGGATATTTGTAAAACTTGGAAGTTTATTTCAGAGACTCCGTTTACCTTCAGTCCCTTGGCTCTGTTGATGGCTCTCAGTGGCCGAAGTACCCTTAACACCCTAAGAATTTTCACCACTGAGATGGCACTGGATCTAGAAGAAACACAGACACACAATGTGTGCTGTTCAATCACATTTCCATTTTATTTCCAAACCCAGGACTTAGCACTAAAAGTGTTTTTCGCACGATAAGTCACTGATTGAGAAGTGATGAGGAATATTTCTAAACAATAGTGGACACTTACTCCATGCCCATTGAGAGGAGAGATACACTGACCACCAGAAGATCCAAGATGTTGAAAGAGTTCCTGCAGAAAGACCCTTTGTGAAGAATAGCACCATATGTTGTCATCTGAAAAAAAAGAACATTGTTGTCACTGCTGTTGAACAGTGTTCAGAATATTCGGTTGACAATTTGTAATTAAATAAACTAATGGATGAAACAATGAATGATTAATTGAAAAAGACAAAACTAAGCCCCCAATAATCCAGAAAGATGTGGCAATGACATTACTACATATTATGATTATTATAATGACTAGTTGTAGGACATAATAGATTTGAATAACATTGCTACTGTTTGTAGTAGTGATACTGTTTCATCTAAATATTATTATTGTGAATCTGACTGTGATTCATTGCGACTCTGCCTTCCATCTCCATCTCTCATAAATGTAAATAATGTTGTGACTTGCTCTGTCCATGTGACATGCATTGTACTTCTGTCCATCCGGGTATATGATGATTATGAATACATACTATTATAAGGTACATGTTAATAACAAATGAAAGTAAATTCAAAATTAAGTGTAATTAAAAGGTTTACCACCAAAGAGCTCAACAAAAAGCCTTGGTGATTGGCATTTGTCAAAAAGAAAATATCCAGTTCAGTTGTGTTGAGAGACAGGGCCAAATCCTGTGGTGAGACCTTGTGTATGTTGTGTATAGAAACCTCTTGATTCAGATATTTAAGTTTTTCTGTAATTGTCACCCATGTATGTGAACATTTTTGACTCTGGTGTGTGTTTTTACCTTGAGCACAATTTCTGCTGTGAACACCGAAGTGAAGACTATATCAGCAGAGGCCAACACCTAAAAAAGTTACAACTTTAATATGAATCATCTAAATACTAAAAAAGTAATTTATTAATTGTGCAGCCACAGTGTAACAGGGCATGTTTTTTGTCACCTGGTTCCTGAAAGACATGGGGTCGATGGGATCTTCAGCAGCTAATGAAATAGATGACAACAGGATGAAGAGGAGAATGATGTTCGTGAAAGTAGTTGCATTGATAATACGATGGCAGAGCTTCCGGAACCTGAAATGTTTAAAAGACCCACTCAGTCAAAATCACAATGTTAGATGACTCCAGCAGGCTTTTGTAAACTGTTGAAAAATATTGTACTAGGACATGTTATCTGTTCCATGTGTAAGTGAGTTTAAGATGGTAGGGGTCAAAGTCTGCTACGTGGACTGACATCCAGCCAGTTTCATAAAATGGATCATATATATAAATAATCTTTTCACTCTAAACCTGATTGGCTAATCTATGATAGTCCTGTGTACAACTGTATTACTTCTTTACTACCTCCCATATGATATTACCTCCCTTGGATACCAACACGACAGGATGACTGTCAATCCCCAACTACACAGTTTAAAATGGCTTTAAAAAACCCAGCAGACTCCTGGACCACCCTACAAGACGTGGACTGTGAAATTAAATGTGGGAGATGACCCCTATAAGTAAGGTAAGTGGTCCTGTTTTCCAGTATCCTTAGTAATCTGATGTCATTTCCTAAGCTGTGTTAAGAAAAGGGAAATGCTGTTCTCATGCTTTCTTTCTTCATATTTATGAATTCATTTTGACTTAGACTTTAATCACTATTCCAATATATATTGTGTGGATGTTCACTAAAGACGATTACTTGATTAAAATACAAATAGAATAATACCTTCACTTGTAATTCTACCCGCCCATAATTTCAGCTTTGATTATTACATTAAGTGGTCTCAATAAACCACTCTTCTGTTACTCCTGGCAAAAATAAACCTCAAAAGCCTATATGGTCAACACCAAGGGTATTCCTTCTAGTTTCACTTGATCTTATGGTCCTTAACTTGATCAAAAAACTTTAGTTGATTAACTACATTCAACTGACTTGCCCAGATTTTCATTAATATAAACATCAACAATTTCAAGTGTCATACTTGTTCTGGGGTCCAAAGATAAAAAAAGAGCTTGCTTCTGGCATTGGCACTGCTTCCTCCTTCAACTGCAGATCAGCCATTGGACGAGGTCTAGGGCTCTCTGGCATTTCAGGATCCTCCTCCTCATCATCACCTATGTAAATAGGAATACATTAAAATATTCCTTATCTTACCTCTGGATTGAACCATATAATACAGAGGCTTTGGGAGTTACCAGGAAAGTCCGCTGGGGGGAAGGGGTCTTTGATCTCATTGACATTAGACTCAAACTCATCAATTTTGAGCTGCAGATTTAAAAAGGAAACATTTCAAAGAGTTTGGAAGAAAAGATGGATTTTATTTTAAAAGATCATTATAAGATGTATTTGTGTGGTCAATAAATGCATTTGGATGTCTCACCTTGGCAGTAGTGGGGATGACATCTATGCCCTTGGCTCTTTGCTCAGCCAACTTCTTTGCCAGGTTTGCTTTCTCTTCTGATACCTTATCGGGTATGCTTGCCCTATAAACGAGAGGGATTGGTTTAAGTCGTTGCTTGGCTTGTGTATAAAACATTTTTTTTTCTATTTCGCATTATTCGTTAAGTTATAATCAGACTCTGAACGTTGAGTTCACCTGAGAGTTGAAGACGTAGTCTTCTATTGTGTGAGTTGAAGCACATGAAGTACATAAACGGATACAATTAGAGTTTCTTGAAAAAGTTTCACCTCTCATCCAAGAGCCTTTTTCACTTATCAAAAAATAGCAGGTATAGTTTCAATAAAAATGAATCTAATACTGCTCATATAAAAAATATTGAAAAAAAACATGCAGGGATAAAAGTTAAATGAAATACAAATATATACATAAGGGTGATAAATAAGGCAACCCAAGTATGGATTAAAATACATAAATAAAAAATGTATATATTGCAGGGATAAGTACAGCGGAAAGCAATGTGAAAAGTAAATGTGCAAAGGTGCAGATGATGAGCTATTTAGTGTAAAGATGCTGGACTGTGCAAAAATCCAAAGGAATTGTTAACAAACAGGGTATAGTGAGTGTGTAAAGTCTACAAAGAGTCTGAAGAGGCAAACTGGCAGAAGAATGGGACAGAGGCTGGAGACCAGAAGGAGCCTGTCAAAATGGTGACAATCGTAGACAAGGTACAGAGATCTGTGCAGGGGAACTAAATCACTGAAATTACATGTTATGGTATAGAGCAGGGGTCGGCAACCTTTTTGGCTGAGAGAGCCATGAAAGCCAAATATTTTTAAATGTATTTCCATGAGAGCCTTATTTCGTAAATTCCGGACTATTAAGCGCACCTAAATATAAGCCACACCCACTGAATAATTTTTATTTATTTATTTTGAACATGTATAAGCCGCACATGTCTATAAGCCGCAGGTGTCTACATTGAAACAAATGAAATGTACTCAGGCTTTAACGAAAGACAAGTCCTGTATAACGGCTTTTATCAAAAATAAATAAACAGTAGTATACCAAGAAAGTCATTGGTCACTATCTTCCCCCTCCTGCGCACTGAATTCATCTCATTCGGTGTCGGAGTTGAACGGCCTCGGATGAATTGCTTCATCCGATGTTTTCTCAGCCTCGTTTTCATTCTCGTCACTTTCATCCCACTCAACACGGAGCGCCACCTTAAATGTGCGATTTACACTGATGTGGAGTGGCTGCAAAAACGTTGTGGTACCCCCAGGAATCACAGCTGGTCGCCTTCAACTTGAAAGCTTCATCGTATGCATTTCTCCGTGTCTTTGCCATGATGAGGGCGCGTGCATGACAAAATGACTGATCAGAATGATTCAGTGGGAGAACGCCCGATTTAATGTAAACAGTTTCATTGGTCAACCTTAACCCATTCAGCAATTTCACTGGTCTAATGTGACGGAACTCAATTTTCCCCCCAAAAAACATACATTAGCTACGTCATTGTTTAAGCCGCAAGGTTCAATGCGTGGGAAAAAAGTAGCGGCTTATAGTCCGAAAATTATGGTAATATTTTTTCACACTGAATACAACTAACTGCATGCATTTTTAAGTAAGACCAACAATTTAAGAGTGTAATAAGTCTCTGAATGTATTCCTCTTTATAACGTTGTTATACTGAAGCTAACCAATAATAACAAATATACTTCTTACCATTAATGCGACTTCTGGTGCTGCATGGTTTTTCTGATGGCTTTGTAATCTGGTTGATACGTGGTGAGGTTAAGCTTCATGCAGGCATTGAGGCTTCCATCTGTTAAACGTGATGGTAGGTTGGTCTTGATGTTTTTCAGATGTGAGAACGACTGCTCACATGCATACGTAGAGCCAAACATGGTCAATACGGCAATACTCACTCGCTGCAGTGTGTGGTATGTGACAGGAAGGGCATTCCAAGTTTTGACAATCAGCTGGTTTTCGGGTTGAAGTTTTTTCATTTCTGTCAACTTGTGTTTGCTCGCCAGCTCTGCTCGCTGTCATACAAGTCTTTCCAAATCTTCATTCACTGACTTGAACTTATTCACCCACATGTCTGAGGCCTTCAGGTCAGCAACTTCTACCTAAAAAATCTCTGATGGAGACATCAGTGATGACTCAGGTCGGCTTTGTCCAATGCATACTCGTGTGGATGAGTGATGAACTTGAAAAGACGAAATGAAATTCTCCAAAGCGTGCTTTGAATGACTGTAGGAGATTAGATGCGAAGCCAGCGAGCTGCTGGAGATCAAAATGTTGAGCACTTGCTGTGCATCATTAAATTCTCTCAGTTTTTCAAAATGTAGTAAACGACCTGTTTCAATATCCCCGATAAAGAGTTCCAGCATGTTTTCAAATGCAAACACTGCTTGTTGAAGGGATAAGAGTGTATTTCCAATGCCTTGCATTTTCACATTGAGCTGGTTCAGACGTTCAGTAATGTCCACGAGATAGTAAAAGCCACTCAGTGTTATCTAGTTCAGGATGCTTGATGCCTTTCATTTCAAGAAAAGTCCGGATTTGGCTCAGGCAAGCCGCAAAATGGCAGAGCACCTTCCCTCTTGACAACCAACGCACATTGCTGTGCAAAAGCAGACCAGGATAATTGTTCCCAACTTCATCCAGCAGTGTTTTAAACTGCCGATCATTTAAAGCTCCGGCAACAATAAAGTTGACTACCCGAATGACCAGCGACATCACCTCACCAAGCTGCTCGCCACAAGTTTGAGCACAAAGCGCCTCCTGATGTAGAATGCAATGAAAACTTAGGATGGGTCTATTTTCATGTTCACGAAGAAGCGCTACAAAACCTTTGTTTTTCCCCACCATACATGGAGCACCTTCAGTGCACAGGGAAATGAGTTTATCCATTGGTAGGTTTTTTTTATTTAGCAAACTCCATGAAAGACTTGAATAAATCCTCCCCTCTTGTTGACCCTTTCATCGGCAAAACAGCAAGACTTTCTTCATGCGGTGTGTCACCGGCAGCATGACAAATGACTTACGTCTGTTGACTCATCCAAAGCGAGAGAAAAGTATGGCGCTGCATTTATGTCCTTCACTTGTGTTTCCTCCACTTGATTTCTCCATCATGATGGTACGATCGTGGACAGTTTTTGCTGACAGAGGCATGTCTTTTATTCGTTTGATTATCTTGTCTTTATCTGAAAAGTCGTCAAAAAGTTCATTGGCCACATCAAGCATTAATGTTTTGGCATACTTTCCATCTGTGAATGGCTTTCCGTTCCTCACTAATGCTAAAGAACCAGCAAAGCTAGCCGAATTGCAGTCACCTTGTCGGGTCCATACACTAAGTTGCTGCTGACTTGCTTGCACTCTGCACAGTAGCTCTTGGCATGCTTTCTTCCTGCTGTCCACTGCTGGATATTTCGATGCAAATGTAGCATGGCGTGTGTCGAAGTGCTGCTTTATATTTGGCCGTTTCATTGATGCAATTTTATCATTGCATATTAGACACACCTCCACAAAGGCAAATTCCTCTGTCCATTCGTCCTGAAATGTGCGATACTCCTCATCTTTTTCTCTTTTAGCCATCTTTTTCGTCAAAAGGGCTTGATTCTCTTCGATTAGCTTGCTAGTTTCAGTGTCAAACCCTCGTGTATTGACAAGGACAGCTGTGATTGGCTCCAGCCTCGGTGTTGAGACAGAAACTGGCACTCTACCAAAAAGTGACCCGATGCGAGCGTGCACGGGCAGCCGATGCGGGGAAAACGTTATCGTATCTGCGAGCCAGATACAGTCATCAAAAGAGCCACATCTGGCTCGCGAGCCATAGGTTGCCGACCCCTGGTATAGAGTCTATGCTACGACAGGTGAACTGGTGAAGGTTGGAGATGAGGGCAGGTGAGTAGATGAGGTGATTATTGGCAAAAGGAACAACAGGTAAGCTTTTTAATGTACAAAAACTCATTCAATTTTCAGTTATATTTTGCCACTGAATGCTGCTTGAGAATATTTAAGAATTTAGTCAGACCATGCCCCTTACCCTGACATACTGTATCTGTAACAAAGTTTACATTTTCTTTTGACTAATGGCTATATAGATGTAGAGTTAGGGTTGGCCTGAGCATATTTTTGTACTTAAATAGATATGTTTAAGATATATTTCGTCATAGATAAAGTTTGTAAAAACTATAGTCTGAAACCCTTTGGACATACTGAAACAGAGATCATTTTCTTTTTGCCAAGGCTGCACAGTCAGTATAACAGGTGTTTGGCCCTAGTTAGACAATTTTACAAAACTTTGATATAATGCATCAGCATACAGCTGTCTTTTTTAAGTGAAACTGAAGTCAGTGCTGAGTAATATGTCAAACCAAAAGACCAATTGTAGGTGCTGTAGAAGCATTCAGTTTTACCATATTTGGACATAATTACTGGCATTAGCTATGGTGTTTTAAAGACTATCCTCAGAAGACAGGGACTTCAGAATGGATAGAATCAGGTAAAATAATAAGTTGGATCTTAACAGAAACAATGACTAGCTAAGTTATGTTGTTATGCATACCATGATGGGGTTTTGATGAAATAAAAAATATATAAAATATCCTAAAATTATCTAAAAATTTGAGATTGGCAATCTTGGATACTTCATAAGAGTAAATGTAGTCAAATGATGTATTGTAGATCCAAGTGCGTGGTTTTTAAAGAATATTTGGTCTGCTCCAATGGACTCAATATTCCTCAGCTATCCAGCTAAAAAAACGAAAACTCTTCAACAAATAGTGAAACGGCTGAGAGTTCAAGAAGCCTCTTGCTCAATTCACAAAATCAGAGACCCAAATACAAAACATAGAAAGGGTATTCAAAACCTACTGTGAGGACTTATTTTCACAGCCTTCAGCAAGGGACGAATATGAAGTGAAAGAATTTCTTAATTCATAAGAGCTACCTTTCATAGGTGAATTACAAAATGAAAAATGTTTCACTAAAATCACCGGGACGTAGGCAGATGCTGAATGAGGCGATCAGCAGTCTAAGGCTAACAAACAGCGTTGCCTAAAAGTCGCTAGAAGTTGCTAAATGACGTCATTGCCTAAAGGGGCAATTTGCATGTAATTGTAAAGGGTGCTGGAGGGATAACAAGTGAGCCTCAGTCACTAAGGGTGTTTTCTAACCCTAAGTGACTGAGGCTGTTTGAGTCATGCAGTAATTTATTGTAAGTGACATTGAAGAAACATTTACATTTACATCAACCGTGGCTTTGCGCAGGTGCAATTCATGCAGTCTGTACACGGAAAGATTGGCTATCCTCTCTGCTCTGACTGCAGGTGGGACTGGACTATGAGACTGAAGAAAGTAAGTGCTTTGGGGCAGGGGAGGGGGCTCACGGGAGTTCTGCCCTTGCAGAACAAAACATCAAAAGGGGAGAGGTGGCCTGGTGGTGAGGGAGACAGGAATCAGACCAGAGGGTTGCCGATCCGAAGCCCACTCTGGAAGGATGCACAAAAACCCTGCCACTAACAAAAGAGAGGCCTCTAATGCCCTTGAGCAAGGCACTAATCACCCCACATACTCCCCGGACGCTGTCCACTGCTCTGTGGCCTTGCATGCGCCACAGATGGGTTAAATGCAGAGATCACATTTCCCCCGACTTGTGTGTGTTTGCATGTGCGTGTTTGTGTGGGACGATGCGCCATTCTAATTCTAATTCTTTACACCAAAAAGTCTCCAATAAAATCAGAAAAGTCACTAGATATGTCGCTGGTCGGTTTTGAAGTTGCCAGAGATAGCAACAAAGTCGCCATGTTGGCAACACTGCCATCAATTTGCCATGCATTGGTAGTCAAGTGAATGGCATGATACATTCAGGGAAGAATAATATCCTATACTTCTTGATTCTCATAACTCTACTATGAATTTGGGAAAGCCTCCACCCTCGTGGAAGGAGGCTGTAATTTCACTCATCCCAAAGGAGAAGAAAAATAGAGAATATTTTGAACTATGATGTGGTGCACAGGTATTGGGTGGCCAATAGAGTGGCCAGGATTCAGCGTTTGATGGCCACCCCCATTCCACCATTGCCAGGTAATTGAGAGATTCGGTTATAAAAAAAAACAAGCAACACAATGTATTAAGACTCACAGCTCGCATAAAATTCAGTGGTCACTTAACTGTCAGACATAACCTACGGCGAGGGACTCGACAGGGTTGCTGGACAGAGGCACATCATAGGGCTTTTTGCGGATGAGGTAACCGTGTTTTTTCAAGACCCTGATGGGACCTTTCCGAATTTTAAGAATTTGGTGAATATTCAGTTTATACATTAAACATAACCAAAACTCCGATCCTCTCACTACACTTCTCCCCTAACCAGGACATCATAGAAAAGTACAGGATCAACTTGAATGCAAAAAGTATAAAATATCTTGGCGTGACAATAGCAAATAAACTAAACAAAATATCAGTGACAAATTATAATCAAATCAACATCAATATCCACCAAGATATAAGGTGATGGTCAGTTTTAAATTTGGATTTTGGAACACGAATTGAGGTTATAAATTAATATGTTAGCCAGACTCCTGTATCTACTCCAGTCACTTCCATATATACTGTACTTTCAGAAGCACGGTTCAGTTCCTGGGATAGATTGATTTCAAGATTTATTAGGGCTGGCAATTGATCAAGAGTAAGATATGAAATACTTTATACTTGTTTTTATTCAGCTCAGGTGAAGGGGAATAAGGTTTATTAAAAAAGCAATGGTGAAATTACCAAAAAACTAAGGATTTAGGGGAAAATCATTAAAGAATTTAAAATGGGCGGAGACATCAACATATTAACATGGCCTGCTCTGGGCCTGAAAGGTATAACATCATTATGCACACTGACCTAAGGGAAGACTTTCAGAGACAAGCAGAAAGAATTTGAACTTGAAAAAAAGGATTTCTATAAATACTAACAACTTAGAGACTACTATGAGAAAAAGATAAAATCTGAAATATCTGAAGAAGGTAATGCAGCTGTAAATATTTTTGTTGAATCTCCAAATGATATCACAGTTTCCAGAAGGTAAAGGGGAACAATACGAATATGTCAAAGCAAAGTGGGAAAAATAACTAAGTGTTGAAATAGCCATAGACTGGCGTTCAATGTGGAAAACACAACACTCATCCACCAACTCAATGTGATGGCCAGAATTAGGCTGGAAAAATATGATTCCCCTTTTCCTTACACCTCACAATAAAAACAAATAATATCCCATCATCCTTAACCTTGCTGGAGACATGTGGGCACATCAACGCCAATCACTCCCATATCTTTTGGCCATGCCCAAAAAATATTTTGTGGAGAAATGAGTGCAGGCCTTAAAGAGATATCATATATATAGATAGATAGATAGATAGAGGGATGACTTTTTCTTTAAGGTCTAGAGAAACAACCATTCGAAGAAATGGGAGAAATGGTCAGATTATACTACAGAAGAGGACGCTGACTTCTTTGGTCAGACTGCTTTGGACAAATACAGACTCTTGAGAATGCATAAGTGACGCGACCCCCACGCTTCTTTTGTTTATTTTTTCCACTTTTTTTATGAATGAAATCTTTAAATTATTGATAAACATTCTGAAAGAAAGAATAACAAAAGTGCTACTATTAAAACCTGAAAGTGTTACTCCATATTGTTTAATTGGATTACCTTAGTGCTTTCTTGCGGTTTTTCTCCTCTGCTTTCTCCTTCTGGGCCAAAGTCAAGGACTCTGCCTCTGCCAGATTATCAACAGCAATGGCCAGGAAGACATTCAGAAGGATGACTGGATGGAAGGTAGGTTAAAGATTACAATGTTATGGATCCCAAATGAATTGCACTTGGCATTGCATTGTTGGTTACCTATACATACACACGCTCTCACACACACACACGCACACACATACACAAACTCTCTCTGTGAGGATACAATTTCCGCAGACAAAGAGGATGATGAAGTAGATGCTGACGAGGATTCCAGGTATACTTGGTCCTCCATGAGCCATAATACCATCATACATAACAGCATTCCAGTCCTCACCTGTCAAGATCTTAAAACAGTGACACATCCTGTTTGAATACATACATTCATCTTGTTTAAAATGTTTTCATGTCAACCTCAATCTTCATTTTCAAAATTCTACATATTTGAAATATTTTAACTTTGTTTTGCGAGATCGCTGTATTTTTTTAATTTATGATGAGACATTCTTATTGATCTATCAGAAACCACTGAATTGTACATGTTTTTGTATGGTGGTCCTAAATTAATCAGACATTTTAAATCGAATATCTTTGTGGAATGCGGTTTTCCATAATTTCTTCTTCTTTCCTTCACAACATAGGATGCTGGGACGTGGTGGACTACCAGTGAAGGAGACCACCAGAGGGTCGCTGGATCGAGACTACCACAACCCTGGACCGCAAATCCAAAACAGAAAAATCCCAGGAGGGGGAGGAATTCCAGCTGTCTTATTGAAGAGACTCTCCGTTGTGCCTTTAAGTAAAGCACTTTAACCCCACCAACATCTGATCCCCGGACCAAATTTCTCGGTTGTATGGGTTGTGCATGTGCATGCGGGACAATTAAAGGGTTGTTTGTTTGTTTGTTGTTGTTTATGTATTCTTTCACCTGGAAAACTGTAATGAGGGCCTGGGGGAAGCTGTCAAAGGTGCTGCGCGGTTTGGTTTGGTTGGGGAAGTTGAATTTCCCTCCAAATACCTGCATACCCAGCAGGGAGAAGATCACAATGAAAAGGAAGAGGAGCAGCAGCAAACAGGCAATGGAACGGACGGAGTTCAGGAGGGAAGCCACCAGATTACTGAGAGACGTCCAGTATCTAAAGGACACAACATGAGAGCAGCAAATCAACATTAAGTTAAATCTATTCGAATATATTGAATGTTTTGTTTGGCAAAAGTTTGAAAGATTCCAATATCCATCTGTAAAATGTAGTGTTTATAACGGCAGATAAGATAAATATTGCCTGCCCCTGCTTATATCAGGCAATATTTGTCTTATATTATTATTCAAGGGTGGAACACAACATTGTCAGTAAACAATAGATGAATAGCTGTGATAGTTCATATTAATTTTACCATCAAAATGTCTAATGTACATAGATTTGCATAATCAAAGTTATCTCACCTTGAGACTTTGAGCAGACGGAGCAGTCGTATGCAGCGGAGCACAGAGATACCCATGACTGACATGATGCCCATGTGAACGAGAATGAGCTCCATAATACCAGTTGACACCACAAAGCAGTCAAACCGATTGAAGAGGGACATGAAGTAAGAAGGCAATCCTAGGGCATACATCTTCATGAACATCTCAAGGGCAAACAAAGACAGCAGCAGCTTATTGGTATTGTCTGTAAGAAATGCATGTACATGGGGCCAAAAGCATGAAAAAGAAGTGAAAAAGTTATTTCAGTTAGGCTATTAATATTAAAGTTATGATCATATATCAGCACAGAAAATATGTAATTTTACATACAATTGCATTCTCAGTGGTCTAATAAATGTCCCTCTAAACTCAATAAGATAATTGGAAAGCATTAGGTGTAGTCGACTGAAAAGGGCCCTGAATAGAATGAAGAATCTAAACTTTAAAAGCAAAATGAGGGATCCTGTCCTTGCTCAGCAAACTGACAAAAGACAATGAAAAGGATTTAATTCAAATGAATACTGACCTTGCCATTTTGTGATGCTCTGAGTTTGCTTGTGGTGTTCTGTTGCAATGGCCAGCGTATTGAAGAAGACGAGCATGATCACCCACCAGTAAAACAGTTTGGACTTCACATACACTCTGCATTTACGCCGTAACCAGCGATTCCCCTTACGGGCCAGCTTACTGCATTAAAGGGGGAGAAAGAGAAGTTGAAAGAAATGGTGAGTACTTCAATGATATTAATAATTGTTATTATTATTTCCCCAAGCTTTTAGTGTTTTTCATAACTTCTTAAGTATAAGTGATTTTTCTCACCTATGAATCAACTGCACTGCTATCAGTCCTCTAAACTTTGGTTCCGCTAACCCCTTTTAAATAATGTCTATGTACACTAGTTTTCTATCACTCATCAATCACAAACTGCCAGCTGTGCTGACAGGTGCAATTAGTGTCTTGCCCAAGGACACTTGAGCATGTACACTGGATGGTCTAACCACTCCATCTCCTGAGACACAGCCACCCAAAAAGAATGTATTTTTCTGGAAATGGGAAATAGATGACAACACCAAGGAGAGGTTCTGATGCAAACTCACATTTACAAGAACACCACAGTCTATCATGTCCCAAGAAAAGTATAAGCACTGGAAATCCTGATTGAATCTTCTATAACACATTATTCATTCTAAACTTAGTAGAATTCATGTTAATTAATATAGTTGACATAACGAGCTAAGCTGTAAAGATAATAAACACACTACTGACTAGTAATAGATGATCAGCTGCATTTTGTCCATTTTGCTGACACTTCCACTCTCTGATCCTCCATTTTCCGTGTGGAGCAGCCCTAATCAAAACACTCTCTCTCGCTCACACACACACACGCACACATGCACGCACACACACACACACACACACAAACACACACACACACACAGGGAGAGGGAGCGATTAGTATATATATATATCTATGTATACTATATATATCTATATATAGTATATATATATAGCAAATACACATTTACCGACATGCTTTACTTCAGTAATGTAATTATGATGCTAATTGTGGACATTTACTGTAGATCAATACTTGTTGGAACTGATCGGGACTGATCGGTACTTTGTCATGTCATACTATTATTATTTAATAGTACAATACATTGAACCAGTCCTATGTGTAGTTTATTAAATTCCATAGGTATTCAGTTCTGTGTGATTTTTGTCTTACCCTGTCCCTCCTGGTCATTGTCTATGATCTCAGCCTGAGTAATCCACTCCATATAACCTTTAAGGTCCTCATCTAGCTGCTGGGTTTCTCTTAGCTTTTGAAACTCTCCACGGGACTTGGCCTTCTCTCGCTCTTTTGTGAACTCACTATTGGGAATAAAAGACATCCACTAAATAGAAATAAAAATAATTTGTGAGGCAGACAATAAAGGTTAGAAAAGGACAGAGACAAATAGAAATCTTGATTATGGAAAAAAAACAATGGAAGAGTAATGGTTTGATTTTGAGTAATCTTACCCACTGAGCACACCAAGAATCAGGTTGAGCACAAAGAAGGACCCAACGAGGATGAGTGTGGTGAAAAAGATCCATGGCCATTCCATTCCTATAGCATCATTAACCTGTGAAGGAGAGTACAGTTATTTTTGTAGCGAAAACACAGAGGTCATATTCGTTTTGCTGAAAGTTAGAATATGATACAAACTTTACTGTCATTGTCCTGACAACAATGCATTTGAAAAGCATCTCAGATTGATGCATTACAGCCACTACATTCATTATTTTCCATTTTACACATTCATCATATATTTTAAGTACAGGAGGGAATGAAAATAATAATTTAAATAGGTAGAGTACAAAAATAACGTATACGTTGGTATGAATATACAGGGAAATAAACTGTTCTTCAGTCTGTATCTATGAACTTTTTAACATCTGCTTTAGGGCAACAGGTGAAACGGGTGGTGTGCAGGACAAGAGGTAAGATTTTGTGAATTTAGTTGGAGTCAATGTCTTCTTGAGAGGGCAGAGGGCAGCCAATGACCTCTTGTGGTAATTTAATAAGCCCCTGCAGTGTTCACCTATCCAAGGCTCACAGAAATGCAGCTGTCAACTAAGACCAACACATGAAAATATTGCGACCTGATGACAGATATGTACTGTGTAGAACACAGTGGGCAAAGTTACATTGAGGTTAAAAAAGAACCACAATGGCTGTAGTTTAGAGCTAAAAGAAATATATTTTTTCCCAAGATGGATGCAATATAAGGTTATAGATCAATGATTGGGATTGGCAGATGGGAACAAGGATATTTGCAATTTAAACAACATAGTCACTAGACAGGAAAAACGCTTCTTCTTTAAAGTAAGATTAGGAACAACATTGCACTGCACTTGGTGACTCTTTTTGCTGTGTGTAAATAGGGTCTTTAGTCAAAAATTGGACTTGACTCTAAACTAGAGGGTGAGCTTTTTACATACACTACTGTGTGTTATGTTGTCCTTTGTATATTGTTTATATCCATGGAAAACTAACATGCGTAATACACAACAAGAATAATTATTATATGATAACATATAAATTAATGACTTTAATATCTTACCCAATAAAGGACATCAGTCCACCCTTGTGTGGTGATACACTGGTAGACTGTCAACATTGAAAAGCCTAGGTTGTCAAAATGGGTGATTCCATGATTAGGGCCCGGCCACCCAGCACGGCATTCTGTGCCATTAATGGCACAACGACGACCATTCCCTGCTTGGGCACATGGCGCTGGCTTCTCATTCTCCACTGTTGCTATTATACCTTAAGACCAGAGGAAGGTAATGGAAACGGTTAGTCAATGTCCATATTTGTTTGTTAGATTGTGGGAGAATGATCATTCTGAGGTGTGAAAAGTGTTGCCGAGGTATTGTATACAAGGAAATATTTCACATGTAGACAGCTACATGCTACTACTTAAAATCTACAGGGGGAGGTATGTGGGAAAAGCTTTTAATGTCAAAGCTTCTTAACCAAACATAATATAATTGTATTAAATTGTATTTAGTAGAAGTTAGAAACATTTATAGGAATGACTGCTCTGATCAGGGGTTCTGTCCTCTACATTATAGACAGTGTTTATTTAAATTACTAATAAGTCATATCAAACTACTATCTGCTTAATGTTCTTATCCAATGCCACTGCAGTGCTTCTTACATAACAATTTGGGGTTCACTGATATTAAAGTCACTGGCATGACAACAATCTTAATATAAATGGTGTTAGAAAGAAGAAGAAAGGCGAAAAAGAATAAATAACACACCATAACTGTAGTATTAAATACACATTCTAATTATATATCATACATTGGAAAAAACATATTCTTAAAAAACTAATTAAATTTAAATCATTCCAAAATGCAAACTTGGTTGTTTATAGTTGTTGTTACCATGACTATAATACAGTCAGTGCTTAGTATTATTGGTGTTATTATAAAGTATTTTTTTCACCAAATGCAGAAAAGGTCAAAGATCCAGATTAAAATACATTTGTAGCAAAAAAAAAAAGACATGGATGAAATCATACATACCATAACTTGCTACCACAAAATATACAGTATGTATCTTGTGTTTAGAGTTCATGTAGGAACATGAATGATTTAATTTCTACCTCGATTGGGTCAAAGTTTTGTCTCCTGAAGCTGAAATTAGTATTAAAATAAAAGAAATACTTTTCTATCATTGCAGCACATGAACAGAATCATCAGGACCCTGGTAAATAAAGACCAACTAAATAAACGTCAGGTTTGGTCAAAAGCACAAATCTCAAATATTGGTGCTTCCCATGTATACCTGTGCCTGTATAGTAGCAGGTCTTGTGCATTTTGCACTTGAAGAGTTCCAGTCCCATAATTGAGTAAATGGTGACCATGAAAAGCACCAGTAAGGTGATGTGAAACAGAGGCAGCATGGACTTCAGGATGGAGTTCATCACCACTTGCAAACCTGAGGGGTAAACCAGAAAAATAATATTAACTGCCAAATAATGTACTCTGCAGGTACCCCTGACTCAAGAACTATTATTAAATGTGCAAACTCAAGGGGTTTGGTCTCAGTGGTGCTGGGACCTTATAGAAATGTAATGGATTTATTATTAATTGTATTATTACTACATGTAGTAGTAGTAGTAGTAGACCTTACAAATTCAAAACCATAACACGCCTGTATGAGCTGAATTTCTTCACAAAATTGCTAAATATACCAAAAAATGTAATGCTTAGTACAAGCCATATCTCAATGAGAGATTTCAGTTGGAATCTTTTAAAAGTTTTCAAAAGAATAAATATAAAGATAATCTTAGAAATGTACACATAATAATGTCAAAACAGTAAGTATTGCATATCTTGCCAACCATAACCTCTATTCATAAAAAGCTTGATGCCATAATTTCACATGAGTATAAGACTAAAACAGTGTGGAAATTAACCACAAAGGGGAGCCTCAAATGCCAAGTTATTATCCTATAATTGGCTGCATGGATTTGTTTGAAATTTGAGTTGTATCCCACCTCTCGCCTCTGGTCATCTGCAATTAATTCTCACTCCATCACTCTCCAGCTCTCCTACTCATTGCAAGATTGTTTTGACATGCGTTGGCCATTACAATTACCTTGTAAACCAGTTTTGGGAACCTAATTGTGCTTAATCCTTTTGCTAGGATTCACCTCGGCTGACTGCTTTCCACCCGAGGCCACCACCATTAAAACTGCCACACTTCTACCTCTCTTTCTCCTCTCAGTCTCAATTTATCAAACTACCTAACCTTTTTTTTGTGCCTATCCAATGAGGGGATCCAACTTTAGTTGTGGTCCTCTTGAAACCCAGTGGATGTCACACCTTGTACAAATTGCGAAACCCTATGAGGCAAATTTGATTTGTGAAAATGGGCTAAATAAAATAAAAAGGAATTGATTAATATGGAAAACGTTAGGCTTCTCTGTGGTGATGTAATCATCTTAAAGTGCCTTTTTTTAAATGATTTATATAATAATAGTTGTATTGTTTTATAATAATGAAGTAAACATAATTGAATTCAAAATCCACATTTGAAACATATCTTTATATGATAACAGACCAATTACTTACTGGGGACTCCAGAGACCAGTCTGAGTGGACGGAGTACTCTGAATGCACGCAGAGCTTTCATGTCAAAACCACCACCTTTTTCCCCGACTGAAGCCTCAACTCCGCTGATGTGGTTGATGGCATCCACAACCACACTGAAAAGCCTGAAAAGATACAATATATTAGGTTTTCTCTCAATGGATTAAAAAAAAATGGTTATTCACAACATTAAAGGTTCTAAGTGAGCATATTGTCTGTCTTTGCTAATTAATATGAACCAAAATGTTTCTGTTTCTCTGTTGATTAATCTCTGATCCCGTAACTTCATTTATTTATTTCTCCGTATCTCTTTCTTAAAGTTTAATCCCTTGCAATACAAAGAGTCTGCCTGTGTCATTTGTGGCTCACAGGACAACTTAACTCCACCCTCAAGGTAATTAATAAATACAAAACATGAAGCTCAAAAATACGAACATTTAAAAAGGGCTTATGATCTAGAAGCACTCACTTTTTGCCAGAAGCAACAGTTGCAGAAGCTGAAGCAGCTGTCTGGGAAGCAATAGATTGCTATCGGTTAAAGAATGCCCATCAAAGGATGAGCCATCCCTCTACTGACCCTCCAAATCAAGCAGCCATTAAAGCTAGTCAACAAGTCTGCCTCCAGCAAAAGAGAAGCTATTTAACCCTATCAATCCATTTCATCAAGGATATTGGAGTTCTCCATGAGTCATCACTAGGGCTGTCGATTTAATGCGCTAATTCGAATACTTAATCACAGGAA
Source organism: Colistium nudipinnis (assembly GCA_016785305.1). Classification (NCBI taxonomy): domain Eukaryota; kingdom Metazoa; phylum Chordata; class Actinopteri; order Pleuronectiformes; family Rhombosoleidae; genus Colistium; species Colistium nudipinnis. The sequence continues at coordinate 196,090 of JAFBJU010001982.1, read as the reverse complement.
GATTAATGCGATTAGAAAAATTAAAGCAGATTAATAGCGGTCCAGCTCCTTGACCACATACGTCACTAATTTAATACAATCGGTGCAGTGGCATGATGGAAGTAGATGATGAGAAATGTTCATACAAAAAATTACCAGATGGAACTGTAGATAGGAGCACCGTTATGTTCAATTCCTGCAAAAAGGAATTTTCTTACCATCAGAGTAACTTATGCCTTAGGTACCACATGAATGCAAAGCACCTTGCAGTAGACAGGGGTTTAATGGAGGCTTTGTACAGTTAAATGACATAACTTATAAGTTGCTATCCAGGATTCAATTGTGTTGTTTATGACACTGAAAAAATGGCAAAAGACGGTGAATTGGTGGATGCAGAATATATTGCCCTGACTGGGGATCATTGGACCTTGGTAAGTAATCACAACTACCACGTTGTGACGGAACACAACATTGACAATAATTGGAAGCCTCAGTCATTTGCATTAACCGTGCTGAAGACTGACACAATGCACTTAGCAGATGCGCACGCCAATCGGTTTCTGTCTGTGGCGGAGTCATGGGCGTTCAACACAAAGTCAAAGAACAAACGACGCACGGAACATGGTAGCTGCAGTTATACAGCTTTCATTTGAGTGCATGCCATGTATTGCTCACCTGTTACAAAGAACTGTCACTGTTTGCCTCTGTAACAGCTGGTTTGGTGACGAGTTTTTCCTTATTAAATGTAATGATGTTGTTATCAGTGGGCAAGAACTGGATAAGTTCTTCAGGTAGAGTGATCATCCAGGGCTTCTGGTTAGGAAACTTCCGTACCTGTATGGTGGGCACAATGTTGTCAACACAGGTGCTGATGTATCTAGTCACAGATTCAGCGTACTCCTGTATGTTAATGGAAGAATCCTCCAGTGTGGCTGCACCTTCAAAAATATCTCAGTCTGTCAGTAAGCAACAGTCTTGCATGATGCTGTCTGGGTTTCTGGGGTCCAGAGTTTGATCTGCTTAATAATGGATTTGGATTGTGAGTCTCTGTCTGTATGCTGGGTACAGGAAAAGGGAGATGTGGTGTGATAATCCAAAGTGAGGGCGCGGAGCAGCTCTGTATCGCCCATCGCTTGTATATGGACCCAGGAAGGCCCCCCAGCACCACACTCAGGTGAACCAGGTGACCTGAGGAGACCCCACTGGAGGCGGAGACGCATGCAAGGCAATAGCGGTGGACTCAATGCCTGGCTAAAAGCTTCTTCTAGCCGACCACCGCTACCCAGGCTCATGCTAGCTAACGTGCGGGCCCCGGACAACAAACTGGTCGAACTAAGAGCTGGGATTATGTCACAACGGGAAATTGGATTGACTGCAATGCAGCTAAAGACCCGCACTATCCACAGAGGAGACTGCACCGCTGCTGCTATAGTTGGGAGGTGTGTGTGTGTGTTTGTAACAACTCCTGGTGTGGAGACTTAGACAAGCACTGTCCGCCCGACGTGGAGCTGCTAGTGTTGAAGTGCCAACACCTTCTATTCCCACCATACAGGTACAGAAGTTTTCAAACAGGAAGCCTTGGATGGGATTCCTGTTCCAGTCAGATTCGCCAGTCAGGTACGCCAGTCAGGTACGCCACTGTTCAAGACTCGGGCTCCTGCATTAAAATCTCGCAATGAGGCCGAGCACAAAGCAGCAAAGCCCATCCAGGAGGCAAAACAGACATAGTCAGAAACTGGATGCTTCTACTCAGCTGCTGATGCAGGGCCCATGTGGCTGGGCCTGCAAAACATCACAGACTAGAAGATAACCACCGCAACCAACTCCGCCACCACCTTACCTGAAGAACTTAACCAGCGTGCTTTGAAACATCCAGCAGCAGAGTGCCCCGTGCACTTCTTTTGCACTTTTCTACTCTTCACTACTTCTTTTTATTCTTATTTTTTAACTCAAACTGTGTACTATGGACACCAAGTACTCTGTGCTTTTCTAACCATCATCATCATTTTTTCACAGTTTTTGACTGTGTGGAGCCGGGGTACCATTGTTTACATCAGGGATCAGCTGACTGCGCTCCTTAACAGCTGTGTTGCCGGAAGAGAGACCCGATGTTCCCCTTGAGCTGAAGAGGAGGCGAAGAGGGAATCGTGCCGGGGTAAAGCGTTATATGCAGAGGAGAAGCTACACTCCTGTTCTCCCGTCTGTTGTCATGGGGAATGTAAGATCTCTACCCAACAAGATGGACGAGTTAATGGTGCTGACACAGCTTGAGAGGGACTATCTCCGCTGCAGCATCATGGTGTTTACAGAGAGGTGGCTAACTATGGCAGCTCTGGACACAGACGCCGCGCTGGATGGATTTCAGCAAATTTGGGCGGAGAGGAAAGTGGAGAGTGGTAAGAAAAAGGAGGGGGGCTGGCAATGTATGTGAATAATAAGTGTTGTAACTCTGGCCACATCACTGTAAAAGAATGGCACTGTTATAAGAACATTGAGCGGTTAGCTTGAGATCAAACTATCAATCAATCTGTTCAGAAGGAGCTGAGGAGAAAGATAAGAGCTGGAAAGGACAGCTACAGGAGGAAGATTGAGGAATGAGCGGAATGTCGGCGGGCTGGGCTTCTGGGGGTTAAACTTGAACAAGCTGGCGTAAACATTCAACTCTTATTCTGGATCTTGGACTATCTGACCAACCGACCTGGTATGTGAGGACCCAGGGCTTTGTATCGGACATTCTGATCTGCAGCACAGGAGCACCTCAGGGAACGGTCCTGGCACCATTTCTGTTCACGCTCTACACTGCAGACTTCCGCCTCAACACACCCTTGTGTCACCTGCAGAAGTTCTCTGACGACTCAGCACTGGTCATCCTCATCGCAGATGGCAGTACAGAGAACTAACACAGGACTTTGTAGACTGGTGCCAACGGAACCACCTCCAGCTAAACATGAGTAAAACCAAGAAGGAACCAAGTTGGATTTCCGCAGGCCAAAACACACCCAGACAACACCAGTGAACATTCAGGGAATGGACATTGAGATCGTGACATCTTAAGTGAGTACCTGGACACCTGGGTGCCCACATGAACAACAGACTGGACTGTACTGATCATGTCTCTGCCCTGTACAAGAAGGGCCAGAGCAGACTGTATCTACTGAGGAGGCTGAGTCTTTTGGAGTACAGGGGGCACTCCTCAAGGCCTTCTATGACTATGTAGTCTTTTTCGGAGTGCTCTGCTGGGACAGCGGGATCAAGGCAGCAGACAGGAGGAGAATGATGGCGAAGCTATCATCTCTTCTGTACTTTTTCAATTTAGGGAATATAATGAGCAATTCATTCCCATTTTGTACTTGAAAATATGTGGTGTAATGTGTCTTGGGGCCATTAAATAAAATTATAACAGGATTGTACCAATATGAATGCATTATAAGTTAGTTATGATATAGTAAAATCAATATTGAATCATAGTCCTTGTTTTTTTGTGTTTTTGACTGAGTTAAATCATGGGTCAAAATTGGACTGTGAACACAACGGACAGCAACTGCTTTCGAACACAACACAAGGCCTAAACTCACAGCAAAAGCTAGCTCTTAATACAGTGCAGCATGTAGTCTACTTAATTGCTCTTTATCAAGATAGTGAAATTCAAATGCAATCATTTATGCAAAAAATGGTGTTGGGCATGTAAACGTGCTATTTTTGCGTTAACGCATTAACTCATTAACTGCTGTTTTTCTTTTTAAAGTCCATCTGTCACTGGCTCTGAATACACATGCAGACAGACCATGGGTCACAGGAAGGGCGGGATGTTGATCAATATTGGCTTGTTGATCAGGCTCTCACACGTCTCAACCAATGAGAGCATTTGGGGGCGGGGCCTAAGACTGGCTCAGCGCTCACATGGACAGAGCGGAGCGCATTTCTCCCTAAACTCGGAGGAATGGATAAATGCAGTCAATGTTGCCATTAGAAAACTACTCCACCGGTATCACTAAAGTCTTATTTTTATTTTGTTGACTGAGATCTCAGTCAGGAAATCCAGAACAAACATGAACTACATGAACAGACTAAAAGTCCCCTGCACAGAAAATCCCACTTGCTTGTTTGTTCATACTACTAACGTACTTTTAAAAAAGAAGTGAGCAATACATTTTAGATTTAAGTAATTATTGAATGTTGCTCATAACAATGCAATTAATCGCGATTAACCTGACTGACGCAAAGGTTGATGAAATTAGGGGAAAAAGGGATTCCATCAAACTTTGTTCCCACTTCCACTTAACAAAGCAAAAAAGCATGTCAAACTTACCCAACAGATACACAGACAAAATCCAAAATGTTCCAGCAGTTTCTTAAATATGCATCTGCATGAAAAAGAAATCCATAGGCCACAATCTTCAGGAAACACTCAATAGAAAAGATGAGGAGGAAGATGTACTCCAGGCTTTCCTGTAAAACAAAAACATGGCTTTGGTTATCTGTTAGTTTAGTTTTCATAATCTGTATATCATTTGTTCATTCCTATAATTTTCAATAGGATAATAATAATAATAATAATAATAATAATAATAATAATAATAATAATAATAATAATAATAATAATAATAATAATAATAATAATAATAATAATAATAATAATAATAATAATAATAATAATAATAATAATAATAATAATAATAATAATAATAATAATAATAATAATAATAATAATAATAATAATAATAATAATAATAATAATAATAATAATAATAATAATAATAATAATAATAATAATAATAATAATAATAATAATAATAATAATAATAATAATAATAATAATAATAATAATAATAATAATAATAATCAATAAACATATTTCATAATTGAAACAAGAATCAAACACACAAAACAAGTAATGGCTTATTTTTTAAGGTTTCATTTCAAATTTGAGTTTTAAATTCAAGGTGTCCAATTAGTTAAAGTTACTGACTTCTAATAGTATCTGATTTTCTATAATAAATATGAGCTTGAATAACAGCAGAAGTGTTACATTATATTATGCAATAAAACCAACAAAACCCAGAGCGATTTTGCCTGGGGGGAGGAAGGAAATCAGATTTTTTTAATAAATAGCGCTACAAAGATCTGAAATGTGAAATATATATCACATTGGGTTTTAACAGCCTGTATCCATCTCTCTTTCTAAGAAAATGATGGTTGACAAACCAATGTAATGGACCACAGAGAACATAGAGTACCCATTCTGTCAAAGATCATATGAGTCAATATCGGGCAATAATGGTTAATTAATTCCTAATTTGAACAGGTACCACCTACAGTATGTGTGCAAACTACTCAGTAGTTTGGGTTTTATGGGAGAGTTCATATAGCTTGACCAAAATGTCACCTCAATTGCCAAGTTAGTTTTCTTTCCCAAGTGCCACCAAAAATTAGACAAATCAGTGTTATCTGTGAGCAGTTGTTTTTGCTGCACAGGATTCAACTTTGGTTAAGGGACTTTATCAAGACAATATATGGTTAAAGATCCAATGTGACATTACAACTGTATTTATCTGATTTGTTTTATATAAATTTGTTCCAAAAATATGTTCAAAACAGGTTAAATGTAACAAAGGACATTGTGAGCATAACAATTCTTATATTGTTTAAATCTTACATTTGGCAACAAAACACAAGCTTTCTAAATGATCTGCTTCTGTCACATATACTAACCTGGCACACAGACATTTTGGTAATGTTGTTGTGTTGTCATATGACCCACCCGGATGTTCAGTATGTTTCACTTAGGAACTTCATGAGTTAAAGTCAAGGATACAAATGTGCAAGTAATTTTTCAGAAATTTAAAGAGCCTTCTTATGGGTTAAATCAAGTTGATATTACTTGTTTGTGTTATTAATCATACATTTCTGCTGTCGTATACATTTTTTCCACTGTTGGAAAATGTATCATAAATGCATTCATGCATAACCTTTAGTTTTAAAGTACTGTTCACTTTTGCGTTATGTAAAAAATCAATACAAAAACAAAACTGTATCAAGAATAAAGGCATAACATTAATGTTCATTGTACTTGCTGTTAATACTGAACAGGAGCAAGTGAACAAGTGATGTCTGTCTGCCAGTCTCCCCACTCATGTTTCTGACACCTTCATGATAATTTTATGTTACATGTCACACTCCTCTATTTATGTCTTACACATTTACACACAACTACAGCTGTTTATTCTCTCTCCCTTTTTAGCAGAGGTATGGACAAAATATCTATTTTAAATTCACTTTAGGGACAGTGCCCAATAGGGCTGTTAAAATGATATGTTAGCCTTGTAACGTCCTTGAATCCGTGTCCTTGAAGGGAGACTTATAAACAAAACTCAATTGGATTTGAAAAAAACAAATACAAATGAAATAATATAATTAAAAATGAACCAACTATATCTCCAATCCAATTAACTTAAGAAATCATGATCGGAAACAAGTCCAGCAGATGTCCCTGCAGGTCCACAGTCAAACTGAAAATGATGCAGTGACATGGTTTCCATCTTAATTATGAGGACAGCACTTCATTCAAGATTCAAGATTCAAGAATTTGTTGGTCATATGCACAACGATTACAGAGGGCAGTTGCTGAAAATGAAATTCTTAGCAGAAGTTGCAGTGACAGATGTACATTATATGTGGTTAAAGTGACCAAAAAAGAGCAGTAATCTTAAAATAATAATATCTTTAAGGTGCTGGTGTGATATTCGGTGTGTTTAAGTGTGGTTTCATGGGTGGGTATAACAGGTCTACGCCAACCCACTTGTGCAAATGGTAATTTTTACTTTATCGAGATCTCTATTCCAAGACAGAGTTTAAAACAAAGAAACATTCACAGTAGTAAAATAAAAATATATATATATTTACAGCCAAAAAACGGCACTGCAAACAGGAACAACCCCATAATTAACTCATAAAATCTTTGTTTAAGAATATTGGTAAACATGAGATTTAAAAAAAAGGAGATTAGGGACTCTAGTTTGAGGGTTTATAGCTTGTTCCATTTAAAAGGCGAGCAGAAAGTTAGAAAGTTATTTGGTCGTGTTCTGCAGTTGCTCGATTTAAATAATAAAAGAGATGTGGAAGGGAGGTTGTCTAATGTCTTGGAGGTTCATCAATAGAGTTTCAGAAATGAATAACATGAGATGGATATTTTTTCTTGCATGTAGGGGGGTTCACCCAGCTGTCTGATCCACAAGACAATGATGAGGACAAATTGTGATTTGTGGTTAAAGCATTGATGGCAGCGTGAAAATACAGCATATCTTATCATAACATCTCATCTATCATAGGTAATGACTGACATGAATGTCTGTAAGAAGCATCACTAACATCAGTTATGTTATAGCTGTGCTACTATTTAGTCAGAGAAAGACTGATAATCTCTATCCCACGAACAAGAAAATGTGGCATGATTGTTTCTCTTTGCAGACCAATGCATGTCTCATTTAAAACTTTGATCCCAAATGAAAACACATGAGAACAATAAAAGATTACCGTGAAAATGTATTTTTCATGGTAGAGTGTTGCTTCATCTATGCAATCTCTCCGGCCAGTAACCTCTGACTTACAGACACACATTGACCCGATCAAACCACATAAAGAAAACACAAACTTCTACCAGTTACGTTATGTACATTTTGGTTGCCAATCTACAGTTATTGAGCAACTTTGTTTGGACTGTTGGAAAACTTGGGACAACAAACCAAACAATCCTTTAAGAATAATAAAGTTTTCATTTATACAGACAAAATAAGCATGCTGACGCACCAAGTTGCTGTTGGTGTTGTTGCTGTCTTCCTCAGGCATGGGCAGGTACACAGCCAAGGCCACACAGTTGGCAAAGATGGACAAAAGGATTATGATCTCAAAAGGTCTGAAATGTTTTTTTAGGAAGCGTAGATGCCAGTAGTTCATATATATATATAAGATGTTCCTATATCACTTAAAATAAACTCATCACACACTCGCGTAAAGACTACGTAAACATAAAAAGCAAAACCTCAACAGTAATCCGATAAAGATAATTATCTGGAGAAAACACTGCCATGTAAACTGCGTTTTTTCATTACTTTAACAGAAATAAACTCATATGTGAGACATGTGCACTATCCTGACCTAGGTCACATTATTTAGATATTTTATACATCACATTATAATGTCCTATTGAGGTTTTGTCAGCAGCGGAGGTTATAATCAGACTGGGATCTTTGACATGTTTATAATCAGTCACTCTGTTAGAGTTATATATATATACAATATCATTACTTAGATAAATGCACATTGCAGTGATAACAATCACAAGAAATATAATCTTTCCTTATCTCCACTTCTGCCAAGTGACCCTTTACGACAGGATACTTCCACTCCACAATGCTGATGCATGCCTTGCGGAAAGGATTCCTCAGTGTTAAGAAGAGGAGAGAACGTGCAGGCCGTGGATTGCCTCCTGTAGCCATCAACTTCTTTAGCTTCTCCTTCTGTTTCCTCTTCAGGGTTTCCTCATCCATGATGTAGGATGACAATGGGGGACTGCTGCTGTCTGCCATTGTTACTTTAAATGAGAATGAGTGGCAAGGTTACTTAAAGTGGAAGTAGTATTCCAGGGAGGTGAGTTTCCCAGATTGTGGTACTCCTTTCAGTTTGTCATTTCTCAGTCATTCATAAACCCTCCAACTCAGTCATCTCTCTCACACTGTTTCTCAATGACTATATGAGTGAGCTGCCTCTGTTCCCATCTGTGGAATGGCAGCTGTCCCCTCTACTTGTGAGGGATTGGTTTACAGAGCAGCTGTTTGGAATATAGAATAAATATAGACAATGAGCATGGTTGTCAAAGCATGGTGTGACAAAATAGGGTATTTGCACACATAGTTGGGGTGTTTCATGTTTTTTTAGGAGACATCATCTCTCTTACATAAACAGGACGAATGGGGAGCAAACCTGTTGGTCTTTCTGAAATAATCAGATCCTGTAATCCAGATCCTTCTGCCATTGTATACAAACCCCGTACTCATCTCCACTCTTTGCAGGCCTATCTTTCAACACTGTATACGTCAAGGCCCGCCGTTTTGCCTTTGGAATTTTTTTGGCCTCTAGCCCATTCCTTCCAGTTTGCCTCTGTGGGCATGTGGGGCGCATCCCCCTTTTTATTACCTCGAGTGTAAAAATAAACCTACAGTGCTGAAAGTTACAAATGACCTCAGAGTCTCAGACAGTGGATTAGTGATCTCACATATCCTATTAGTTCTTCGTGCTTTATTTGACACAATAGATCACAATATTTTATTCCAAAATTAGAAAATGTTATTGTAAGTAAGAACAATTTGAACCAATGGGAGCCATATTTGTTCAGATTCTGGTGGCTGCTATTCTATCACTGTGTGTGAAGTTTTGTTTTTGTACACTGTTGTTGACCTGAAGTTTATGATATTGAGATGGGTAGGAGTTGTACTGCCTGGTGATAACAGTCAGATGCCACTACTACGTAGGAATGACCTAAGCGACGAGCAGGAGGCCATAGGGATAAGAGAAGATCTTGTAGAGAAATATCAATTTTAAATATAATAATAATACTAATAATGATCATCATCATCATCATCATCATCATCATCATAATAATAATTACATCAAAGGTTCAACATTACTTTTGGAAGGGACTGTGCGCACTTAAAGGGGGGAAATGGAAAATGTTAAGCATATCTTGAAATAATGTGAAAGAATGATAAAAACTGGTTGATACTGGTTGGTGCTTTTTCTTCCCAGGACAATATTTGGGAGACCACTTTGAGGGTGGCTAAGCGACCAGAAGTCCTTACAACCTAATGAACTCTGCTGAGTTCTTTGATACCACCGGGCCAAAGATGGATCGATGAGGACGGGTTACGTTTAACAAAAAAATGTATTACAACAAAAAAATAAATAATAAAACCCTTGATCAAGGTTTCTCCAGTCCCACAGGAAAAGCAATGAAACGATGCACTTCGGAGTGAAGAACAAAGACCCGCTTATGTTGCGTCGCAGCGCATTATATAATGGTGTAAACATTAACATAACATTACATTTACATTACATTTCCTATTGGTTAAAACTATAGGTGGGCGGTGGTCATTGACATGTCACCTCCTTGTTGAAGCTGGGCACGTTTGTCCAGCCCCCTCTTCGCACCTGATTGGTCCGTCTCGAGTGTCTGGTTTGGGTCTTAGTGTCCTTTGTGTTAAGTGTTTGTTTGTCCATGACTATATCCATGCGCATGCGTCATAAGTCTCCGTGTGTTAGACTGGTCAACAAGTTTGGCCATGCAGGCTATAACTACAGAATATTAGTTATGTAATGAAGGAAAGTAATAATAAGTAATGAGTAATGTTATAAACAAGTAACTATATACTTTCATACATTTCTACCTACATACATGAATACATTCCTACATCTACATGCATTTCTTTTGTTCTAAACTGAGGTGGTGTGGGGGAGGCTTTTGCATTTCCTGGCCCCACACTTGGGGGTAGAGCAATTACCTGTGTATTGTTCTAATTCTAACGTGGCAGTGTGAATTTGACATGTCCATGGCCCAAGACGTATGGTCTAAGTTGTGGAATAAACATGAGTATCTGTGAGGTTACATTAGTGTCACTTATACTGCTACATAAACATCTCTTTATGAGCCTGTAAATAATAAGGTAAACATTCCTGAGTATACAACTGACCAACAGAACAACAAAATATATGTTTGCAAATATCTGTTCTGGTTATTTAAAATATTCTAAAATTGTGCATTTGTTTGCTTTCTGCATCTGCTGAGGGCAACTTGAACACTCACACATGGTTGATGAAAGAGGAGGATGAAAATGGATGGCGGACCCTGAACAAGGACACCACCATGAGGGGTTTAGCTTAAAATATGATTGTGGTTATGATACGCCAGAAGCTGATGCTGATAAAGAGTAACAGTTTGATATGTACGTTTGTGTTTTTGAATGTTTTTATAATTGTTGGATGCTGTATATTACAATGTAACCGGTAATGTTGTTACATATGAAAAAAAGTATTTCACACCCTGTCATAATTGTTTACTGTGAATTCCATTGTTCAGTGTGGTTAGTTTATTCCATTTGCACTTTAAAGTTAAAACTGCATATATTTTTTACTTGTAACATAATGCTCATTCAATTCAACTTATTTAATCACTGTATACTGTGAATTTCAATATCTGCATGGTTAATTATTCCACTCACACTTTAGATTTCGAAACTGCATATTTGTGTTAACCTGTAACATAGTGTGAATTAAATTCCATTTCTTATTTTTGTATTGTGAATTTCACTTTCCGTATGATTAGGTATTCCATTCAAACTATAATTTAAACCGCACATGGTATTTTTTTCTCTTCAAAATGTAAATTACACAGCTTATATTACTCTCATTACATACAGCCCTTATTCAACTGCATATAATCAGGTCACTGTATATATTGTATCTTCAGTACTATATAAATATATATATATATAGCTTTTCTACTCTTGCACAGCCTTAGTTTACTTTGTTCTGAATCTGTGTCTTTTTATGTTTGCATTATTTTTTCCCACTGTGGGACAATAAGGGATTATTATTATTATCTTATTTTATTTTATTGTGCCTGTCAAATTGTGGCCCAAATTGAGATCTGAAAAGATAAAATTCCATGTGACTTGAGTTATTCACACCGTCATGAAAAATAGATCTGAGTGACACAAAAACATAGATTTGGATTTGAACCACTTGAACCGCCAGTCAAACGTGTGTTTAAACCTGCACCAAGTAAATGCATTAACATGCTACATTTTTAAGTGTTTATTCACATGCTGCCAAGTTATTTTAAAGCTTGCGATAATAAAAAGTAACATTTGTAATCTCTTTCATCACTGCATGCAACTTATACTCAACAATACTACACTGAGAAGAAAATACTGCCTGTTTGTATCAGTAACAGTAACTAATAACAAAAGGTGTCTTAGTCCGTCAAAAGACAGATAAGCATACACAGTTCAGTGAAGAGTTAGGCCAATGCCTCCCCCCACCCTCAATGTATTAAAATAGACTTGCTTAGTCTGTGAATTGCAGCTGCCTATGTGTGTCTACCATGGTTCAAAACATTTGGTCCTTTAAAGGCTAGTACTAAAACTATTTTTAGATATTTTTTAGAGTGAGGCTACTAATGGAAAACATTGTATATTGAATTGTATGTGTGTGAGTATGTTTGTCATGTTTATTTTTCACAATAACCAGTTTTCCCCTGAAAGCCTGTCAATCAATCTATGGTGACTATTTTTTTTAATCTTTTTTCATAATATTTGATTTGAATTATTTCCCCAGTTCTACTGTGAGGCAAATACTAGATTCAAGTAGTGTCCTGAATGTATGCAGGAAAAACCTGATAAGTTTTTTCTTACAAGTATCTCTATCTCTCTCTCTCTCTCTCTCTCTCTCTCTCTCTCTTTGCTCCCCCCTCTCCCTTCCTCTCTGCTTGTCTTGTGTGTAGTATTTTTCCTTCAAGTCATTTGCTCTTACCTCTTGTCTTGATCTACATCCTGGCTTGTTTAACCTTTTTCATAGACGTTGTGAACTTTTGTAAATTTTACAAATATATCACCATGGCTGATAAAAGTGGTATGTTAATCAGAAGAAAAGAGAGAAAAGACAAAGAAGCAGCTGAACTGACCAAAGCTAAAAAGGAAGAGAAGAATGAAGGAGAGAGGTCAGAATACAATGAAGAAGTCCTTTCAGCTGAGGCAGCAGCTACCAGTGGTGCAGAAGCTAATGATCTTAAGGGAGATTTGCAGGTGGAACCAATGGAACTACCTCCTTTTGAAATCATTACAGGGTAAGTCCACATCACCAAATCCAGTTCACAACAGTGTAATACAGACAAAAACTATTTTACATCATTATCCATCTATATTTGTTTAATTGAGTCTGTGTAATGACACCTTCACTGTATCTCAAACAATGTCTCAGTACTGAGCCATACAGAGGATTCAATGATCCCAAACTATTTAAAATGAAAAACTAACTGCCTGTCAATTAAGAAATTGTGAATCACAAAGTCACCCACGTTGGAAACATTTATTATGTGTGACATGAGAAGTAACTTGTACATACTGATAATGTGTTGACCTTACTTCATGAAATAAAGTACAAACCAAACTATCATCTGGGTGCTGCTCATGATCACTCATTACTTTTTCAACATATTTCAATAGAAAAGCCTGAGGAAATTCCAGAATGCTTTTACTAAAATAAAATGCTTCATGGAGTGCTGCTAAAATGGTACAGATTCGTCATCGTTCAGGTCAACAAGGAAGGACTAATATTGGAATTAGTATCAGTGCAACAAAAAGAATGTCCTTTTAGTAAATTTAATTGCAAAATAATGTTTGAGAAGACAGTTACTTCGGCCTCATTACATAAACTTATAGTCAGTTAGTATGAAAACTGAGTCTGTGAACCTTACCTGGTCCGATGCAGGTTTTCTTCGATAAACCTCAAGTTTCTGTAAGGCTCTTCCCTCTTACAGCGCCAGAAGCTTTTTATTTTGAACATCACATGTGCTTTTTTTCAAGGATCCTCAAGACTGCATTAATTTGCAGGGAGTAAAATATATGTAACAAGCCAGGTAGTTTTTCTTTTCCGTCTATCCAATATCTCCATAAACTCATTCTTCCACACGTCACAAAAATAACCCCCTTAATTCTAGAATATTTTTCCTGGTTTTCCATTTTTCATGTTTTATTTTCTTGCCAACAGGAGCTTTTTGTAGAACATCAGCGCAGCAGAACACATTAGTGAGGCCACTGAGTGCTGTTGTGCTTTCTGTATTTCTTAGGCCTAAACTCATAGGCAGGGGTAGCCAACATAGTGCCTGCAGGGACCTGGTAGCCCACAGGGACAGGGTTGGTGACCCCTGCATGGTGGGGAGAGGTGGTTTAGTGGTGAGGGAGACGTGCATCGGACCAGAGGGTTGCCAGTTCGAGGCCCAGTGAAGGGTAGATTAACTCAGGGTTTTGGGGTTACAATCGATACCTATTGAACCCCCTTTCCGAAACAGACCCTCAGTCATTAAATGGGATGTCACCCTGTGAAGGTGGTTATTTTAATTATAATCCCAGGGTGTGAACTATTTTTTTTGGCTGCTTGCAATATTGCAAGTTGACAGAAATGTTACCTGCAATTTTGAAAAACTGTCTGCAGGTAGCAGACAGTTTGTTGCCATGTTAATGTTCCTGGCCGACTACAACCTTCTTACTTTGGTAAAGCCTTTATCATATCATCATACAGACATACAGAATTTGTCTGCAAATTGCAGGTAATAGCAACCTTGAAGATACATGCTGTAAAATACTGTGCGTTTTTCATCGAAAAAGTGTAGTTCTATCACAGCAGAACATTTTGATTACTCATCATGAACAGCTTTCTACATTAACACTCTCTTACCTGTAACTTCACATACTGTCACCTCTAACAGCATGGACACATTCAACTCTTCAAGCATTTATATTAATCAATCTTTGGGCCCACCCCATTGTCCAAAGTTCAAAACAGCTAAAAATCAAAATCATGTTTGATTACTTTATTAACAGCTGCCATGTCCCCAAGATGTTTTTAGAAAGAGGCAAGATTAATAAAGAATTACAATATTGTTTTCAAAAATATGAAAACAAACTTGCCAGGGTTATGTTGTTATTATTAGTATGGCCTGTTATGACCTGAATTGGTGAACATGCTTAATTTACTCATCTTCAGTGTTGGAATAAAAGTTGTAAAATGTTTACTTAAATTAAGTGAAAACGTGCACTTACTGTCTCAGATGACTAAGAATCTGGTCTTCATCATTCCAAGTATACCCTTTAATGACACATTGAAGTGCTGGTATCCCCGGTTTGGACTGGAGGGAGAGATAAAGGGTAGTGGGCGGAGTGTACCCTCCATCTGCAAGGATAAGGTGCCCTGGATGAGGGGAGAGTGGATTATGACAAAGCACTCTAGTGTTGTGCACTAACCAAGGGCATCCTACATATGTTTTGATTAAGTGACACACAGCCAACATGATGATTGACACTTTAGTATCTCTGTAGCACTGACCCTCAGGCTGCTCATTGATTGCTCCAGATGCTTTCTTGCCGGCCCTGCACACCCACAGCCTACTGTCTCTTGTGGTCTTTAGGAGCTAGATCACCTGGTGACTGTAATATAACTGTAATTGTTATTGTGTTGATTTGCTCTGTCCATGCGGCATCTATTGCACTTCATTGCGTCCTGGGAGAGGGATGCCTCACTTGTGGCTCTCAATTAGGTTTCTGTGTTTTTTCTACCTATTAAAAGGGATTTTTTGGCATTACTACTTGGACCTGTTTTTGTTATTCAGGTCATCTTGAATAACTAATGCATTTTTGTCCTTCTCAGGAATCCTTACTGTTCTGTCTCATGATGATGTTGTACTATAGCATCACATGCAGTCTAATTTAAGGTGTGACATGTCTGTTTTCTCCGCTTTGTCTTGACAGCATGTTGCCAGTTTTATTGACTATTGTTTGAATGATTTTAAAAGTAGTGTATTTCGCACTTTTATTTTAAAAGTACTACAAATAAAAGTGCAACAGCAAGTTAACAGTTATAAATCAGTTTAGCTAGTGTCTCTGTTTGAGTGAGGGGAAGTGGTCGAGTACAAAAAAAGTGCACAACAGGGATTTAATGTCCAGGGGAATTTTTAGTTTTTGATAATATTTGTTACTATGCTTAATAATATATCAGTGGCCCAAGCGAATCATTCTGATCCATCGCTGTGATGTGTAAATCTAAAACCATATTTCAACAATGTCAGAAAAAATATATCATACATGTGCTACAAAGTAGTGGGACTATCCCAGCCTGAAATGTTGCTCCCGGATCTTTTCCGAGTGCAGACAAGGTAAAATTAGCTCTGTCTTGATTGATGCTGCCATGCTGCCTCCACCGTGACAGCCCGAGTTTCATCTTGACACCAACTTCAATATCCTATCCCGGATGTTGATCGACTCACACAACACAAACAGGTGCTGTGGTTATTTTTCACCTTCTCTCGATCAGTGGTTCTTAAATGGGGGCACGCTCCAACGGGGTACGTTGGAGTACTGTAGGGGAACCAGAGATTTTTTCAAATGTTATTTAAAGAAATATCAGTCATGCATAATTCATATTATGATTCATGCATACAAAATAACGATACATTTACATTTACTAATTTTACATTTAGGGCCTGAGCAACGTCCAGTCAGAAGAAGTGCTTTTTTTTGGGTGCCTGGATGTCCACCAAAAGTCATTTTTGCACATGCATCAGTTATTAGGGAACATTTCATAATTTGTGGTGCTTCAAAAGAGGCTGGGCAAAATGCCTCTACAGCACACCCTTGAAAATTGGAAAAACATAGCCCCTTGCACCTCTTTCATCCATCGGAGCGAAATTTGGTGGACATGTCAAACATTCACAATTCACAGCCTTCATATTTAATCCCATCAACTGCATATTCACTGTGTGTCATCTTAAGAGAATTTTTAGCAAAACATTTAGAACATATTTCTCATTGGGGTCATTGTCTCACTGTGGCCTGGCAGCAAATTCACACCAACTTCACATTCCAAGACGTGCTCACAAAAAACCCTATAACTTCCCCTTACATGGCCCCCCAATGCTTCCATACCTCAATCTCCGCACTACGCCATAGCGCCGCCTATCGGCAACAGGTAGTGCACAATTTTACTCTTGTATGTCTGACTTCTAATGATTTCACCTAATCCAGCTCAAAACTTGTCAGGAGGCCCATCACCAGCTGAACATCCCACACAGCAAAACCCGTGTCAAGGTGTTTCACGCTGTGGGCATGATGTGGCCTTTAACTTTATCCTTCGCATATCACTCGCTGCTAAAAATCATGTGGTCATAACTTCGATGTACATTGTCCCATCTTCACCAAACTTCACATCTTGAATGGACACTTCCCGGATGCAGTGACACGTTGTACTTGACTGTACTTGCTAGTACCACCTACTGACAACAGTCAATTCAATTTTTTAGATCTTTCGTGTGCTACAGCTAAAGATTTCACCTCATCCATCTCAAAACATGTCAGAAGGCCCATCCTACATCTTAGATGACATACACTAAACCCTCCATCATGCCATTTCACACCATGGGCGTGGCTTCCATCCTTCGCCATTACACAGGAAATGGCTCTAACTTCAACCAGGATTGGTCTATCACCCTCAAATTTGCTTTGTTAGACCACATCATGAGAGGGAAGGGCAAAAGGGCTCTACAGCGCCACTTATTAACTTTAAAAATGTCATCCCCTTGTCCTTGTTTTACCAATCTTAACAAAATCTGGGTAACATATTTGTAAGCTCCAGACGCAAAAAAAGTCTGAAGGACCCATACATTTAATGCCACAGGAAGTCGGCCATTTTAATTCTAATCGTTCTACATGTGATTCAGTGGAGACTGTGTCAAGGCCTTTCAGGCTGTGGCTATGACCTGGCCTCAAAGTTGGATTATGGGGGACATGACTTCAGCATATTTTCTCCACTTTTTCAGGGACTAGGTTCCGCAGTACCCCAAAACGTGCGGTGATGCGAGGGCCCGTTCATCATTATAATTATTATTGTTGTGATAAACCACATTTTAAATTCAATAGACATAAATATAAAGATATTGAAATGTAGCGTTGAAGTGTTCTTGAGTTGAAAGACCGACAACACGTTTCCACAGGCTCACTTTGGATTACCGTAACTACGTCAAAATTCTTCTCTATTGGAAAAATTCCAACTGTTTCTGAAAGGAGCCCCACTCAGACCGATCTTCAGCAGCATCAATTCTGTGACCTACAAAATTGCTAAACATCTTGCCACAATACTAGCCCCTCTGGTTGGTAACACGGAACACCACATAAAGAATTCACAGGAGTTTGCCGACAAAACAAAGGATCTAAAATTAGATTCAGGCAAAACAATGGTGTCCTACGATGTTATTTCTCTGTTCACGTACATCCCCACCACGGAAGCAGTGAGCATGACCAAGAAAAGACTTCTACAGGACACAACCCTTCTTGACAGAACCAAACTCACCCCGGAACACATATGCACTCTGCTTGACCTTTGCCTGTCAATACCACAACCTATTTCTAGTGGAACGAATGCTTTTACAGACAAAAACACGGATGTGCCATGGGCTCAACAGTTTCCCCCATCGTGGCTAACCTCTACATAGAGGAGGTGGAAAGCAGAGCCCTGTCCCCGTTTACAGGAATTGCTCCCACCCACTGGTTCAGGTATGTGGATGACACCTGGGTCAAAATCAAGACACAGGAAGTTAAATCTTCCTCAGCGCACATCAACAAGGTGGACAACAACATCAAGTTCACTCGTGAAGATGTGAGCGGAAACAGCTTGGCCTTCTTGGACTGCACAGTACACATCGAAGAAGACAGAAGCCTCAACATCAGAGTCTACAGGAAACCCCCACACACAGACCAATATCTACTTTTTGATTCCCACCACCCCTCTGGAACACAAACTGGGAGTCGCCAGGACTCTAAATCACAGGTCTACAACAATACCAACAAACACTAAAGGTAAACTGAAGGAACAGAACCATCTCAAGGAAGCCCTCAAAACCCGTGGCTACCCAAACTGGGCTTTCGTAAAAAACTACCAGGCAAAAGAGAGCTAACATAGAAGAAAACAGCAGTAAACGGAAAAACACAACACAGAAGAGCAACCTCCTCTGGCCAGGACTCAGCCATTCATCTACATCTGAAGGACAGTGGATGCTCATTTGAGGGTGAAAACGTTCACATTCTGGCCAGAGAAGACAGATGGTTCGAAAGAGGAGTAAAAGAAGCCATCTTTGCTAGTGTTATTTCTTAGTCTTTGTTGATGTGTAGATGATGAAGGAAACCACTGTTGATACTGACTTGGTTAAGAATACGTTTATTATAAAAAAAAGTATCAGCATCAAACAGGCTATCCATGGTCATGCCTGGACAGAACAGTGGTCGAATCGTTTCTGCCCCGAAGTAGAGTCAGACATAAGGTTTTATAGCATGCACAGAACATCTTTAGGTTTCAGACTACACTTTTCCATATATGGTTAACATATTGCTGATACCAGGGGCTTATGCAAATGTTCAGGCAAAACCCATAACCTGAATCTGGGCCAGATGGCCAACGACCTGCAAGTATAACATAATGGTCCACTAATTAGGTACGCATTCTCTAATTAGCTATTAGCTGTGAGCTAACATTTTCTAGTTCGAACTGAAGAAGCCTCCTGGATGAGAGGTGAATCGTCTTCAAAAAATCTTCAACTAGTCCAGTTGCCTACTTTGAATTGCACTTGATATGACGATGACCTGGATGACTGAGAACCTTCACAGATATGTGAAAACACAAACAAGAATGCAGCCAAAAACCTGGAGAAATGGAGAAATTTTACCTGGACTGAAATATATTGTCTATTTTTTTATCTACATATACGTAAGTGACACAGAGAACAATTACTTAGTGTGATGTGCCTGTGTCTGAACTCCAGCATGGCCTCTGCATGTAAAGGGATTGAGAGAATTACCCTGTGTGCAAAACAACATTTGTAAGTTTTAATTGAATGGCAAGTTTTTGAACATTTGTAAGACAAAGATTCACACATTTTATTGTAAATTGTTTTATATAATTTCAGATTGCAAAATGTCTTACCCAGGTATAATTGAAATGTTTTTTTGGCACTAAAACTCAAAAATTCAAATTCCGCTTTTGTGTTTTTCTTCATTGTTATAACACATGCAGTAAATTGTAGATAACTGCCAGTTATATAGGTTCAGGTGTTCTGGGAGAAATGGGCAGAAGCATTTACTCACAGGACATTTTCTGACCTTCTTATTGTCAAATTAAGCAAAACAGTCCAGACTGCCTTTTAGAGGCTTAGGTATTAAAGGGTTCACAAGTTGTTGTGTAAATCAGACACTGATGGCCACTGATTGTACCTCTTTATATAGCTCCTTTTTTGTGTGCTGGTCAGGGTGTACTTGGCTGAAAAAAATATTTCAAAGGGGGTACATTAATGAAGAAGTTTGAGAACCACTGCTCTAGATCTATAGGAAGAGCTACAATATTGGTGTTGTCTGCCTCTACAACAGACAAGCTAATGTTGTCACTTTGTGAAAGAGGGCTTATTTCCATGTTGTCTACTGTTGATACCAGTCAATTCAGTCATGGCCAAAATAACTACTTTTGCTGCTTTGTAATGCAATGAAGATATCATATAGATGCCAAAGTAACTCTATCAAGATACCGATTAGTAAAAAGTTTAAATTAGTTATTTGCCAGGTCTGTCCGCAAGACGACAAGCAAACAACTTTTAATCGGGTGTTTACTAAAGGGAGATCGGCTCGATCACGTTGTCTAATCTATATCTGTACCTGATGAACTAGCACTCAAAACAACCTACCTCTCATATAGAACAGAGGTGTCAAACTCAAGGCCCTGTTGACTGATGAGTTTACAAAGCGTAAAGATTAGTATGCTCCAGCACACACAAAGCTCTCTCTTCACGTTCCCTGTTCCTCTTTCTAGCTCTCGCCTCCAGAACATCCACCCAATCAGAACACACTTCCCCTACTAACTCACTGGCATATTCGCTTACATTCTGTAAATTAAAATGATAAGTTATCGAAGCACTGTTCTGTGTAATTCCTGCAGTAGAGAACTATGGGAGTATTTTGTTGCCAGATGTTTGCCAAGATGTTTGCTTGGTTTTGTTAATTTTCTCATACAATATATTAGACATAATAATGAATGGTATGCTTAGAAAGTTATTTCCTATTGGACAGATATTATTCAGGTCAAATTTCATATTTAAATGTTTTATTTTGGTCCATAATTCAATGTGGATGGTGAAATAAAGTTTTTGATTGCAGGGGAAATAAAAAGCCTTGACGCAGTTCAGTTTGAGAGCAGTTCACGTGTGTAGGAGAGCATTTCACATACAGTATGTGCATTTTTGAGAGCCCTCAGATGGGTCTTTTTTTTCTGAGTTTTACAGGCTTAGCATAGCCAGAATTGATAAATATTCATGCATCAAATCATCAATCCTCAGGTTGAGCTTTAGACTCAAGTCCCCATCTTTATTGTCATCAGGACCTGTCCTATGTGACATTACATGTTTTAATAAAGGAGACTTGCAGCCTGAGGACAGCTTCCTTATGGAAACACTAGCTTCCCAAGCCTCGACAGTTCTCTACATAAAATATCATCACATCATCAACATGATGAATGGAGGGATGTTTGAGATGGTCACTGTATAAGCAAGGCTTGTTAGCGGTGACACCATCAAAAATGCATCGCTTACCACAATCCCGACTCCACCACCTGGCAGCCTTTTCTGCCGTGTCCACAAAGAGCAGCAGCTCGCACACAGCGAGGCTGCACTCCTTGATGGAGCACGGGATCCACAGGGACAGCTTGAAGCCTGCTTACTGCTACAAGCAGACCAGCCTCCGCTCGGCACAATCACACCACACTCACCCCCTAAACCTAAACCCCCCCAAAAAAACACCAACTATACACACTAAACGCACATACAAATACACACTGATGTCACAACAGTAACCCCTTTATAGAAAGTTTTACAAATGTTTGTAAACTTTACAACATTTATTCAGCTTCCACCCTCTCAGCTCACACTCCTCCATTCTCACAGAGAGCGAGAGAGAGACAGAGAGAGAGAGAGAGAAGTATCTTGGTAAAAATCATAATAGAGAAGTGGGTCAAGGACAGGATCTTGATCCTTCTATCTTGGAATCATAGATACCTGCAGAATGAGGATAGAGAGAGAGGAACAGAGAGGAGATGCACAAACTACAAAACAAAAAGTTCCTCGGTCCACATCCAGAGGCGTCACAACGAGGCAGGCAAACTAGGCAATTGCCTAGAGCCCTGAGCTAGAAGGGGGCCCCCAAAGATTGGGGTCCACAGTAACGACAACCTAAAAGCCCCATAAATGACTTGCAATGAGGGGGCACTGCAATGACAGGTCCAGGAACCCCCTCATAGGGGGCCCCATGGTACTTGTGCGCTGTCAAAAGCTTAGTTGTTGTTTTTTTGCCAGGGGCCCCCAGAGTGTCTTGAAATGTCCCTGTCCACATCCTAGCCCTGCCTGACTGAATATAATCCAAACTGTTGAAAATAACCCCTCTAAAGTTGTCATAACTGCGGAAATATGCCAATAGGAAAGCAGAGCCCTGACCTTAAGTGTAATGTCTATTCCAGTGGCCTACTCAGGTCAGTCCTGATCATATTTTCTGTGTTGACAAGAGATCCCTTCAGATAAGCTTTAAATGCATCCTATATTATACCTATCTCATCAATTGCGTCATTTCACTTGCATACCTTTTACAGTACATGCTCAGGCACTTTTACCAACAGATGTGAAATAAATACAAATCTGTTACCATGACACCGCCACACTGATTTGCATGAATGCAGGCCCTTTTGGGATAGGACCCTTAAAAAACACCCCATTGTAAGTTTGAAATATTGTCAAAATGTCAGGCCTCTGCATGTCAAGGGGAAGTATTCATAGCAATTTCTTCTTTTTTCCACAGGGACCGAATTGATCCTTTTGTGTATAAGTTCCAGTTCAAGAATGTGGAATACTCCTCAGGTCGCAACAAAACCTTCCTGTGTTACCTGGTGGATAACGGGAACACAGTAGATGGGCTACTGAGGGGCTGTCTGGAGGATGAGCATACCAGCTCACATGCTGAGGAAGCCTTCTTCAAACAGTGTCTGCCACACTATGACGCAACACTGAAATACACAGTCACCTGGTAAATACATCTCATCAACTGCAAGACAGTATGAGGCTAAGAGTATGACTCAATTCAAGTACACATTTTTTTTTTGTGTCAACAATATGTCCCACAATGTTTTATGTGTTAAATATTTAGCCCTTTTCATTCCTTGAACATGTTGGAAGATTGCAGAATCTCAAATATGATTTGCATAAATCTCCTCCAAAATGTATCCTTTACGCATATCAAATGTATGTTGTCCTATGTTTGTTACTGGATGGCAGTGCACCCAGTAAACAACAGTAAACCAACCTTATGTGAAAAAAACAGTCCAGGATGAAATGTTAACGTTATATTATGTAAAACGATATATATATATATATATATATCTCACTGGCATAAATTATTTCGGATGCAAAAAAATTTACTGACTTAGTTTCTCATTAGAATATTTTGACGGTTGGATGGATAAAAAGAACAACATGGATTGTTTTACATTATTTTGCATGTGAGACAGAATTTTATAAGTTGTAAATTGTTCCTTCGGCAGTGTACGTGTCCACATGCTATAAATGTCAAAGTATAAAATGTTAAATATCCTGAGAGTT
This sequence comes from Colistium nudipinnis, assembly GCA_016785305.1. Lineage (NCBI taxonomy): Eukaryota > Metazoa > Chordata > Actinopteri > Pleuronectiformes > Rhombosoleidae > Colistium > Colistium nudipinnis. The sequence continues at coordinate 172,614 of JAFBJU010001982.1, read as the reverse complement.
TAATCCTCATTATGTACTTATACTTTTTTTTTCTCTTCACTTTGCAACTTTCCTCTTAGGTATGTGTCTTCAAGTCCCTGCTCTGCTTGTGCAAAAAAGATTGCAGAGGTGTTAGAGGCCAGGAAAAATGTAAAGCTGAGCATTTTTGCCGCTCGGCTTTTTGAGTGGGAGGAAACAGAGATCCAGGAAGGGCTGAGAGTCCTGCACGCTGCCGGCTGTAAACTGAGGGTCATGAAGCCTCTGGACTTCTCCTACACCTGGGACACGTTCGTGGAAAACGAGGAACAACCTCTGAACCTGTGGGAGGACTGCAAAGAAAACTATGAATATTACCATGACAAACTAACTGAAATTCTTCAATGAACACAGTGATTTAAAGGAAACAGTTTTGCCTGTTTACCTTTGATAGTGATTAAGATGGAGAGAGATAGCATGTTGCCAGGCTGTCAGACGTAAACTATGGACATGCTCATAGTAGCCAGTTAAGGATTGTGGCAGCACTAACTGCTCAACTTAAAGGTTTCATTATGAAATTAATCCACCAAGATCAAAAGCTTTTAGATCGACAAAAAAATAGATCAGATAGTCAGCTGAAGACATTGTATTCGCCATTAAATTGCCTTTTTTCAGTTATTCACTAGATAATAAACAAATTACTCAACAAAGCAACTACTGTTGCAGTTACAACTTATGTTATCATTAGAACCCCTGGCGACTGCTATGTGACACTAGCCACAGTGGAAGTGAAGTGAGTGGAATTTAAAAACATATCAGTTTCTAATCAGTCTCTATACAGATGCCATATTAATACAGAAAACCATCCCTCATCAATACCAGAGGCTTATATATTGACACTTTTTCTGACATATCAGTCTTACACTAACCTTTGGACAAATGTACAGTTCTACTCCTCAGTGAAGCTAAGTGGAAAGATGTATTCCAGAACTTAATCCAACCCCCTTTACAACTGGCATCATCAGATGCCTTGAAATTACCATCACCCCAAGGCTGCCAGAGCAAAATACAATAAACCTTAATGGACATTATCTTTGCAATACAACAAATCCTTTATGAGAAAAAAATATTATTCAGACTTTATGTTTCATAAAGAAAGAATAACAGTAACAAACAACAACAAATACCAAAGGGCTTTACATTATAAAACAATATAACAAACCCCCCCCCACACACACACACAGTAGACACATACAAGTAGACACATCCACACAGCACAGTAGAAGACTTTGTTAGATTTAACTGTGTTAAAATAGCTCAATTAGAGCATCAATTAAGGAAAGGCCATACATTTGAAGCAAGGTGCATAGAATGTTATTTGTGAATATTGGCTATACAAATAAATGTGTATTTGAGTTGATTCAATAGCAGCATACGTTTCACGTTTGTGGGAATTATTGTTGTCATGCTGTATACTATCAATCACGTTGTTTCGGCCAAGTTTTCATGCTAGCTCAGCGTTTACTTTCTTTGTATCTGGAGATATCTTAGTACACAAACTGTATCATATTTCTAAACATATGGAGAAAAAGTAATTCACATAACATATATTGTTGGGGATTTTACGACAATAATTAATGTTTGCATTTTTTATCAGAAAGTATAAAAACATTCAGTTAAACACAATAAAATTAGAACGAAATATTATTAATAATGTGCAAAATCATAAAAAAACATTATCTCAAGGCTTTTAACAATATGGCTGTTAGATAGGACGTTAATTTGTATGGAGAGCATTGTCAGTACATTTTCATGAACAAACTGAGACCTTGTTTCCAAATAATCTCAGACATGTTTTCAACAGGTCTTATAGAAAGGGAAATAATCAGGTCTTTAGAGCATTGTTTAATCAGGGATAGCAAATTATTAAATTATAATGATGACTGACTATATCAGAGGGCTAGACTGGCATTGCAAGGAGCATTTCCGTGACATTGGTGTGGTGGGTCAGCTGATTTTGCTCTCCACTGAGGCTTATAAATAGCTCTTATAAATACCTTAACTATTCAGCTATTTTAATATACATTCAATCGTAGGCTTATTAACCCTACCTAATAATTAATCCTGATTCTAAGCACTTCTAAAGTAGGTGCTCCAAAAATTCACAAACACTTAGCTTTAGTTCATTTCGGAACCTATTTGAGGGTTGACCTACCCTTGATGAACATTTATTAATTGTATTTGTATTTCTGCTTCATCACTTGTACACAGCATGCAAGACTAGAGAAACTAAGGTAACTAGAGGAAACAACTGAAACACATCCAAAATCGAATTCAGTCATAACCAAAATAATATATAAATACTCCAAACTGTAAACTCTGTAAGTAAACAGCAGTGCTTATAATGTCCAGGTGACTTAGATAGATTTTGACAAACGATTTGTTAAGAACAGCTACAGGTTAAAATATGGAGTATGTAAATATGAAAGGGAAATTATTTGTCTTGATGAAACAAAGAAACCAGTTATACTGAGGTTAAAAAATACTAACTGAATGCAAAATAATGTGAAAAACAAGTCCTGCAATACTGCAAAATATTTTTTTGGTAAGGTTGATTTTTAGCAGCTCTTTAATTGACTGCTTGGGGTAAAGACTGCACAAATCCCAAGACCATGGTGAAGAATGATCTACAGATGGAAACAAAGCAGTTGGAATTGAATGTTTTATTATTGAAATTGTACGTAACATTTTCTGTCTGATAAGATCTGAGAATATTACCTAACCAGATACAAAAAAAAGTAGTTAAGAACAGTTTAAAACAGCTTATTCCTAATCATTACCTGAACTTACCTGAATAGAAGCATAAAGCCATAACTCTCCATCAGCATTCCAATGACTGGCCAATGACATAGCACCAAAGACACGCCCCCCAAGAAAAAAAAAGAACCCTTTAACTTGTGTCTCTGAAAGAAAAAATGGGCTGTCCTTCTGAGGCCAATAATGAACATCAAGCCAGTCAGAAACAGGATCTGAAGAGAGGGTAGCCACAACATTTAAGAAATATTAAACACAATCTCACAGGTGAAGAACATTTTAATTTGTGGGAAAATATGCTGTTGTTTACAACCCAGTCCCACAAATATTCATGGAACTATTACGAAAATGAATCTGGCCACTGTACTGATCTCTCAAAAATGGTGGTCTTGGCAACGTATTAAAAACCAATGTATTTCAATGGGAATCTTTCTCCACACATGTTATTCCAGAATCTGCGCCATTTTATCCATTGTTTTCTACATTGTCCTTGTTTTTATTTTCGAGAATATTCATCTGCAATTGCTCTGACTTCATGTCACAGCCCCAGTACTACATTTATTTATGTGTCACAACCAAGCAAATATGGTCTTGAAACCCTATCGGCTGCCCGTATTTGACTTTTATAGGTGAAAACAGATGCATGGCACATAGCAAAAGCTTAAATAAGTCTATTGCTTGAAAATGAATGGTAATAATAATAGTACTAGGTTCAGCCCCTCTGTGTCCAAAGGGGTCAGTGAAATGTAACTCTGGGCCAGGGCTTTGTGGAGGACAATTAAAACTTTGTCATAGGAGTAAACAAAATACATTATTAGAAAGGTCTCAATCTGGGGAGAAACATAACGTCAGTCTGAAGACTATAAGTAGGTTCTGCTCTGAACTGTTGACATTTGAAACTGGCCTCAGTGCATTTTTGAATGCTTGTCATGCTGCTCCAAAAGGAACTACATGCATGGGATTATTTGTTAAAAAGAGCACCAACCTAAGCTGTGTGAATATGCCATATTGAGTAGAATCACCAAATGGGGGCGCTGTGAAATAGATTAGAAAAAGATTTTCAGTCATTTAAAAATTAGAATTCTGATCATATACTGTGGGGGTGTTTCCCACCACCTTAACACAAACTGTATCCTCAAATCAGTATTTAATTTGTTTAATCTAAGGAAAATCCATTATATCTTTAAAAACTACAATTCCCAATATACCAGAGGTCCAGTGTTATACAAAACAAGTCATAATTTGTATTTTCTTCAGTATGCAGAGTTGTGTGTGAGGGTTTTAAAGAGATACGTCGCAGCAAACGTTTTTTTTTTTTTTTAACTTTATTTACAACTGAGCTGGACGCTTTCGAAAAATCACAAAAATCATGGTTTTATCAAAATCGAAGGGGGGAATCATAAAACGAACTGAGGGGGGGTTGATGTTAGGCAAGTAACAAGGACAAACGTTTGTTTTGGAGTTAAGGACTATTTTATATATCATTGTAAAATATATTGACAATACTAATACTGTACTATACTAATAACATTTTGTAGAAAGGGGGCTTTGAACACTTTGTGACGTAGGCAGCTTCAACCAAAGTCTGCCAGTAACAATCATCAGGACCACAGCAGCGAGTCAGCGCCAAGACGCTACTCCTCCCGAGACACAAGGAGCAACAAGGCCTTCTCCTGCTCCGAAACAGCTGGGCAAGGACCTCAAGGGCGTCCGATCACCAGCTAACAAAAGCAACGCAATGCAACTTATCTCTTTTCAAAGGACTGGTAACAAAATGGGCATGACACAGCTAAGATTACACTACATGGCTTAAGCATTCCAGGGTTTAACTGTGACATGAAATGGGTATCAATCTGATTATTCCACCTTACAGTATGTGTTAATGTGACAATGTCAGGATTGTAGTGATCAGAAAGACACAAGGTCTAGCATAGAAACAACTCTTCTTCCTTAAACCTAAACCGTAATGTTAAAGACACACACATAACTTGATTTGGCATTACAGGTACAGTGGAGATGAATACCTCCTAAACTCCATTCCACATGTTCTCACACGAGGACGTGACAAAGCCAAACACACACACACACACACACACACACACACACACACATGCTTAGGCATGAAACATTAGGTTAGATTAAAACAACTTGTGTTTTGTTAATAAATGTTTTGATTTCTGATTAATAGCGCGCAAGAACGAGGTATTCCCCAACTTTGCTTTGCAAGAACTCCTAAATCCTTCAAGAATGAGACTGATAATTAATTAAATAGCTATCATTTTCCGCTTAATAAGTGGTGGTGCCCCCGAGATAGAATGCTGACTATGGTCAAATTCTATGAATCAATATAAATATTGATTTTTATTATTATTTTTGATAGTCTTAATTTGATTAGCCACAGGCCCAGTAAAGTTTACCTAGACCAAATGGTGCCTCGTGTGAGGGTTATCTGATACAAGTTGATACAGTTGTACAGATTGTACAGTTGGTACAATCAAATCTGCCATAAGTTGTGCACAACACTATACTATAAACATATTATTTTTTTATTTCAGTGTAAAGCTATCTAGAAGCACGCACAGTAACCCCACCTTACTGTGCAATAATATACCATCAGATTGTACTCTTCTCTCAGTCTCACATTTCTCAGTCCGTTTCTTCGGTCAGAGTTGTCATTAGACATATCGACCAGATTTTATTTTATCAAGGAGCATTAACATACACACAACATAAGCAACATAATTATGCTGTAGCGTCTACGCGCACACAGACTGGGTGTGCGCGTAGACGCTACAGCTGAATAACGTGTGTGGAGAACGATTAACCCTCCCCATTGAAATACATTGTCTTTAATATGTGGCAAGCAGCACAATTTTTGGGAGATAATTGTTACGGTGGCCACAAATCGATAGATTGATTTTCGTAAAGGGTCCCACAACTGTTCGTGAGACTGGGTTGGGTTGTAAAAAAAACGTTTTTACATATGTTAGAATGGATTTTTTTCTGTCTCTGAAACTAGTCTGCAAACAAACTACACTGCAATTACAGATGAAGACTAACACAGTGGCAACCCACTAGTCTTACTGCTGAGGAAAGCTGATTACTAACTGAAACTGTAAAATGGTTACGCTGTCGGACTAATGGAGTTAAACTATGCCGCAGATAAGAGAGTACCGAAAGTTATGTGGTAAGAATTATTTTACATTACCTTGATGTCCCCAATTCAATTTAGGATGCTTCGTTGGTCATATGTCCTAGCTAATATTTGTTATCCTTAATTTCTTTTTCTTCTTTCATAATCTGATGTGGCATTTAAAATCATAAACCAAATGTACAAATGAAGGGGAAAGAAGGATAATCATCAGCTTGTGTAAATACATTAAATAAGTAAATAAATACGTAAAATTGTTAATAATGACCTAATGGTTGTCAAATAAAAGTTGTGTAATGATTGTTGATATAGTGTAAGGTTGACTCTTACGTGGCTCAAATATTACTCACATTTCCAAATGCCAGCAAGACGGAATCAAAGTACAGCAGTACACCAAAAAGCAGGAAAAATAAACTAAACCCCATCAAACCAATGCCAATCTCTGGAAAACAAACACTTATGTGAGAATCATGACAATACGAAAAAGACAAAAATCTAAACTCTATTATAATACAAGGTAATTCATTCAATTGACCCAAGGGCTAAAGCATTTTCTAGACTTTCACGATCCACAATGCATCTTTTCCTTTCCAGGAGTACTGCAGAGCTATTCTAACCTCTTGTCCAGTCCCACATGTCACATACTCAGTAATGTATACATGACATTGAAATATTGACTTAATTCTGTATTTATATTATAATAATTAATATAATATCAATTATATTAATGTTGTTATTATTATTTCTTATTGTAGCAAATGTCGCAAACAGTCCAGAATATTGAACTCCTTCAAAAACATATTTGGGCTTAACAGAATTAAGGCGCAGTCTAGACCTTGTGTACGTCACATTACATGTGTTTGCTGTTAGTTGAATCAAGTTTTTCACTAATGGATTCAACACTGTTTATAAAATATAAATGTACACTTTCAAATGTAATGAGCGCTCTACAATCTTGAGTATATTACATCTTATAGAATCGATCTGTCTAACCCATACACAATTGTCATACACAATCATGCAATGAAGAAATGCATTGCTTGTATTTTCAGCTAATAATTAACTGTTTTTTATCATTCTAACAATACAAATACATGTTTAGTTGCACAACTGTAATTTTAGTAGAAAAAAAAGTAGTGTGAAATGTTTAGTTTCTCTTGAAACAGATCTAGCAATACTAGAGCATCTAGTATTGGAGTAAGTCAGCTTTAAATCAGAGGACTTTAATTCACTAGTACCATTTCAGGTTGTCCTAAGCCAGAGAGGACTTGACTTACCCTCGACTGCCAAATAGAACAATACCATTTAACAAATAACTTATCAATAAGCAAACCAACCCCAGGCGTGCTTTGCTCAAAGTGTGTAGCAACTGTGCCAAATGCATAAAATAGTTATTTATTCTCCATGGCCATTTAAAAGGTACATGATTACATTTAGAATTAAAATTAAAAGGTATTCTTTTGTATTCATATATAATAACTTCACAGTATTGAAATATATATTACCATTAGTAGAAAACTATGTTTCAGTAGCAGCAGACACATGTGACTCAAGACAAGACATGGACAACTTGTAAGTTATATTCGTACTTGCACAAAAATTTAAAATGCAAGAAAATTGATAAGTAAGTAAAGCAGCTTCACTTGAAGCGACTATACACTTACTCTGGGTAATGACCACCATGGTAATTCCTAATGTCTTTCCTCTGTAACTGGCTGGCCCTTTTGGGTGACTGGGATACAGATCAATCTTTCGCTTTCCTCAGCAGTATCCCAGGTAGCCAACATGGTTCCCGCTGGCCCCTGGTAGCCTGCAAGGACCATGTGAATAGCCCTCCAGGCATGTTATGGGGAGCTAGATGCGGTTTCCAAAGAACATGGCAGAAAAGCAAAAGAAAACATACTATTTTCAATGAAAGGAAGGAAGGGAGATGTGGACTAGTGCGGAGTCGACACCCATCCAACCAGAAGGTCGCCGGCTCAAGGCCAACTCGCGGGGGACACCTCCTGGAAAGATGGATGAAACCCCCCCACCCAACATCTGCTCCCCGGGCATTTCTCAGCTGCCCAGTGCTCTGTGCCATGTGCCATAGATGTGTCAAATGCAGAGAATACATTTTCCCCAACTTGTGTGTTGTGTTTGAATGTGTATGTTTGTGTGGCTCCAGGTTTGCCCAGAGACATTTCCTGGGGGGCTAGATGTGGTTTTTCCCCCAAACTAAAGAAAACATGGCAGAAAAGCAAAAGAAAACATACTATTTTCAATGAAAGGAAGTAATAATATCTGATTCTCTTCACATGTATTATTATTTAAAGTTGACCTGTGAAACGTTGTTATTCAGGAAGTTTGTGTTGAACAAGTAGACCTCCGTACAACTCAGTACCCTTGAAGTAGCTCTCAGTTTCAGAAAGGTTGGTGACCCCTGTGCGAGATGTTTAAGTAAAGGGCGCACTAGTTTGGTCCTGATCCTAAAACACAGCACCCCTCTAGCTTCTTCTTCGAGCCTGGAGAAAAAGAACGGGCAGAAGCGAGTAATCCACTCTCTTCTCTCAGACACAGGGCAGCAAATAACGGAACCAAGCCAGATCAGGAGGCGAGCTATGAGTGTTTATTCCACCCTCTACTCAAGCGAGTACGAGGAAGACAGCTGCTGGAGGGGTTCTGTCAAAGACTACCTCAGGTTTCTGAAGAGGCCAACTCACAGCTTGGGGGGCCGTTGAAATCCAGTTATTAAAAAAGTACCTTACAGGTCCTGCTGATTTGGTGTGGAGAGGTGTGGCCAGCTGCATTCTCAGGCACACAAATAACCTGGTGCTGGATGCTGCTCTGTTTTTAAAAGATTTTAAATTATTAAAGTTAAATGAGCGGCCTCTGTTTTATCAGGGTGTCGACCGGCCCCCTGCTCAAGATCACCAGTCCTGAAAAACTAACCACCGTGTGGAGTACCGTGTGGGAGCTGCTTTTAACAAAAATAACAAAAACAAGTGGCAGCTCCTGAACTTCGTTTCAGGGGGCAAAAATGGCCATATACATAACTTGAAAAAACAGGAAAAGGAAACGAAGAGGGTCGGAGGCGAAGACAGTATTGCTGTGCAGCATCAGAGACAGACTCTGGCTAGAGTTCCATTTTTTTAAGCAGACGAGAGATTTAGACACTTCGATTTTAGACATGGCAAAGATGTTTTTGAAACTGGTGGTTTCTAATAGGGAAAAAGTTTCCTGCCTATGCGATGGAATAATCGAATGTCCAGTGACCTGAATCCTCTACTGTCTAGTGCCATGCTAAACTGGACCCCAAGCAGGACCCCTAGCTGGACTTTGAGTTGGCAATCGTTGATCATCTCCCCCCAATATATACATTGTATTTTGTAAAAATTATGTGTACAATATTTTTTACTGACAAGCTACGTTTGTGTAAAAAAAATGTTATTACATAATAGTGTATTTTTTGCTGCTGTACTGTGCCGGCTTTAGCAGGGCAGGCAGCAACAAAAAGATGACAACACAACGCAACAAATTGTATTATTAGTTCACCTTATAACACATATCCCCTGAAGTAGAAAAATTGCTTTTTTAGATTAAGATTTTTAGACCCTTAATTAGTTAATTCTGACATGAGACTTTGCAACAAAAGAAGTTCAATGACATTATATTTGATTAAATATATTAAATATTTACCAAAATGACTAAATAAAAGAAAAGGAACGCTCAACTCATCAATTTGCCGTGAATTATAAAGCAGTAGTTTTCGAGTGTATATTTTTGAAAATTGTAAGACAAATGCCTAAGCTGCTGAGCTACTGCTTAAGTTAGTACTACATGTTTATTTTAATAGAACCTTTTAGAACAACATTTTTGAAATCTAACATGTGCTAACAACCCTTGAGCGAAACCATTGGTGGTGAATAGGATATGAAATGGTGATCTGGGAACCTGATGACGTTGTTAAAACAGTGTCTTGTCTGAAATATTTAGAATTATCAGACAAATTCGAAACAAAACTTCAAATTGTATATAGAGGGAAGCAGACACAGACCATTATGGGTAAAAATAACAGAAATTAGTCTGACCCAGGTTAAATCATATTACTTGAGTCTCTCACTTCTGATTATCTTTAAATTGTAAAATGTGGTGATTAAGGCCTTTTTTAGTGACTAATTTACTCATCTAAGCTTTAAATTAAAAGAACCAATCCTGTATTTGTTTTTGCACCTGATTTAATTAGACATACAGATAAGAAGACCGTAGAATATCATCAGGAGGCCTATTGGTAACAAGCGGACTGGACAGATAGCCTCAGACTTTTTGGCAGTGAACTTTATCATCAAGTAGATTTATATAACAGCAGTGAACATATTATAATTCCAGACTGTGAGACATGTTCTCTCATTCAAAATAACAAATGTGACACATTTAGCATCTAGCTAGCATCTAGAGAAACACATTATTTGTATACATTCAGTTTATTGCAAGGTTTTCTGGAAGCAAGCATATTATATTTATATGATTTGCATAGTTCAAGCAGTGTGTCTATTTTTACCCAAAGTAGCAATGGTAATATATAATAGTGGCATATACTGTAAATGAAATCCAAAATATTATATTCTCGCCAAATGTATATATTATTTATTTTCACCATTCACAAATGCTACATCTAGTATCAAATATTGGACATCATCTGTTGGGTGTAGTTTCGTACTCATCAGATTCTAACAGACCCAAAAATATTTATATTAATGTCATACAATTGTTGAGAGCTATAAAATAAAAAAAAGTTTTGGATATGAAAAATGTGAACTATTTTGTAATTGAAAAATGTAACCCTCATCCTGCCACCCTGCTTAAAAAACTTTAAACAAATAAAAATAGATAAAGTTTCAACATCTGTGATTTTTTTTTGTATCGTGTCAGTTGTTCACTACTTTCAGAATAAATTCAACTATTCAAATGTATGGTCATGCAGTAGTTTTCTACAAAGACAGGCCATGTTAACAAAGATGTGTGCAAGAGAAAAAATATATGTGATGGGGGGGGGGGGGGGCGTAGATAACATATGTTTAAATGTGTAACATTTAAACACAGAGAATATTAGGACGTTTTGAGGACCGCTACTTGAATCACAAAATTAAGACCAGTTTAGAGTACCTGTCATTTCAAAACAATTTCCTATGTTTTCAAACATTTGAAATTCATACTCCACCTATGCAACCACATATTACTGGCTTAAAATACAGATGATATGATATAAAAGTGTCATTGTCAAAAGCTAAAAAGGGAACTGAACACAATTTTACTATAAGGTGATTTGTTTTGATTTTCATAATTTTTACATTTTGGTGGATTAGAAATTAAATTGTTAATCAAATATTTTACTTACTAACAAAGTTTTATTAAATTTCTAATATAATCACTGATTGCATTTCCCTTCCGATTAAAGATATTAAAACTTGCAGAATTACGGAAAATTGTTACAGAATTTTAAAATTACAATTTAAAAATTTTAATTACAGAAAATTACAAATTAAAACTTGCTTTTAATATGTTCATTCATCACAACACAAAAACACATTTTTGACATAACATGACATTTGGCACTAAATGATGAATTTAATGTTACATGACAGGATTCCCCAGTATCTTGACCAATTTCTCACAAATAAGTGAATCTTCCACTAAATCTTCTTTACGCACACGTCTTAGAACTTACTTTTCTAAGGTCACTTCTAATGTCACTTTCCAGATATAGTATTCATATATTAACATAAATCCAACATGCTTTACCTTTATATGTGTAGACAATCACTGTGTTTATATCTTAAGTACTATGGGGAATCCATCACCTGTTATGCAAATGCAAAAGGACTGAACCATCTTGGGTGTTACATAGTGGTTGGTGAAGAGGTGAAAAATGTATGCAAATATGTCTTAATGAATTACATTCATATGCAACTACTCTGGATTCGACCTCTAAGATCAGTGCCGGGACAGCTCAGATATGTGAGGTTCATAAAGAGCAGTGTGAAATGATTTTTCCTTTTAATAGATCCATTTTCTATCAGTAGACTGTTCCAACACTTTCATAGTCTTGCTACCAGATGATGAGCTTCTTTGACTCATAGTTAGATTAACTCTTTTCATACTGGATCATTTAACCATAATGTAGCAGTCATTAGCACATTTAAGTTTAACTACACAGAATTGTAGCCCCCATATACACTAACCTTTATGACCAATGGCTTTACAGGAGTGGCAGGAGGTAGAGGGAGATGTATCAGGCAATATAGGAATTAGTATAGCCAAAACCTGTTAAGATCTGTGCAAAAATGTTATGACCTTTACATGCCTTGGAGGCTTCTGAGGCAAAACCCATGGACATATGCAAACACCCAATTTATTGTATGCGAAAGCTAAACTTTGAGTATGTCAGGTGAAGAAAATATTACAGAGGTAGAGGTTACAAGTGGAGAAAATGATTATGTGCTATCTTCTGACTGATTTAAGTTAACGTCAACTTCAGCAGCATTGTGAGATGGGTCATGTTTTATATAATGTTATTCATCTTCAGCTCTGCCTTGCATCTAATTCTCACATTTGTGATGTAAAAGACCGCTGGTGCATTGAAGTGTGATATAACCCAGGAGGACCTGGACCCCTTCATATATACTGTTTGCAATGTTAACGGTTTCATATGAGTGTAATTGACAACAGACAAGCTTCAGTTCTAAGTTTAACTGGCGTCACAGTGAGCTCAGAGGGAGAGTCCAGGGATTTTTATAACAGATGAGAGCATCCTCTTTTGGCTGTCAGGGTCAAAAGAGTCAGACTATTGACGTCTAACTGACCTCACTGTTCATCTGGTCACATCCCAAACTGTATTTCTACATGAAGCTCTAACATTCCTCCACTAAGATTTTACAATTAAGAGTGAAAAACAATCTGTTATAGTATGTTGTCGGAACTTGCCCTAAATATAGAAATGCTACACAATTTGAAACTAGTAGGGGATCTACAGCCTTTTGTTTGAACACACTCAGTGGGAGGCTATTTCAGTTTGGGAGAGTGAGCTTCATTGTCTTTGTATTTTTGGACTTATTTAGAATTTTAATTGAATTATGTTTCTAATAACATCCTTTGACAGATTGTTTGTTGTATCAGTTCAAGTGCTAAAAAAATAAAAGTAATTTGTGTGTGGCCCTTTCCATTGTTCAATTTTCACAGTAAATCCTCAGAAAAATGCTGCATCAAACGTGACAGCGGCCAGGGCTTGAGCTACAAACATAAAGGAGACATTGACAAGACATGGTAAGAGAGATGCAAAGCTTATTAACAGTTATCTGTATGTCATTGGGCCCTATTAACTCTTGGCTATCATGTGAAATAAATGCAATGCTTATTTACTGCTGCATGCTGCTTATTGCTGCTACAACATGATTTGCTGTAACACAAATGGCAGGTTTTGAAAAGAGAAACTGTTTAACTGGCCACATGGACAACATATATTCTAGTCTGTGGTATTTACATTTACACAAGTTTGAGGGTGCTATGGAACACCTTGGCCCAAAACTGGTGAATTAGCTACTTAAACTTACACATATGAGGAGTGCTATTATAAACCTACATCAGTTTAACAATAATCATATCATTAACATTTGAGACTGGTGTGCAGGAACCCACTGACTGAAATGATGAGAGGGTCTAAACAGGATGGGAAAAGAAGGGTACTGGGGAGGTAATGGTGTATCTCTAGACTCACCTTAAAAGACTCACACCTTCATGATGTGGACAGAGTTGGGGAAGTCAGTAGAGGAAGGGGGAAGGGCCAGGCTGGTCAAGGAGGTAGTGGGACTGGGAGAACACTGGGCTGGAATGAGATGGAGGATGATTAGAGGCGTTAACAGGGGAAACAGGTGTAAAGTTGAGTACTTCTCGATGGTAGTTTGGATCAACGCCAATCCAACACGTAAAAGTTTCATGGACACCCTTTTCACAAGTCTGCCTCTCCCCAGAAATTTTGTTTAAGAAATTAAACACAATTAATTTTATTTGAAAATGTTCTGACTCCGATCCCAGTATTGGAAATGGCTCTGAAACTGCAGAAAATGCGAAATTATGCATACGTATAACCTGCGCACTGATCTAAGTTGCAATCTTTAAAGTATATTACATTTTTAGGGCTGTGAAATGAAATTGATTAACCATAATATAGCATTAGCCAGAGTTAGCTTAAATGCCATGAACACTGCATGGTGGAAAGTTCCTCAAATAAAATAGTGCACTGTATGTAAATTCAGTTTCACTATTACAATTCAATCCAATTCATTTAGTGAATTGGTGTGCCTTTTATATGTTGCTTTGCTAATGTTTAAGGTTTGAGTTCTAGTTAATCAATGGTTGCTGATAAGAATTCAGATTCAGATTATATTAACAGGTTAAACTCCCCACTCCTAACCTAGCTCATCAGAAATAACAAAAAGTGATCCATCTTTTCACAAGTAAGTTAATTGTATTTATAGAGATGGACAGGTCTTTTCTGCTGATGTCACAATACAAGTTCTTGTTCTGCTTGATTCATGAGGTCACACTGAATTCCAGATTGAGGATGAACAGATGAAGTTGGTTGCATTATCTTAGTAAAGTTTGCTAAAATTACCTTAAGGAGCCAGAAAATCAATCAATCAGAAAATGTATGAAAAAACTCCCCAATCCAGGTTTTCCTGTTTATACCTATACATATTATAATATACCGTACTCAGGCAGATACATTTTTATTTTAAATGTCATTGGAAACATTTGGATCCTAAACAACACATTCAGATGTTGGTTGGATTAATCATTAGCAGAAATGTGAACGCAAGTTTGAGTCTATGCTAAAGCTTGTCCTGAGCTGTGTAAATCATTTTGGATATTATTGGCAAAGGGCTAGTAACGTGCCAATTGTGTTGATGCCATCCATGTGTAAAGGGACCTCACCAGAGAGAATGCGGCTGCGTCGAGATGCCTCAGTTGCCAGAGTGCAAGAGATTTCAATCCGCTTTTCCTGCTCTTGTAACTGCTGCTGGGAGTTCACTGGAACTCCACCCTCCACTGGCCCGTCTAGCAGAGGAACCATATTCTGCAAACTAACATAAATGTAGATGAAACAAAAAGATGCTGAATTCATTCACAGTTTTTAGTCATAGCTAATGACTTGACAACATAAGGCTGTAATCATTTTAGTCCATAATCTGAACAATTTCAAACAATATTCAGGTTTTTCCACATGATGATCCACAATTGCACTGAGGGAAATCTTCCTTACCATCACAAACACAACACAAACAAAAAAGCTTAGACTATACATCTACGGAACATAGAAAATTAGCACAGATTTGTTATGAAACATAGAAAACTGAGGGATTAATCAAAACCAACTTTGATTTGGCAATCAGGGTCTTGATCCTTTCTAGTTTCTTCTGCTTCTCTTTCTGTTCTTCCAGGCTCAGAGGAGTGTTATCCTCCACATCCAGGTAGCGCTCTGGGATCAGAACCTTGTTTGGAGTCATCAGCTACAACAAGCAAATTACACATAAATAAACATGGATCCACATACAAATAGCCTTAATACAAACACAGAGCAGTATCCTTTATCATAAACATCAAGCTCCCTAGATAGGTTGCAAGGTAGTGACTATGACGGCAATAGCAGGGTTCTCATCTCCATACTGATCAAACCCTGTCCTATGGATGGGAGCATCATCCTCAATACATTTTCATCAATTAATATTTGTCATTCATGTTTGTTACCAAAAGCAATTATCATAACTGCTATTTTACTATTGCTATTATGCACATGTGCATAGAAAGCTAATATGCATGATGCATGATATGGAAAGACTGAGTAAGGGAGCGGTGCATCACCTGACTGATCTCACCTCATTTCTGTCCGGGTTGTACTGTTCTGGTTCAACTTGTAACCGCCTCAGACGAGCTATTTCTTCCCGTGGTGACTCTTGCCCCTGTTCCCGAATTGCTGCCTCCAGGTCTTTAATGTCAATTTCATGAGCTGTCAGCCGCCTGCGAACCTGCACACAAACATACAATACCCACAGACACAGATCAACTACTATCTCTATAATAATAACTAGCTTTAAATATTATATATTATATTAAATATAATAATATTGTTGGGGCTCCTTTTGTCATAGCTTAAAACTATTCAGGTCCCCTGCACTGAAGTAGAGGTTGGAGGGGAGGGGTATTTAGTTGGTTGTGATCTGAGATATCTTCACTAGATGCCATTAAACCCCACAAATTGAAACTTAAAAATCAAGAAAACATTGTAAATGAGAAGGTGTGTAGACCAATATTGAATACATCACTTGCAAATACATGCTGTCATGCATATACAGACACATGCATAAACATAAGCACAGGAATGGCCATACATAAATACCTGCATGCATGAAGTAAAAATATGGTCTGTATGGGTACAAATTAAAGACTATGTATATCTGTATGTACTGTATATGCATATGTTAATGCATTTGTTCTGACACATATGAATGTTGTTGCATGCATTATAGACATGAATAAAACTCCAAGCAGATATCTGTAAATCACATATCAATAAGCACGGCAATAATTTAATGGTCTGAATGTCTTTCATGGTAGTGGTCACTCCTGTGCTCTCAGGATGCGCAGCAGCTGGGTCTTGCTACAACTACATTTCCTATGAGCACCACATCACTAATTTCTTATCCATTACAGAATAATAAGGATTTCTTAACTAGCCAACATAGCTCAAACCTTTTTCCTAAGGCTATGCTAAAGTGCAATCAAACGGACACATTTAATGAAAATTGTTTTAAACATGTGCTACCAGGTGTATGCCTTTAACAAAAAACATTCACTGAATGAAGGTCAATTAATGGACAGTCCACAGCAGCAGACGCACCAACAAAGCAGCTCCTCTTTGGTACTAGGTACTTTATATGAATAATTGCAGACTGCATGGCCAAGCAATCAAGTTCAATTGTGGTAGATGTTACATGAAACTAACTACTCTTCCTTAGCATGGCTCTGTTAATCAAAATAAAGTTAGATCACCACACACATAACTCTATTTGGCCTCAAAAACTAAGTTGAGATTGAAATATCCTACTCACAGCTACTATTACTATATAACAAAGCATACGCAAATCATTTCTGGTGTTTACCAATGCACCTCCAGCTCCAAACACTCCCTTTCTCTCTTGCTAAGTCATGGTCCTTTTTTGTCATTAGATTGCATGATTTTGTGTGTCTGTTAATCTTGTAAATGATTTGTACATGCAAGCTGACTCCCCATTAGTGATTTGCTTTTGCTATTCAAATGCAAATCCTTCAACTTTTACCATGTTTGTTTTACTACTATGTACCCTCGATGTTATTCATTATTTAATTATGAATTAAAATACTAACTCCCATAGTTCAGTGAATTTAATGAGACTGATTATTAATCAATTGGCTATTATTTTCTTATTGTTTTAAGGATGGTGCCCCAATGTAGAATTTGATGCAAGTTAAAATCTATTAATCAATATACATAATGATTTAATTTATTCTTCTTCATAGCCGAAATTTGATTATCACAGGCCCAGTATTGTTAAGCACAACAGGGTACATTGTACCTTACACAGGAAGAGGTAGGCCCCTCTTCTTGGGTGGTCGGTCAACTATTATTTCCCAGGCTTGTTCACAGTTTCATATGCACAGCATTTATGTTCCACTTTCTGCAAACTATATGATCCACTTCCTCAAAAGCCTGAATTAGAATTATAATTCGTCCCACACAAACATGCACAAACACACAAGTTGGGGGAAATTTGTCCTCTGCATTTGATCCATCTGTGGCACATGCAAGGCCACAGGGCAGTGGGCAGCTGACAGTGTCCGGGGAGCAGATGGGGTTAGTGCCTTGCTCAAGGGCATTAAAGGTGGAATCTCTTTTGTTAGTGGGGGGTTCGTCCATCTCCAGGGGGAGACCGCCTCGACTGGGCCTCTAATCGCCAACCCTGTGGTCCGATGCATGTCTCCCTCACCACTAGGCCACCTCTCCCATTACAAAGACATGCACACTGGGGTTAGGTTTGATGGAGATATGAACGTGAGTGTGAATGTTTGACCCTCAAAAAGGATAAGAACTATAAATAATAGGGAAAATGTATATAAAATATATACGTATATATTGATATTGGATAAATGAAATAATAATAATAATAATAATAATAATAATAATAATAATAATAATAATAATAATAATAATAATAATAATAATACTTTTTATATATAGTAGGGTCCAAAGGTCTAGGACCAATTCCTTATTTACTTAAGTGGTTGAAGACTTAGACACACCAGGGCATATGTACATATATATTTTTCTGGTTTGTGAAGAATCCAGTTTTGGCCAACACCGCTCCTCATAACATCACACGGTTCATCATACCACTTTGTAGTTGGCTGGAGACTGGCAACCTGAGAGGTTAAGACTTCGCCTCTTCTCCCTCATAGAGCTGCTCTGGTTGCGGCGAATTCGCTCATTCTGCTCTTCTATGCTCATCTTTGACTTCATCTCTGCAGGAAACACAGCACTCTTTGGACGCTCCTGTTCCAAAAATGTGTCATAGAAACATTTCAATTAAGTAAAGATGTCTGCCCTAGTTCTACTGGAGCTTAGTGGTGCCTTTCAAACCATTGAACTTACAACTAAGTAGACAGTTAACCGAGCTGAAGTGAGACAAAGAGGTTCAAGTCCCATCTCAAGGACAAAAGTTATATTGTGTCACTTGGCATCTGAGTATGCGAGCAACCTAACGTGATGTGTGATTCACCAAGGCTTATGTCCCTTTTTTTAAAATCGTTTATGTTCTGTACTATGCTTAATTCAGCACATGAAAGGTCTAATGATATGAGATATAAAACAGATCTCCATCCATCCATGGTCTAAAGCGCTTCTCCTTTGAATGTTGATATTCACAAATGTTTTTCATGTATTTAAACATTTATAGAATGTATTCAAGTTGTTGTTTTTTTTTTAACAATTTCTGGCTTTTTTGTTCCTTCATATGAATCATTTTGTAAATATCGGAACACCAACATTTGAAAAACCTTTACTGACTAACTATGTGTTTTAATTTTCAGTATCTGAGCTAACCTTGTTAATTTTTGTATTTTCAGTTTTCTCAATTGAATTATTTATTTTATTATTAATTATAGGATGATGGTAACACATTGTCCCATAAGTAAGTTAGTAAGTAATAGGAACGTATCCAAGTTATTAGGCAATAAATGTGAGAACTGGGACTATGTTCCCTTGTCTCGGAGGTTCTTAATCAGACTCCACAGATTGATTTCCACATGTTTTGTTTCAGGTCCTTAGTTACTAGATACTATGATCAGCCACAACAGTTAACTGTTAAATGGTTTTATTGTTGTGGAGGATCAGGATATGTCTGTGCTTAATTGTGAACATTCAATGATGTGATTTGAAACTTATTTTGTAGTTTCAATTGTTTTCTATTGCTTTAAATTTAAACAAAAAAAGCGTTATAAGCTGCAGTTTAGATAGACATCTAAATACTAACTGACCAACATACCCTTGAGATTCCATGAGGAACTCTGCCATTATGCTGGGAAACTTCAGTAGTGCTGCTATCTGACTCCACCGTGGGGGCCTTGGTTCTAGGAGGAACAATGCCAACTGGCAAGGAACATATAGATAGATTTAGAACCATGTGAAAGAAGAGGAAGCTGAATTTACAGTGCTGATGTTACAGATAACTGTATGACTATTGTTTCAGTCCTACTAAATTTAGTGATACAATCTTAGTTAGAAACAACATCATGAACCTTGCACCATTCAGTTCTGTGAATGACAGAATCTTGGTCTTAGGTTGCGTTACCTTTATCTTATGTTGTTTTACCTTTGTTTATGGTGGATTGCTTTTCCTGGATCCAGTCCTGTTTATCAGCTAGGTTGCTCTGGTCAAAATACTTGGGCTGCAAAACATATATATATAATTAACATTAAATCTGAACTTCAGGCTTTCAAAAACTGGCAAATACTGAATGACTGTGCTGTGTACTAAATGCAGTTGAAAAGACCTGGATTTTGGACAGTAATGGGTGGTTCAAATATGTCTTCACTCAAAGTTAAATTACACACTGATGAACAAAGTGGTCATTTATAATGGGCAGGACAACATGACTTAACAAGTGCTAAGTGGTGATTATTCCTTGCATTCCTTTGTACCAAAAGAAGTGTGCATAATTTTGAACTGATTATGGCACAGCATGTAGCTGTTTATTTTGGCAGTGGCATTTAAAAGTAAGGGGGGATTGCCAATTTAGAAGCATTTTTGTAAGAGGTTAAATTCAGGATGATATTCAGAGACAATGATATTCACCAGAGGCAAGAGTGTTAGTGTTTGGAATGAAACAACAATATAGGAATGGGGCGAGGGACAGGTGGACACCCAAATACCTTTCTGATGTGAGAATCTTCACCATCAGGGTAATCATCATCGACACCCAAGCTGCATAGCCACATGGTGCTGTCAAAGGGCAGGGGGGGGATGGAAGGAGGAGCGGTAGGGGATGGCGCCAAAGGATAATAGGCCTTGGGAAGGGGAGGCCTTGGGGGGACCCTTTCCTATATCACCATAAGGGCAGGAGGGAGGGAGGTAGGAAGGAATGAGAAGAAAAAGGACAGGAGGAAAAAAGAATGCTGCACATCAGGACGCATAAGCCAAGCAAGGTGCAGAGTAGAAAGGACTCAAAGGAATGAAAGGGGGCACGACAGGGAAATCCCTGTGTGAATAATGAAAGACTTGGCCTCATAGCCTCTGTGAATTCATACTTAAGGTCCATGAAGTACGCTAGGCTCTGTCAAACAGCTAGGATAGTTCAACCAAGTTTTTATCATGCTTCCCTATCAAACTAAACAGAAAAGTTAATTAGTCAAATTTTCAACAAATATATCTAGATATATTTGTTGAGACTAGGAACTCTCCACATGAAATTTTGAATACTAATGACATGAAACAAATCCTAAACCCTAAGGTTTCAATGCAAGTATGTTTATTAAACCTCAATGAGAGCACATGCCTCTTTTCCATCACCTTACATTATACTGGATGTCAATTGTAATTGACCAGATCTCCTGGTCTCATCTCTCTCACATAATGACTTATGTCTTATAATCCCAAAATGTTTTAAATTAGATTGGAGCACATTGGTGCCGATGAACTATTAGGAATGCATGTAATTAATGTCTTTGCTGAGTAGTACAATATTTATAATCTAGGGGAAGATATTGTCATTGTTTGGGACAGAACAAATAGAATGATTCTCAGACTTAGTTAGGATGAATTATAAAATATCTTTTTAAGATGCCCCGAAATCTGCTTTACCTAAATGATTATCAGACTGTTCCAGTGTTATGGAACAGATAGTTGCATTACTGCCCTGTTCTTCTTGATTGTCAGTATATGTAAGCGGCCTTACACCAGCACCAGTATGACATGAAAGGGAAGATTGCTGGCAATGGTGTTGTCTGATCTGGGCTCTTGTATTATAATAAATCATTAGTCTGATGGGATTCCTGAAATAGCAATATCCTAGATTCAGGCATAGAAAAGCGTCTGGTGGAGGAAGGATTCCTGAGGTCATTATGGTATCTTGCTAAGAGCTGAGATGGGTAGTTTTCAGGATAGATATCTTTTCGTAGGCCAACCCTGACCTCACTAATGCAACCATCTGAAGATAACCGACTAATCTCCTGAAAATCGGAATGGGTGTGGAGTGTGTCTAAATGCTGATTGGTATATTTGGAATCTTGGCATTGTACTTGGAGAAAACGGATCTGTTCTCCTGCTCTGGTTTTGGCTGGACTTTTAAATTGGTCAGAGTTGAAATTAGTTCTGCTGTTTATGTTTTGGTCAGTTTCCTCGACCACGGGATCTAATCTACCCAAGGAGTCCCTATGGTTTTGGAACACTATGGAGGATTGAGGAAAACTATGTTCATCGGTTTTCACAACCATAATAATATTTTCTGCATGTAGGCTTGTGTCAGACTCTGTGTAACTTTTGGGTCTACACCGAGGATTGGGATCAGATATGAAGTTAGGTACTGCGCAAGACTTGTGGTGAGGTCTAGGGCTAGATCTTCTATGTACCTCTGGCTTACCTCTAGAGTCTGAGTGTATTCCTGTTAGAGGTTTTGAACTAGGGTCGGTCCCCTGCTGGGTATGTCCGGTGCTTACCTCCGGGCCCAGCTGTTTGCTAGGGGAAGCCTGGGAGCCGGGCACTGGGGAGAAGGGGCTGAGCGGGCTGGTGAGGCTTATTGAGCTCAGGGGACTGGCTGGACTATTGGTGCTAAAGGAGCCTGACGCACCACTGGCCACTGTCCAAGAGAAATGGAGGGAGGTGGTAGGGATAGAATTTCATTAGAATATACATGATAGAAACATTATATAAAATGTGTTATTGTGCATCTTCAGTGTTACCTCTGTGCTTGGCTGTGTCGGTACCTCTGGATGAATTACTCTTGTGCAGACCCTCTAAAACATCCTGGACTCTCCAAAATTCTTTCTGAATGTGCCTACGAACCAGATCACTCTGCAAGAGTCAGGACAAAATAATATGAGATAAGCTTGAGCTCACTGTGGAAGAAATTGTTGCTATGGGAACTATTGAACAATGGCTCATCTATGAGAATTAAACAATATAATATATAACATAGTTTCGGATTGGATGTATGTGCTTAAACTCCTGAAAAACTCCTAATTCTAAAAATGCTTCAAATTAAATTCCAATTATCTCCTTTGCGGTGTGGGTATACATTTCATTGCCACATATTCGATCACCTGGAAAAATAAAATAAAACTATTACTATTATTAAATGAATGAAATTCCTGTTAAAAATTAAGTGGAATAATAAATAAAGTAATCAACATTCATGTCAACATTACTTATACTTAACTTACTACTTTGGTGCCTTACATACTAAAATGAGTGTTCAAACCAGAGGTATATGCCATTAAAATAAAAAACAACTGCTTTTACGTGTTCAATATTATTTTATGCTTGGGTTTTAATTGTAATGAATTACAAACTCATGGTAATTAGAGCACATCCGATCTTAGATCCCCATTCAGCCATAATGCTGAATTTAGGGATAATGACAGAAAAATTGTTTTACCTGCCCTCCTGCATTAAGCTGCTCCCATAGGTCTCCATGGATGGCATTGGCCTCATCTTCCAATGCTTCAAACTCCATACGAGTGGTGGTTAAAGCCTGACAAAGGCAAAAAAAATGATGCAGCCATATAGATAAAAACAGATTGCGAAATCATAGTCAGGATTTTTCTTTCAACCAAACTCTCTCTATTTATATTTTGGAGAGACTCTAAAGAAAGAGAGACTCTGATTCTCTCTGTGAAGGTTCTCATTTATCTAGGTCATGGTAATATCAGAAGGGAATTCCCTAATCAGAGGATTGTCGTATCAAACTTGAGGGCCGTATATTCATCAACATCGGAGTTTACATGAAACCCACACACAGACCAATATTTACTTTTTGACTCACAACGACCCCTGGAACACAAACTGGGAGTCATCAGGATCATAGAGCCACAACAATACACACGTTCACTTTCTAGCCAGATGGTTAAAGAGGAGTCAAAGAAGCCATCTTTGTTAACGTGGAAAAACTATTTCTTAACAGAGGTGGAGGCTTAAGACAGTCTTTCAGCCACTTACAATGCTGTTTTTCATTCTCTTCCCAGAAAGTTATGCAAGGGTAACAATTCAAAGGAGCTCTCAGGTAAAGCTAGTGACCCTCATTTACACCCAGACTGGGGCTAAACGCAAAACCTGAATCTACTGTAATTCAAAGAGCCAACGGTCTGCAAGTTTAATACAACAATCCTCTCGGTACTCATCTCAGAATAGGTATTCATCTCACAGAGGATAAATACCTGCACTTCTCCACTAGTTAGTTAGAACTGAAGAAGCCTCTTGGATGAGAGGTGAAATGTCTTTAAAAATATTCAACTAGTCCAGGTGCCTACTTAGAATCGCTCCTGATACTCTAAATGTATTGCAGAGATATGAATATGTGGTCAAATACTGCTGTCAATCTGCCTCTATGATCCCTTACAAATTCTTCTTTATTATTTTTAATATTTGAATTATAGATTTTTGCATTGGTTGTTATTTGCAATTATTTGTATTTACCGTGTAAACAGAGGCTTATAAGTGAGGATGTCAGATAGCCATCTTTGCAAATTGCAACGCCATACTTATTTGGATCAAAGGTAGGATCCCAAATATGTTATGCTCTGTCTTACACTGGAGGCCTGTGACAGCTCGCCTCTGATGTTGATGAGTTGGTTCTGCTGGGTTTCCTTCTTGAACTGCAGCTTTTCAATGGCTACAGGCTGGTTATGGTACAGTTCCATCTCCTGATGAGTTGCCATCAGTGCTTCTTCTAGGTTGTCCTAAGAACAGAAAGATTCATTGCAAACCTGAAGTTCATTATTTTCATTATTTTATCTGGTAAATGAGGATACTGTCCTCACATATTTCAGGATATTTATAGGACTTCATTCAGTATAACAGATCCACACAGTTGTTGTGAAAGATATGCACACATATCTTACTGTTTTTTTCATTACACAACAACAAAAAAAATGTTTCTAAATTATGGTATGATGATGACAATAACGTACCTTGTCCATTCTCAGTCTGTGGACAACAGACTCGTGGTCTTTCAAAATTTGATTTTGCTCACACAGTCTACCCAAGAGTTTCTGTGACGGACAGTAGGAGAGGTGGTTTCCACATATACATTACAGAAATGAGAGAGAAGACAGAAGTAAACCAAATAATAATAATGCTTCACCAAGAGTTAAATGCTTAGAGTATAGGCCTTGAGTGTGGGAATTCTGCAAGGTTAAGCTAATGATGGAGTTGAAGTCAGGACTCAGTCTAGAGAAATCAACCTCTGCCACAATAAAACTGGCAAAACCATGTATTTAGGAAGCTGTCTTTTACACTTGGACACAATTAACAGCACATAGCTTTTGCCATGTAGTGTAGTTAAAAAAAGTGGCTTATTTGGATATGTGAGCATGTTTGAAAAATATTATGTACATGTAGTGTTAAGTGTCTTACACTGGTTTCAATCTCATTGAGTTTCAGTGTGGGATGCAATTCTCTGCTGTAAGCATCATGGATAGGAGGCACCTGTAAAAACAAATATTGAACAGATGATGAATCAACAACTTTTGTCAAACAGATGAAAACTAACCATAGGTTCAATGTATATATATTCAGTTCTTTATTCTGAGGTTAAAGTGAAATTAATTATAAAGTTAAGGAAGTCAAGCTAAGTAAGTCGATAGCAGGTGATTCCTTTCTTTGTTTAAATAGTGTAACATGTCCAATGGAAAGATCTTCACAAAGCATTCTTTCAGCCGGATATTATACAACATCGTGGCATACTGATACTGCAGATATACATGTTTTTTGCCTACAGTTTTTGTGTCTCTGCAGAAATCTCATTCAGGTTGTGTAGGGCATCCAACAAATACCTGTACTTTTATTTTAAGGTTTAGGTTAGAGATTATATGTTAGTGTTTTTGGTAAATCGGGGCTGCCCTGTGTAATATTGGTAAGACTTCATGGAAACAGTAGAAATAGTCTCCATGAAGGTTTATCTGTTTATCTTCATTTTTCTACAAGGGTTAAATAGTTCATGGGTTTCACATGGATGTCTTCAGACTCATCCACATTCCACACAAAATTCACAAGTGTATTAAATCAAGGACTTTAAGTTCTACAAAATGGACCCCTTATGAAAAAGCCAATCATGTTTATTTCTAAGTGTATGGTTTTGGCATGTTTTCTGCAAAGTCCGGTCATAGGAATTTGACTGGACACTGGTAAATGTACCTTTGGACCCTCACCAACAAAAAGCAGCAGCAAAATGCATGAGTAATGGAGTAGAACATATATGTTGGTCTGTGACTGACAGTATGGACAACATGCAGACAAGACAACTTAAGTGAGGCAGGCTTAGATAAGGAATATATTTTCTCTTAGTCTTCAACACAAGGCTTTCTTGACGCTCTGAATGTGCATAAGACTTGACTATCCAGTACTGGGTCATAATAATTAGTAATTAGTCCTAAATCTGAGCCCAGACCAGCTGGGAAGCGCATATTATGGCTATAGTTTAACAAAATGGTATACTTCTACAGCTAACTTAAAGGCAAATAAACTTTTGAGAAACATTAAAAAAATTAAATGGATTGTCAGAGGTAAACTTCTGCACTCAGTGTCAACATGGATAAGGAAAAACTGTGTGGAATATGTTGTTTGTGTGCAGTGTCTACCTGTTGGTCTAGATAATCCAGGTGGCGCTGAAGCTGAAGGTCTAATATGTCCCCCTGAGCCAAGCAAGATCAGTGAAACACATATCACACAGAGACACATGTACAGACAAGGCTATCAGATAGGAAAGTGGCAAAGCAAAGCACCATAGCCTACCTGCTAATCAAAATGGAGGAACACAGTTCCTGGACATATTAGTACATGGGCAGTTTTCAGTGTTTGTATGGCCAAAATGCATTTAATCCAAAATATATTTTTAAATCATTATAGTTACTTCCTCCTCAGTGGATGGAGTTTGATCAGTTTTCACAAAGATGGATTTTTTAAAATCTTTTTAACTAAGAATGCATACTGTCAGGTAATACTATGCAGCCGTAGCAGTCTCTTCCAAGGTTTTGTTGTTTCACTGATGTACATACAGTATACATAAGATTTTCAAATGTGAGGTTGTGTGTCATACATCACAACAATTTTAAACGCATTAGGTTGCACCAACAATTCTTGAATTCTGACTCACATTCCTGTCTTATTTTGAAGCATCTACTACCCATAAACGTGTCCAAAGTACATCTGACTTGCATAATCAACTCACTCTAACCTTCCTACTCACTGATAAAGTATTGTCGTCAATAAAATAGGCTCCTCATTGGCCATTAAGTTGGATGTGAGTTTTAATTGGCAGTGTGAGGTAATGTGAGTTAATGTTGAAACATTTTTCTTGGTAATATTTATGAGCATCGTGTTCTTCATGCTCCTGTAAGACTTAACATGACTGATGTGATTGATGAAAGTGGAGACTGAGTTGGGCCCCTTGATGATTACCGAGCCAACTCCATCAACTGATGAGGATGATAGCATATATATTATGAGGCCACATTTCAATTTGGAGATCTTGGTCATTTGTCATACACACATACTCAGATTCATATAGAGGCAAGAATAGTCCCAGTTGTATGTTAGTAAGAGAACAAAGTGATGTGTATAGGATAGGGACAGCTTGACAGAGGGCAAATATACAGAAAAAACCCACAACTGGCTACAGCCACAAAGCAATTCACATCACAACACTAAGTAGTATAGCTAATATTAGAGCACATTAATAGCACATACCATTTTATTATGAATGGAAGGGGATACAGGGTAGTTATGGTGGTATAATCCTTGGCTTAAGGACCTCCTATCGCCAGGGTAGTCATACTGAAGGAAGGAGGGAAAGTAGTAAGGAAAAAGTAGCAGGTAAAGAATTCAGGTTGTTAGGATGGAGTAAGCTGAGTATGGCATCAGGTAGGGCTTTTATAATATCAGATTAGGGGTTTCTCCATCTTAACAAAGTAATACACATGCTAGATTATACAAATACATTATAGGTAATTGATATGATTAATCAATCTTCAATATTATTAGTATTATTACATCAGATTAATCTAATTTAAATAGTGTCTACATCTCCCACATAAACACTTGTAGCTCAACATAAGAAGTTGTGTTTAGGTGCCCCACTACAGTAATGGAGCGGCAGAAATACATAGTCAGAACATACCAGTTTTTGTGATTGTAAATTAAACTTTATGTTTTAAGTCCAGGTGAATGAACAATTGAAAAGAGGGGGTCAAGAGAAAGCTGTAAACCATAAACAGATGTTGTACATTGCTTCTCTACTGGTAAGTGGAGTTTTTACTGGACGTCCATCACAAAATTAAATGTTTTAAGAGAAACTGAATTATCTACATGAGTGTACCATATATTTACAATTAACATGATATCAAACATGTTTTTTTCCAAATATTATGGTTACTGAGATAGCATTCATTGGGAAACATATTGTGTTGTAATGAATGTCCTTTTCACTCTTTTCAAAGAATAATTTTCTGGAAAAAGCACGAGAATCTATACAAAAAAATCAGTTTCGATCTTAAGCCTAATTCTTGTATTTAATAATAAATTAGAATACATTTATTTTCCTAAAATTCCTAGAACCTTGTATCATTCAAATAAATAGGGAAAACATAATTCAAAGTGACTTTCATAAATGGTAGATATCAAAATGAGAATTGTAGCCTTGAAATTGCCATTAAAATCCAAACAAACATGTCACTCACCTTTGGTGAGCTCAGAGATCTCCTCAAGCCGTAGATGGATGGATCAGCATAGATGATGTCATCCCTCATCCTCCTTGGAAACCGATCAAAGCGGGCTGATAGTGATCGAGCCGGTGAGGCAAAGTTGGGTGGACCAGGTGAGTAGGGACCCGCTGATGATGACGACGGCGACCTAGGCACTGACCGAGAGCGTGGCTGAACAGATAGGCGCCTCATGGACGTTTCCATTCCACTATAGTACTGTGACCCCCATGGATCCCTGGGCATTGGAGGCCCATACAGGTGATGAGCTCCGTCCCTCAGGGAGTGACGCTTATCCTCGACAGTCCAGCGTTGGTTGTATCCCCCCACAGCAGAGACAGAGCAGATGCTGTCAGGTCTGACCCCCGGCAGGTACAGAGGGTATTCCTCCACACACTGGGGGCCACCAGGGTAACTACAGTATTCAGCTGAGATCCCTCCATTCACTGGATAGTAACAAGATGGACTGAAATGAGAGGGAAAACAAATTTATATATATCTTTTTCTCTGCAAAAGTTAAATTTGGCAGTTTCTCCTCATTCTTTTTAGGGTTAAGAGCAGAGGACGCTGTATCCTGGACAGATTGTGAAGCCCTATTCATGAATTTTCACATTATTTGATTTGGATTTGGATTTGAACCAAAAATGGTTGTATTATTATTATTATTATTATTATTATTAGTAAACACACACATATGGGATTCTCAGATGTAGTTACATTGTTGTATGTTACTGCTAAATTTTAAAACAACAAATCTTGTTATTTATAATGTGTGTTTAATCCTCCATAGTGCATTATTGTGAATACCTATATCCATGGTTTGTCTGTCCCATAGTTATCAAAGACTTAGTAGCTGTACTAGTAACAGCAATAAAAACCTACTACTGCCTCTTTTAGCCAAACAATAAAACACTAAATCAGGCAGAAAAAAAACACATTCGACACAATTTGATGTATCTAACCTGACCTGTGCTGAGTAGTGTACATTTGATATTAAAATTAGTTGGGTAAAAGTAAAACAGAGGTTACAGTTTTATGACGTCTCGGAGTCTTGAATACATTTTTCATAGTTATTGTGTAAAGCGAAATAAGACAAATCCATTCACAATATCACTATAACTCACTGAAATCAGATGTGATCGAGCACATGGGGGCTTGAAATTTACCACCCAAACCTTTGATAAAAGGACACACCCAAAAAATTGTCCTTAAGCTGGGTTAAGGTAACTATAAAAGGAAAAATTTACAACTTCAGCATTAGTGTGTTTTTATTGTCAGTGTCTACCTGTTGATATCTTCCTGAGAGGCCATGTCTCGCCGATGGTTGACCCAATGTTGCAGCTGGGCCATGGAACTTTTCCTCTGGGCCACCCTCTCTGGAGCTGTCCTTGGCACGAAGCCCCTCCTCAGCACTACGTTGTCCTGCTGCTCCCTGGGGTCTTGAGTTCGAACTCCCTCTGGCTGTGTTGCACGAAGTCCGCTGTGACTCCTGGATGGAAGTTGCATGCTTTTGCTGTTGTAGGGCATAATGTTGGGTGGGCCTTGGCTGCCCCATCCATTTGGATGGTGATTGAGTGGAAGGCCATAATTGGGACCAGGTCCTCCCCCTTCAACTTCACCTTCTCCTTGTCTCCTGTCATTCTTTTTTGCCTGACGATCAGAGCAAGGTGTAGAAGTCAGATGTTTTTCAAGGCTGTCAGACCCATTGATCTTAGGGTGGGTAGGCAGGTCTCTGTCAGTGTCATCGTTTGCTTGTGTTTGTGGATGCTGTTCTGGGTCAGGTGCCTTGGTGACCATAATTTGATTGAGATCAGCTGAAGTTTCTGTCGGAATTGTTCTGAAAAGTTTGGAAGAAAAAAAAGTCGTCAGACAACTTCAAAGACAAAGACATTGTTGTGTCTTGAGAGACAAAACTGTTCTGCTCCAAGCAAAGACACTTCAACACCAAAAAATGCCAAGACGAGGACTAGTAACTGTTCAACACATTAGCCCAACATATAAAATAACCACCTTTGTTTTAGATCGATGTAGTATTATGCAAATACCCAGTTGGCCCAGACCAAAAAACCACATTATCCATCTCTGCCTCTAATATTTTTATTTTTGGGCACCAGGTGTTGTCTATAGGCAAGGTGATGTTAACACAGATGGTCAATGTACACTAACTGGGTTTTGTACAGACAATCAAGTAGACAATGAGAAAACAAAGCATCTTCTACCAATAATCAGCTAAAGTAAAAGTCACTAGAAATACTGATGGAAGAAGTGTTAATGTCTTGGCTCTTTACCTTCTGGTGTCCCTAAGTTTGCCCAGAACACCACCTAATGTTGGGGCCTAAAGGGTGAGTTACTTCGACATTTGTGAGAAAATCATGAGTTCGACACAAGGATCCATCAGCTGCCCCTTTATCCCCTCCCCGTCCTCCCCTCTCCCCCTTTACAGGTGCTGACGACCAAGGAGGACTATCACCGGTTCCATCGTCTCCACCTTCTCTCACAGATACCGCGAGGGAGCCCCTTCCTCTGATGTCCTCTCCCCTCCACCCCCCCCTCTCTCCCCCCTCTTTCACAGAGAAAGACATCATCAAGGTGTTCAGCAGGCTGAAGCCCAGGAAGGCCCCTGGACCTGATGGCGTCTCCCCGGCAACACTGAAGCACTGTGCCGTCCAGCTGGCACCAGTGTTCTCAAACATTTTCAATAACTCCATCTCTGAATGCAGGGTCCCACCGTGCTTCAAAGCCTCCACAATCATCCCGGTGCCTAAAAAGGACAGGATAACTTGCCTTAATGATTACAGACCTGTGGCCCTTACTTCTGTCGTCATGAAGTGCTTTGAAAGAATCCTTTCGTTTCTCAAATCCCTCACAGATCCCCTCCTGGACCCACTGCAGTTTGCCTACAGGGCCAACCGCTCGGTGGACGACGCCATCAACCTCAGCCTCCACCACATACTCCAGCACCTAGACACGCCAAGCTCCTACGTCAGGGCCCTGTTCGTAGACTACAGCTCGGCGTTCAACACCATCCTCCCGGCCGGCCTGCACTCCAAGCTGCTCCAGCTGCAGGTACCTGCCCCCGTCTGCGAGTGGATCACAGACTTCCTGACCAACAGGAAACAGCAGGTGCGGGTAGGCAGCCACCTCTCGTCCACCCTCACCACCAACACCGTTGCACCCCAGGGCTGCGTCCTCTCTCCATACCTGTTCTCACTGTACACTAACGACTGCACCTCCAGCGACCCCTCCATCAAGCTGGTCAAATTCGTAAACACCGCCACACACTTAAACATTGATCACTTAATACAACCCTTGCTACCTCTTATGTTTCTTATGTTTCTTATGTTTTTTATGTCGTATCCCACCCCTTATGTTTTGTACTTATCTTATGGTTTATGTTGTATGTTGTATGTTATATGTCGTATGTATACACACAAGCGCTGTACACCATGTAAAATTCCTGTGTACTTGTACATTTGGCGAATAAAAGAGATTCTGATTCTGATTCTGATTCTGATTATGGTATGTGTTTATGACTGTATTAAAGGTAATTTTCAGTTAATCTTCTAAAGCACTCACTTAAAGGCTTTGGGAGAAACCATGTGTAGATTGGTGTTGGGGTGTTCAGTATCATTAATCTGCTGTTCAGGTTGTAGTCTAAAAATACTGCAATATTATAACACAAATGCTCCCACTTATTGACATACAGTAAGCATTGCAGGAATGTATTTTGATGTATGTGTAGTTGGGGGAGTGATATTTGATGTGTGGGTTAGAATGACCCATACCATGGTGGGGGTTGAGTTCGTGGACAGTAGCACAAAATAAAAGGCTGACAGTTTCAATACATTTGGAGTGTTGACACTGGTCCATAGTATATGTAGAAGATTACTGTTTTTGAATTTGTGGACTGGTGCCAGCGGAACCATCTCCACATCAAAGCAGGGGAAACCAAGGAACTGGTGGTGGATTTCCCCAGGCATACACGCTCCCCTCTTAAACTAGTAAATCCAGGGATTGGCCATAGAGATAATGAAATTTAGTGCAACGTACCTGGGTTTTCACCTGAACAAACTTGATTGAACTGACCGTGCTTCTGCACTGCACAAGAAGTGCCAGAGCAGGCTTTATTGACTGAGGAGACTGGGGTAATTACCTAGCTATTTTTACATTAAAGGACCATGGACAGTCACCCTCCACAAGTGTGAAACGTTGATATTTCAGATGTGCATGTATGGAGAGTAAGAGACAATTAAAGGGAATTAAAATCATGGAACTTTTTTTACTAGGTGACACTATTGTAAAGCTTTTCCTAAATAAAGTCATGTACGTAGCGAATTTCATTCTTCCTATTGGGAAGACTCGATCAAACAAACTCAAAACAATGTGAACTTATCCTCTACGTCTTAAATGGCTCTATGCATATATGTAAATGGCACCTCTGTATTGGCTGAACTTCTGCAGCCTCATTCATGGCTGTGATCCACTCTTTCTGCTCAACATGGCTGTCTGTGCTGAAGTAGTACGTCCTGGTCCCAGCGTGCTCCGCCTGTATGCAAAACACAACGGAATCCTTCAACTCCCCATCCACAACCTCCTTCTCTTCCAACCAGACCTGCAGAGAGAGACAAAACACAGACAGGGAGCATATAAGTAAACAGTTGCCAACAGTCACAGTAAGATGCCAACACTAGTTGTCAGTGTAAACACATTGTCGACATCATACTAAGCATCCACATTATCGACATTAGCAGCAACTTCATGTCGACATGGAATTACCAAGCATGCTATAAAGAAACACTGGTAGAAGGAAATTACCGTATTGACCCGAATATAAGACTAACCCGTTTAAGAGATGACCCCTCTTTTTCAAGACTCATTTTTGGACAAATACCTTTTTTAGTTGGTCGCTGTGTCGCTGTCTCTCCCTCTCTATCTCTCTGTATCGCTCTGGGGAACACTTGTTTTGCACCATCTGCTGTTGTGACTGTGTAATTACATCAAACAGTCTTGACCCCGAATATAAGAAGACCCTTCTTTTTCAGATTTTGTTCTAGGAGAAAAGCCTGTCTTGTATTTGGGTCAATACGGTAACGCTTATTGCGACATGTAGGGGTTTGATAAGTCCACATGCACTTTTTCTGTTTTTCGGATACGTCAAGAAACATGGACAGTTGATCAGATCAGGTTTGATAATGGAGAGTCTTAGGTGATGAAAAGATTGAAATGGATTTGAAGTGCATTTTTGGAAAAAAACATGTAGTCCTTTCTTTCTTCAGTCTTATCTGATCTTGGTTTCTAACCTGTCCGGTTGCATACCAGTTAGAATAATAGACTCTAGTGTGAAAAACAGACCCAAACTATAATACATCTGAATCCTCTTTAGATGATTTTCATGCAAATAATCAATCAAAAACTCTAAATCGTCATCCCAGATCACTTCTTATGTTTTGACCCTCAAACCAGCTCACAGTTAAGCTATAAATGACTGGGTTTGTGAAGTTAGTATTAGTAGCAAAGACAAAATCACAGGATATACCATTGAACAACAGAATTGGCATGCAATCAATATCTGAACAACTGAGAAACAAGAATATTGTCATGCATGAATCCTTCAGAATCCTGGTATCAAACAAACATGCAGACATGCAAATACAAATATTATGCATTATTCTAATAAGACGGTTAAAAAAAAATGACTACTAAAAATGTCAACACAGCACCTACTGGACCATTTATCACAACAGGAGCCAGTGATGCCAGCTGACCTCACAACAGCGGGCCGAGAGGGAAGTAAAAGGTTACAAAAACAGGAGAAATGGTCAAGTGTTGTGGATTATTTGGTCACTACCTATCAGTCTGATAATTAGAGCAGGAAGATATATAATTTAAGGCTGGAAATATAATATATCCTTTAAGGCTGCAGCTGTCTCTTGCAATGAGATAAAAGATAATTGAGAACACTTGAAGCCTTAAAAATAAGATATATAGAAGTGGAATCAGTCTTAAAAGACAAGCTAAAGCAGTTCATATTAGTATTTACAGTTAAAATATTATGTTTGTAAAATATGTTTTAGACCCATATTCACTGCAAAGTGATATATAGGCTATACATTGTGAGATGTTAGCACCTCCACATAAACATCGAACTCGCTATCAAACATCTCCCTCTGGACAAAAATTACTTTTCGGCAGAAAAGAAATAAAAACATTAACGTTGTTGGGCTGTTTTGTTATTTGCAAGTCAGGACAGTTCCAGAACTATACCAGGAGAGGGCAGCACAGACAAAGACATTGGACCTCGGTTATTGGTTCACCAAGACCAAAATTAAACGAACAAAATAAACTTTATTCTTCAAAACCAGATATCACATAAATGAAATGCAATGACATTATATGATATGTTTTAAATTACGTTTTAATGCCTGTATTTGTATGCCCACATAGAAAATGCAACCATAACCAATCAGTAACACTTTTCTTTTTGAAACAAAACTGCCAGTGCAGCCTTGAGCAGCTGCTGCACAAAAAGTGTGCCTTTATTGCTTTCTGATGGTGTATGACTTATTTAAATAGATGTGTTTGAAAGCATATGTTAATCATTTTGATCGGGATTGACCTTCTTCTGCTTATCAGTTGCAGGACAACAGATAATCTGGTGATAAAATGATGATATAATGTGCCTGCATGTATTTGTGTGCTATAAAATAGCAGGAGGAAATGACGTCACTGATAAACAGAAGTCTTTCCTTCCACGATGGAACTCTAAGAGGCTCCATCTTCAACAGTGACACAGGGTGATGTGATTGGCTAAAATGGCTGTATCGCGACAGCAGTAACCTAGCAACAGAGGTGGAGATGTTGGAAGTGTGTGTGTGTGTGTGTGTGTATGACTGTCCTTCATTGTCCTTTCTTCAGCATTTGGGCCTCCTGCATTGTCAATTATTTGTTAATTATTTTTAGGAAGTCACAGGGGGAATGATCGATAATAGGGGATAGTTGATTTTCATATTGTTGAAGAATAAATTATGAAAAAAATTATGATGTGATATTCAAATAATTGTTTCTATTCTTCAGAACGTTAACGGGAGAGAAGAAAATAGCAAGTAAGGAGAAAATTATTGTTTACCACTGTCTACGGAATAAACTTGTATTTAATTTAATTTCGCTTCGTTTTATATAATAGAAAAATACATACATACTGAACATACACTGACACACATTTGTATTTGGCTTAGGCTGTAAACAGTTCACAGCACACAATCAGGTATTGAGAACAATATGCTATTTATTTTGTCATTTTTGTCTTGCAGCTGGATAGTGCACTTTACATTCTTGTATGTTTTTCCTCCAGACCTTCACAGAGATTTAGTGGAAGGAATCAGACAGGGTTTCATTTGAATGGAAGAAATACTGCTTTTACATACTGCATAGGAATCACTGGGAGATGGTCAGGGTGAATATACAAAATGCAGTACTTTAACAGCTGTGTGGTTGGGTTTGGCAACAAAGGGCTTTGAGCTTAATTTGTGGTTTCAGCTCTGTTAATAACTATGTGAGACACTGACATTTTCCCATTTAACCAAGACCATGCGGTGTCCCTAAATTCAAGTTTCAAGATGTATTATCATATGCACAGCAATTACATAGGCAGTTCCAGGCAATGCAATTGTCGGGTCGCAGTCACCTCAAGTGCTTATTAAAACTTATCGTAACTATTAAAACGCTGAACTATGCTTTAAATCTGATGGAAATATTGGATATTTGAGGAAAACATCAATGAACATCTTGCTGATTTAGTCTCTTCAAAGATGTTGATAAAGGTTAGATCTTTTGGAGATAGCCATGGATTGTTCAACCTTTGCATAGAATGTGCTCTGTAAATATAACCTCTATAAGGCCAAAATAGAAATTGTTGAGTATATAGGTCAGTAGGTTTATTGACACTGGAACAGTGTCAAATGATACACATTCATGTGGATTTCACTGAGTGACCAATACTTGTCTCTACCCGCCTACGTACTAACCAACACACAAGTGTTACTAACATTCTGGGGTAAGGAAAGTCAGAATAAAAAATCTGATGGTTCATGTAACTTGACATACTTTACAGAGCACGTCTGTCTCTACAACATGAAATAAGAAAAAAAAGATCATTTGAATTTAATTTAATTCATGCTTTCATAAACCAAGGCAAGAGCCTCGTCTTCAAATAATTTTTCCGACTAGACAGTTTATATTAGTTTGTGTACATGTGTATTTGCCAAGTCCAGCCTTCAGGAAAAGCTGTCAAAGCAGCCATTCAGAAATCAGCAGCAGTAACTGTAAGCTATTGAAATGCTTCTCAGGCTTTCCTCACATACAGTTTCCATTGTGAAGGTACATCACATGACTGAACCCATGGTTACCAAACAATGATACAGACTGGCCTTAGGACTCATCCGACAGGGATTTGGACTGTGTCTCTCTCAACTGGTTAATTACAAAAAATATGAAACCGATAACATGTCACTCACAACTTGAGTGATCCACTTCGATCTTAGCCAAGACACACGCAATGATCACTGGCTTGTGTTTAAACTGGACCAGCAAGGAGAGAAAGCAGCACACAAGCCCCTGAGGTGTAAACACTCAGATTGTTCTGTTTTACTGTTTAGTGACAAGGATGAGGTTATGTTCCACTGAAGTCCATGTATAAAATGTAACCCCATGCATTGCATTGATAATGATAATACACGACTGTGAGTGTAGTGTGTAGTGTAGTGTAAAAGCAGCATTTCTTTAGCAGCGGTATTGGTCCACGACAAAAGAAAACATTCCGTAGAAAATAGATTTTTGTCTTCACTGAGTTGTGGCCACACCCATAGTCAGGTACTAAAGCTTCAGGTAAAACAGGTTTCAACAGCTCTATGAGTGCTGGTGATTCAAAACAACACTCCCAAAGGTTGGATATCTAATTTATTATTCACGTGCACAACTCACTGAGCTGGATGATATTGTTCACAATTGGAAATAAGAGCAGATCTTCTATTCCATAAAATAAGATTTAAAGGCAATTTAGAATCTTGTCTGACAGTCTAATCCCGCTGTCCAAGACACAGAAAGTCATAGAACTTGTTACAGTTAAGAGCTGTCTGAAACATGTGTCTCTTTTGATTACTCACATGTCTGCCATCATGGATAGCAATAGGTCACCAAAGCTGGACAGCATCCTGTCAACGGCCAACCCTGGTTGAGAAGAGCTAGTGTTGAGCTAACAAATGTTATCTAGAACCTGCTATACTGGTACCCTTCAGTATTAAATAATAACATGCTGTAATTATGGTACAAATCATACAATTTAGAAATGATCTGACATCCACAATTGATTAAGTAAAATTAACTTTCTGTGATTAAATTGCAATATACCGGTTTCCTGCACAATTCAGAATATAATATAAAATCGTCCTCCTCACTTACAAAGCAATCAATGATCAGGTCCCATCATATCTCTGATCTGAGCTGATAGTAACTTACTCTCCCAGCAGATCACTTCAGTTAAACTTAATACTTTCCGTTTTGATCGTTTTGTTATGCTGCTATTGGTCTTGACAGGTGAAATCAAAGGTTGCACTGAGCTCTCTCTCTTTCTTTATCTCTCTTAATTTACATCACTACATAACATTAACTTTGTGAGTGGCTGTGTACTGTGTCTATCTGTTGTCTGTAGGTCATTTTGAAAGGACATTTGTTTTCAACAGAAGTGGCTAGACAGGATTCATCAGGCTGCTTTGAAGGAGGCCACCTCCATTCGATGTCCTGATGGAATCGGCCATAGAAAAACTTTTTTTGCTCCAACTGACTCTTAAACATCTTACAAGCAGACCGCTGTTGTAACACAAACACCTGACAGGTATGGTAAGTTGCATAAAGATTATGGAGCACTACATTAAACAGTAAAACTGAGAGGGTGGGGATAACACACATGTACTGTGTTGTTATTTATTTTACCTACCAGTTATCATAACAAAAGATAGAGAAAAAAACTGCATTATTTGCAGAAACATTCTGTAAAAAACTAAGCTGTGTTTAGTTGTCCCAGAGACCTTAAAATCAATTGATAAATGGAATGGGAGTTGACCCAGATCTTTTAGGGGGGCAGGAACCGGGGTCACCTGAATGGCCCCCATCCTCTATCTCTCAGGTTACCGCAACCACGAGGCGTGAGGGACGAAGGATGGTGTTTGGTTCAGTAAATGGGGTCCCCTCTTAGTGAAACTGACCAAAGAGAGGGTTAAGTTGAATCTGGTGAAGAATAGAATAAGTATTGAGCCTGTCCAGAGTTCAGTCTCTACGTTGTGCAGATGTATTCAAGGTTTATGTGAACTTTCCACACCAGCAATGGGACCTTGGTTACTTCCTGCCAGTGAAGCTACTCCTCCAGGGCTAATTTAACTGCTATCAGCTCCCTTTGACTGATGTCTTCAATCCTATCCACCGGCGATAGGCCTCAGGAGAAGGAGGCACATGGGTGGAGTTTCTGGTCGGAGGCTGGTTGGTATAGGACTGCCCCAACACCCACATCAGAAGCGTTCACCTTGACCATGAATTGATGCCTGGATCAGGCACTTGTAGAATGGCAGTAAACTGCTCTTAGAGGTGTGCAGTGCCTTCCCAGTCAGAGGACTCCACTGTAACTGACTCTTGAAGGAGGTTGAGTGTGTGAGGGGTGCTACTATTGACATGTAGACTTGGATGAACATTTGTAGAAGTTTAAAACCCCAGAAACTGTGTCAGACGCTTGCCTGTAGAAGTAATAGCCCAATCAGTGATGGCAGAAAACTTCTCGGGGTCCATCGGGATCCGGCTTTGGGTAACAATTTAACCCATCAAGGAGAGAGTAGTAGCATGGAACTCACATTTCTCTTCCTTGACAAACGTTGAGTTTTCAAGCAGGCTCTTATCTTTCTCAAAAAAGAGAAATCCTGATCCAGCGGAGGAGGAAGAATGGCTGATGATTCCAGTGGCAAAAAGAAGAGGGAGAGTCAGGAGCAGGTGCAGTCTGCAACATGGCATCAGTCCAAAAGTGGGTGCTGGAGAGTCTTGCATTAAATTCGCAAAGAACAGAGAGTGAGTGTGGGGCTGGAGCTTAAATACAGACTGACTGTTTGAAGATGGGATGTCTGTATCTATGTGTCAGCGCTGAGATCTGCCCGCCTCGACAGATGGCTCCAGCTACCCTGCGACCCAGTAAGGATAAGTTATGGATAATGAATGAATGATTGCAGATGTGGGACAGGTGTGCGCACAGGTGAGTGGAGTGAAGCTGATGAAGTGGTTTGTCGACAGATAGAGTGGAGTGGGGCAGGGCGACTGACTCAGTAAGTCGGGCAGAACTGCGATACATATTGATTCATACATTCTAATTAATGTAATTTATGAATTTAAAGAAACAGGCCTAAAGGGAAAATTATACAACACCTGAGGAGACCAGAGGATTATTAGCCCTGATTAAAAATGCAGCCAACTTGGCCAGACAATAAAAAGAAAGAGAGCATTGGCAACAGCAAGATAAATCCATCTATTAAAATAAAATCCCAGTCAAACAGAGCAGAATAAATGACAAAATGAGAGTAAAAGAGTGAAAAAGGCGCTAAGGCTGAAACCTGTCTAACCATTACTACATTTTTAGCATTAATGCAATATGAACAATTGACTTCTGAAGACAAACTTTAATTCAAAGAGTTGTATATTTACTTTTTTAAAGGTTTCACCTACAAATTCATTATTAATATTAATATTATAGTATGTATGGTATATTGGATAGTAATGTCCACTCAGAACATTATCCAGTAAGTAGCACCCTAACCCTTGGCAAGCTGTCAAAGCCATGCTGAATATATTTGCTCAGTCCGTTTACACAGCAGGTGTGTTTGTGGAGAACTTCTGTATGTATGGGTTTCTGAGTGTGCACACACTGAGCGCATGCACTGGACTTTACACCAGAGCTTACACTGAACATACAACGAAATAGATCAACAAAAGAACTAAATGTTCTGAAAAGAGAAGAAACTGATAATGATGAACTGTGATTGCAAAAGCAGAGGCACAGAGAGTGAGAGATAAGAGAGAGAGATCTGGATAGTGAGACGCAGAGAGAGCGGTCACAAGGTGTCTGTCATACTGATGCTCAAGAGGAAACGGCAATATTTCCAACCTATTTAAGATTTATTGAGCAGATTCAGACTCACCTACATTAAATCCTCCTCATTACATCTTTATTCAACTGCGACAAACAGTTGAGTCAGGTGGACTGTGCTGCTGCTGCCTCTGGAGCTATGTTTATGTTTTATGTCATCGCTTTTGATGTGATTCATAGTTATCAGAGGAAATAGACTTGTCAGGTCATAAAACAATTGAACTATGTTTGTTTTCTCTTTGTCATTTCCTCCAAAAGTTGCATATTAGTAATCCATTTTGAGATTATTGAATGAAAATGCCTTTTATTCCAGCTCAACCCCTAGATAACACACATATGGTGTGTATGAAGTGCCTTTGAAAAGCAGTCAAGTTAAATGTGATGAGATCCTCATCAGTAAAATATATTAAGCTGGTTATGTAAAGGGTGGCACGGTGGTGTGCTGGTTATGTAAAGGGTGGCACAGTGGTGTGCTGGTTAGCACTAGTGCCTCATATCAAGATGGTTTCTGGGTTCCAGACTGGCTGACAGGCTGTGGCCTGTTCCAAAGATATGCAGGTTAATTAGTGACTCCAAATTGTCCATAGTTGTGAAAGTGAGTAAATGGTTGTCTGTCTTTATGTGTGGGGACTTGTCTTAGGGATTGGCTCCAGAAGCCACGCAACCCAATAAAAATAATAACGCTTACAGATAGTGTGTGTGTTGCCAAGGGACTCAATTTCAGCACATGTTCAAGTATGAAGGGGTTCATCATAAATGATCCTTGATAGATTACTGGGTATTGGGTTTCAAAACGTTTGAGGGAATGGTTATGTATTGTATAGGAAAAATGCAGACACATTACAAGAAAGCAGCAACATATACATAATATTAACATCAAAAATATCAAACATTAGAACCAATGCTAGTGAACGTCCCTATTCAAGGTGGACTAACTTGAAAAATCAACCTCTCTCAGCTTATCTATCTGGCTATGGTCCCCATTGGGCTTCTTAACAGTCATAAATAGAATTATGTAACTCAGCCATGAAGCCAGTCAGCTTCTATCAATCAACCAGGGCCAAAACAACACCCCTAACTAAGCCACACGACCATACGACATAACTGACACGACATAACCAAGGAACAAGTTTAAACAACAGGAAAGCTTTCCTTTGCACCAAAATGTCACATTGCACAACTAGAATTCTTAGATGGTCATAGCAGTGGTGTGAGGACGCTATCAATGAGAATACCAACAACCAACAGGATTTCAATGCAAATGTTTTGGAGAAAAAAACTTTCTCACTGAAATGTATTTTTAATATTATATTTATTTTTTCT
This sequence comes from Colistium nudipinnis, assembly GCA_016785305.1. Taxonomy (NCBI): domain Eukaryota; kingdom Metazoa; phylum Chordata; class Actinopteri; order Pleuronectiformes; family Rhombosoleidae; genus Colistium; species Colistium nudipinnis. The sequence continues at coordinate 130,659 of JAFBJU010001982.1, read as the reverse complement.
TCATATTTGGACCTTGTGTGACAACCCTGCCACAAACCATTGTGCATGCTGGCCGATAGTATGACGGCATTCTGGCCTCATAGAATACTTTATTCCTCTGGCCATAACAATCTTAAACTCCCCCTAATTTTGCTTTGTATCAAACATCTGCACCTTAAGTCATCTGCATTGTTGTCTGCAACTATTGTTCGATTTGCAGTTATGCCAATATTATCTTGCGATTGCATTTAAATGTAGTTTTTATATTTCCTACTTGGCCTTTATATAATATATATATATATATATGTATATACATTTATATTTTATTTTGTATCTGTATTATATTGTCTTCATGATTTTACAGCATTGCTAGAGGGAGCTTGCGACTCACACGAGTTTAATTCTTCACTGCCAGAGAATGCACCATATAATTGTTGCGAACATGACAATAAATTCTTGAATCAACAACATGAAGTCATGAACATTGAAAGTCATATGAACTCATGTTTGTTCACCAGTACCCATGATGGAACACAATTACACAGACTTGCCAGCATCCTTTTTTCCTTAAATTATGCAGATGTTACTGACCTTAAATGCAAATTTGCGAGTGATATTGTCTGAAGGGTCCACTCCTCTGATCCGGAAACTCAGCAGCGGTAAACTCCCTAAGACCGAGTCTTCCTTCTCATCTGCAAAGAGGAAAGATAAAGTGTGTAAACAACCCAGGTAGAATCCGAAAGAGAACACCAACTAGTGGCTGAAATAAACATTTATGCTGGTGTGTTTCTCTTCATTCAACCTGCAAGATAAAAGACAGTGGTGGAATGCAGAGCTGCTTTTCTCTTAAAGCACTGCTCCCAGTGTTAGCTTCCTAGAATAGATATCCATTATGATCCAAGGGTCGCTGTGATAAGCAGTGGTAATAGAATGACACACACATATACACACAGAGCAGGATTCAGCACTGGTATATAGGACTCTTTTCGAAGGGGAAAACAGACTAAATAATGGAGGGAGGCATGAAAATTTCAGCAGTTCCTACCTCGTGTTTGTCAATTGAAGCTGTGTACCAACCCTTCCTTAGCCACTGACTGAGTGTGTGAGTTTATGAGTGGGTGTGTGTAAAAGATAAAAAAGAGAGAGAGCAAACGAGGGCAGAGAGGGAGCAGGAGAGACACAGCGATCTTTGGGAGGGGGAAGGGCTTGTTCAATCATACAATGCACTGATTCCTTCTCTCTCTCTCTCTCTCTCTCTCTCTCTCTCTCTCTCTCTCTCCCTGTGCGTGTGTGTGTTTGAGTGAGATAATGATCAGCCCATGTGACTCAGTGTTGCAGGAATCTCGGCCTTCAGCCAACTTTACCTGCTGCTTGTCTGGACCAATGAGACACATACACACGTATCAAGGTACCGCAGGTAAACACACTTGTGTTTCTACCTTGCTCAAAAGCTCCCACGCAAAAGTAGTCAAGTTTGTTACATCTGCTTTAAAGACAAAACAAAATTATGTACAATTATAAAAAATGATGTGATAAACAAATGACTTTGTAATGGAAATGGGAAAATCAAAAGACAACTCAAGCTAAATTTGGAGAAAGATAAAGATTTCAAAAAAGCCATTCTATAAACATTACTGTTCTATAACCATTACTATAAACATTACTATTTATGTCACGTTCACTGTACATGCTGCCACATATCTATTTATGTTTATTTTGTATCTTATTTTATTTTGCCTTATACTGTATATTGTATTATTTTTTGTAGATATAATACTTTATTTGAGCACTGTTAGAGGAGTCTGAGACCAAATCATTTCATTGCTAGCAACTGCACGCTGTAATTGTGCACATGATAATGAGATCCTGAGAAAATTGTTCCCAGTCATGTTGGAATTATCGCTACATTATTACCTGCAGTATTAATGCATTATTAAACATCTACTTAATATATTCAACTCAACTTCAGACCAGAGGGTTGCTGGGTCGAGCCCCCACAACCCCAACCGCAATCCAAAATAATATATAATCTGGAACGGTGACTCCAAATCCATCCGCCCACCTGAAGACTCCCCTTGGGCCCCTGAGCAAGGCACTTTACCCGCCAACATCTGTACCCTGGGCGCCTACAAAATAACAGCCCACTGCTCTGGAGCCTTCACTCTCTCTGTGGACATTGCTGTGCTGGCCCAGGTGGGTAAAATGCAGAGGACTCATTTCCCGACTGTGTGTGTGTGTGTTTCACTGTGCATGTGCATGCAGGGATTATTAAAGTGGTTGTTCTTTTATCCAGTGTCGGCCCCTCAGGGCCAGCAAGGTCTTCTCTGCAGGCCTAAACATTATCAGAATTACTGAATTACAATTTAATATATTTTTTCCATTAGGATGTATTCAATCATTCCCAATAGTGTTTCTTCTTTTCTCTCTTCATTTCATGGCGTGTTGCTCGATTGCACATCTTCCAGCAGTGTGTGTATTTTAGAGCTTTTATCCAATCACATTTCAGCTGTCATCTGTTGCCAGGGTCAAACTAATCTGCCATAGGCCTTCAGAATCAACAGTGAAAGCCCTGGTAGCTTAAAATGAATGGCAATGAAACTGTTGCTTTAAATGCTTTAACCGATCAGATTTCAAGAAGGAGACCCCAGGGCCGAGAGTAGGGTCATCATTTTCATGGACTTTGATTGGGTGGTTAGAGCTAGCACACCGCATCTGTAGCAGGTAGCGACTGGTAATTACCGTAGGGACCTGGACAAGCTATCCATTCATTGTATTAGTTTGTTAGTTGTTTTTTCTACTCACAGTGACTGATGGAGAAGAAACTGATTTATTCGCAGTTTTAATAACCGTACCAAGCCACTTTTCAAATGGACTTTTCAAGAAAAGCCTGAAAACGTACAGAAAGGAAGGACAAGCCCAAAGTTCCTTTTTGGAATACTACAGAACAAAACATTGGATGTACAATTCTGTCTGGCAAGGGTGGAGGAGTTTTGTGACACCATTGAGCGAGAGAGGGGCTGACTTGGTCAGATCTACTAGGCAACTGAGTGCATCTCATGCTCCCCGAGCGCACGGAAGATCCCAGCCCAAGGAGACATTCTCACATACTTCCAACAACTCCGCAGCAATGTTCTGGACAACATTCTTTGCCAGATACGAAATCAATTTGAACACCAAGAAAAAAAATAAGGTTTCTCTCCATCCTCGACCCCCAGCAGTTTCACACATCCTGGAAAACATTCCCGAATACGGCATCTTCCGAAACTCCCACTGATGTCCTTGAGTTGCTTCGGCAAAGGAGTGGTGGTGTGTTGGAGAGGTCAGAGACAGCCCTATAAATCCAGAAAACAAAAGTCCTCCTAGCCGCCACCACCCTCCTCCCCAGGCCGAACCCCCTTGTGCCCATTTTTGAGCTCTCGGTCCTCACTGGCATGGCAATGGTAAATTGCAATATCACACATAACCCCCTCTATCGCTCCCTGTGTCTAAATTGGAACAGTACAGACATGTTCAGAATACATTGTGAAGCCAGCAGGACAGGGAGATTTACTGTCACAATAAAAAAGAATGGAGAATTAGAACTTCAGGCCTATTGCTAATCCTTAACACAGATTGTATAGTTACAGAAGAAGACAAAACGATTGAATAGAAAGTTAAATAGTGCATCACTTTAGCCTAATTGGATGGTTTTGTTGGCTGTGCAACCCAAAATGTTTTCTGAGAACATTTTGCTGGACCGCCCTGACTTTATCGTTGGGATCCTGATATTCAAGGCTATCAACAGATGAGAGGTAGATGATTAATAGTAGTAACAAAAGATCACTGAGACATGAACCCGAAAGTACTGGCAAGTTAAGACAAAAAAGACCCTGTCATCATTATAAAAGTGATACTACTGTGTTGTTCCAAGGGAAGGGAACACAGATTTTTATTGACAAGTGACAAGTATTGAATTGATACATACAACCTTTTTTTATTTATTCCAAATCTGATCATTGTTTTTGTTCAAAATACTATGTTATTTGTTATATTACATTCTCTGAAAAATTCACATCTTATAAATACAGAGAAAGAGACTTACATTTTTCAGTCTTGAGCTACAGGTAATCCATATGTCATTATGAAATAATACATTATAATAAATCAATGTAAGATCCATCACAAGAATATGTGATTTATGCGAGACATTTTTATCTTCATCTTGTAATTGTGAAATCTTTTATAATAATGCATCTCACATAATCAAATCAAAAGCTTGTAATTCTCAGAAACGGAACTGGAACTTAGAAGCTACAAACAACACAGTTATGACTAAACTTGTCAAATTTAATTTATTTAGTGAATGCAATGCATGAACCATTGAATTGAATGCACTTACCAGAAAAAAAAGATTCTACTTATAACAATTTTCTTAGGTCATTGGGCCTTAGGATCATAGATGAGACATTTTGGTACAACTTGTGACATCTTAATGAATATCACAGGAGTTCCCTCCCCATTAAAAATGGTAAACTGACTTTACTTATATAACGTGGTCTAATATTGGAAGAACTCCGCTTTTCCTCCTTAACCAGACCCCATTAGGTCAAGAGTTTGCTTACTAGGGAATTTCTAATGTTATAATTAATATTACAGATAATATTATGTTGGGATCACCAGGAAATGTGAACATTGAAATGACCCCCTTGATAGATGGTCTTAAGAAATGGACAATTGCGCTCTCCTTGAAAAAAATCTAATTTAGTCTCAGAATGTCAAGGATGTCAAACCTTTTGAAGAATTGGAAGCTCTATGCACATAGGTGCATCAATAACGGCACCATAGGGACGTGATTATTTATCCAGGTGCCTTCCTAAAAGGATATAACACTGATGGGTTAATGCAGTCTCTCTGTGTCGTGTGTTTCACGATTCACTATGTTGTGCAATTGGCTAGCTGTCAACCATCTGTAAATAGAGTTTAATAAAATAATAAAATAAGTTATTGATGTTATTAAAAGTACAAACCTTTGTAGTAGAATAGACATCTGTCAGTTAGGACAAACCAACGCTTGTTCCACTGCTTCACTCCACTACTGGCCTGTAGGAACAAACATCACATTTTCATTCAAAAGCATAAACAACATCATCATCTTGTATTATCTCTGTTCAGGGGTGGAGTGGTGTGGATAAATAGGCAAAGTAGGGCATTGACTGAACTTAGGTGTCAATGCACGAATCATTGATTTACATTTGGGATGCAATCACTTTTTTTTATATTACATTTACTGTGGGAACATTTTTATGAACTTATGTACTTACTCTTCATTTATCTTGTAGCTAAATGTAACAGCGGCATAAGAAGAATCGCTTTAGGTTACACACCGCACACCCTGAAGTTACCATGTGCATAAATGCAACGGGGAAGATATATCACTAGTTTACTCCATAATTACAGGGTACAGTATGAGAACAGCTATATAGATTGTATTTGCCTCATAACATAGACAAACAAACAGCACAGTTTGCAGAGGCTTCGTTCAATGTTAAAGAGAGATGTAAAAGAGTGTTTTTCTGCCTTTTGCATTTGAGAGACTAAGTGTCACTCTTTCTTTGCAGCAGGCACAACCATTTGAGGAAGGAGAGGGAAGGAATACTGAAGAGACCCGGCCAGGAGGACAAAACGAAAACACCAGAATCCCCATCTACAATACCCCAAGACTATAAGGAGAAAGCTGCCCCCTTCCTGAACAATTTATCAGCCATTTTCTGAAGGACAACTGGGTATTGTGTGCATGGTTAAGTTTTTAGTTATTATATTATCTTCTTCATATCTATTTTTAATATTGGACTTATTTATTATTCCAAATCTGTGGTCTTATTGGGTAAAATGTATTATTTATAAACTCCATATCTTTCATTTTTAACATTGAAACTGTTTATTTGCTGGATTATATGATCAGCTATTTGTTGGTAAATCAATTTGAAATGATATAAAATCCCATATATTGATGATATAAGAGTCATCACTCCATCTTCCCTTCCCTGTCTGCATTATAGCATGCCCTCTAATAACACAATAGGTACCATACGTGTGGTTATATATTACAAGCCTAAATACCCTGTAATAAGACAATAGGTATTTGGTAAGATAGAAATTAGTTCAATGTGAAGTTCTTACATTCTTACCCTGTTATTTCACCACTTCACTCAATGGCCATATGTACATTTTGCACAAACTGTTCTGGTACAGAATCAGTACATAAAAAAAAACTTACCACAGTATGTAATCTTTGCAGGTTGATTTAAAGTATTACCAACTGAGCATATGCTTTAAGTACTTGGAAATGCTGGAAAAGGGCTATAAAAAAAAAAAATATATATATATATATATATATATATATATATGTATATATATTTCTTACTCAAGGTAATATGACTCTTGTTAAAAGTAATACACACATAAGTGTATACACAGAAGTGAAAATAACATAAAACTAATATAAACATTGACCCATTGCATTCACCTCTTCAGTTTTTGCAAATTTCACTTGTTGTCCTGTCACTAATTGAGAATAAATGTCATTTTTGCATAGTAAAAAAAAAAAAAAAGTAAAATATCACAATGATCATGGAAACTCACAAATCTTGTGATGCCAAAAACAAATTCTGGTTGCTGAATTGCAAATCCACTCCTATACACATCCATACAGGATTTTTTTTATGTACTGTTAATTTATTTACGACTCTATTTTGAACACAAAAAATACATTGTCATTACATTTGAGTCATAGCGCTGAGAATGGATCAACATTCAAATACACTAGATTCCATAATTCCATTCAATTGTGTACATTTAATTGAGAAAGTCGAGAGAAGAAGTTTTACCTGCTTGTACAGCCATCCCTGTTTGGCGACCTGTGCTTTGGGATTTCGGCGCATAGAGTTGGAACGCTTCCCAAAGGTAGCTGCCTTTCTCGGAGTTCGGGGCATCTGCAGGTGAGAAGAGACATAGAAAAAATTAGGGTTTGTATTAGTGCTGTCAATAGATTTAAGTATTTAATCGGATTAATCACAAGAAAATTCTGTAATTAAGTAATAATTAAGTAATCAAAGTGCTGTAGTATAATCAGAGGAGGACTGAGGCTAAATGATATTACTTTGGTGACGGTACACAATATTACAATGAAGTTATTGAATGTTATTAATGTATCTTTGCTTTGCACTTTGCAGATGGTCCTTGCACAGCCGTTTGAGCATAGACATCAATGTAATTTACCCAGTTCCGATGGCGGCTCGTTTAGAAACAAAACTGGTTCTAGCTCGTTATGAACATTACTAGGATTGCAAAGTGGTGTTCTGTTTGATTTATTAACATTTTGATAAGTTATTGATGACGGAAGTTTGAATCTGTGATTCTCTGTCCAACTTTACGTAAGTCAAAGATGGTACTTGTTGTGCTCCAATGGAAAGACAGCTCAGCGTTGCAAAGTATACACACAATTTTGGTTTTGTCTAAACTTCCATCTGGAAGATTTTTTAAGCGAAGTCAACGGCATCCTTATTCATGCTGTTAGTTTAACGTGCCTGCCTCTCAGTTAATTCCAAGGTGAGCATGCACGCTGGAAATACGGAGGGAGGTACCGTCTAAACTGGATGCTATGATTAATTTGAAAATAATCACATGCATTAATGTGCTAACTTTGTATATTTGTAATGTATATAATAAATAACAATTAGTAAAAAAACAATTACCACAGCAACAGTGCGGTCTTGCAAGTCGACATATACAGTACTGTGAACAAGTATACTTCTCCATCCATTGAGGGCATTCATAGATTTGAAGTGAACATAGAACATAGATAGTAAATTAACATGCACATTGGTGTGATGAAGTAAATCAAGTCATCTGGCATGGGGGACATGATGCCAGTATGCTTTTTCCTGGTGATATTTGTTTAGATTTACTGTATATAATTTTTTTAAGATTTAGTTTTCTGCTTTGTGGGCTTCCGATTTCACTGATTCATCCTTTTTACTATGTCTACTTGTGTATCAATAGTGGTGACATAAAAAATGCTTTGTCAAAAAAGATCCATTGACCATCCCTCTCAGTATTACTAAACCTACAGACATTATGGAACCTGCTGTTCAATCATAAAATAAAAAAAACATAATGTCATGCTGATTAAAAGGGCTATCAGAAAGGTAACCTGTTGTGGATTAGCTCTACCTATTCAACACTCAACACCCTGGAAACCTTGATCATGCTGTAGGCTGCAAATAAAAACATCCCCATGTCAACTTGTAACAGTCACAACTGAACATGATCCTCGGAATCGGAATGTGTTCTTAAACTATTTTTGACAAAATATTATTACATACAGCTAAAATGCATGCTCAGCACAACAAGTGAATAGACCTGTAAAACTTGCTGTTTAATGGTTTCCTGTACGGCTTTAAGGTTTATGTGTATGGTTTTACAAAACAAAAATAACACCGGCTGTGTCTGCTCCCCTCCTTCATAGGCTGTCGACAAATTTGTTAGATGCCAAAATATGCAATTAAATTATGCTCAATTTTCCCCAAACAAAAGCTATATACCTGTTGGGTGACGACAGGAAGCAAGAGGACAGAAATGAGAAGCAGACTACGGGAGGGAGAATGGACAAAGTTGTCAATAACTGAGACACTGGAGATTGTCAAGCAAAGACTCACATCCCTGTCTACCTGCCTGAAAAGATACACAGGATAAGCAAAAGCCAGGAGAATCAAAAAAATGGGTGGGATTCCATCCAACTACCAGCCAATAACCTGTCTCTGTACAACATGGAGTGTCCTGTCAGGCATCAAAGAGGCTGAGATGAATAAGCGCATTGCCCATTACATGAGGAGGGCCCGGAAAGGATACAGAAACTTCAGGACAGGAGGATGGACACTGGGACCATTTAACAAGAACACAGTGGGTCTGTGGAAAATGACTTTGGAGCAACTCAAAGTCCATTTTACAAGTCAACAAGTATGGCATATACCAAGATTATGCACAATCCGCTCCTATTCTTCATAACTCCAGATAAATGTGTTTGGATTTAATCTAAGAGAGGGAATATACAGAGAGACAGCTCCAAATACCTTGGAATTGCAAAGGCAAATGGGAACCACGAGGAGGCCTAGAGGACGTCAAAGTAGGTGATAGAGGCTGCTGACAAAACAAGAAAGCTCCTAATGATGCATGGAGGGTTTCATCCCAAGTCCAGCACCCTGAGACTGTACACTAAGCAGGATGAGGGCTAAGGGGATTTTTTTTTTGCATTGGTGTTCTTGCACCTTATTTGTTTACTCTTTGATTTCTACCCAATGACTACCCAGCTCAACACCCATTATAATTGAGAAAATGTCAAATATCACCATCTGTATCATTATTATTGATCCAAATTGCCTTTTGTAATTATGCCCTATGTTATAACTAAGAACTATTTACTATAGTTGCAATAGTATATTCAACTGCTTGTAATCTGGTTCTCTTTCCTCGACACAGTTGCCAAGAGTTTGCTCATTGTGGGATAAATATTTTTTTCTCTCTATAAATTGCATAAGGTTTACTTTTAATTGCCTTGAGATAATGTATATTTTGATTTTGCACTGTATTGTTGGTACCTCATATCCACATGAAAGGACAAATGTCCTGAGTGAAGGAAGCGATGACAGCAGGCCTAGACAATATTCCAGGACCATAAAAGTAAGACTGATATCATGTCCGCCATCGCTGATGTACCAAGTAGCGCTAACACGGTGGCATGGAGAACGTCTGCGCTATCCTCAGATGCAAATGGTAAGCTGGAGCGGGCCATGGCCAGGTGCCAATGGTTTTCAATTCAGTGTGACGAGTCGGTGGACTCGACTGATACCGCCCAGTTGGCTGTGCTTGTTTGGAGGGTGTTTGATGACCCTTCCACTAGAGAGGAGTTTTTGACATTGCTTCCTCTGAAAACCACAACTGAAGGAGTTGACATTTACAACGTTCTGAAAAACTATTTTGTGGAAAAACATGTGCTGAATCAAGAGGGGGGGGGGACACTGCCCTCTTATGTGATGCTGAGTGGCTGCTTGATCTTGCCTGCTTGAAGACTGCAACACTTCCCATCAGAAGTTAACATGTAGGAAAGCCATGCAGGGACAGATGTTGTTTTGGATGTTAAAAAGTATTGTGACCTCCTTTCCGGGTGAGGGCAGGGGTTTGAGGACAGGTTCAAGGATTTTGATAAGCTGACAACATTTCTGGAGCCTTGTAGAACATTCACCAAGCAGCACTACATATCTTTGTGAACCAGTTTTTTTTTTTGACATGAATGTCATGAAATCTAAATACAGAACAAGACTGACTGGACTGAGAGGAAGTTCCCCAAGATGATTCTTGTTTTCAGTGTTTTTATGGTGTGTATATACTGTATATATAACATTCAGCATTGTATTGTATTGTAAAAGCTCTGATGGCTAAGTGTTTATAATTAGTGTTTATAACTGCTAAGTGTTGAAGTTAAGGGTTAGAAGATAACCTTGTTAATAAATGTAAGCGACGTTATGCAAGTAACTCTTGGTCACATTCTTTTTTCAAAGTAGCTTTCAGATGACGAAAGGTTGGAGACCCCCGCTTTACCGCACGTTAATGACTGTAAGGCTGCAGACAGACAGCTAACGGGATAGCGCTGCAAAGTATCCTAACCAGAATCTTTCTGTCAGACGGCTTGGATATACCACTTTCCACTTGGTTACCGTCCCGGCTTTGTCTCAGACCGTGGTTAAGACCCGCAGGACAAACTGAAGCAAGCGCCCACACACCCACATTTACATTCTCACTTATACTGTACATTGACACAACCACTTGCAGTTGAATTTCCACACTCACACACACACAATCACACATAGCTATACATATACAAACATATACATGCACACATTAACACATCTACATACATAGACTCACTTACATATAGATACGCACACACTCACACACACGCACATACACACACACTCACGCATAGCCATACACTTACATACACATTCACAATCACTCTTAGATGTTATTCCTTGTTTGTAGTAGTGTAGCTTTGCTTTAGGGGATATTTTGTTAAATGAAGTATTAAGAATTAGTTTTGCATACTTAATACATTTCTATTTTTGTCACCAGTGGTTGCTGATAATAAATGTGCCCTACCATGCACAACTATATAAATAAGAAGAAAAAAGTGTGTGTGGGTTTGTGTTTGTGTGTGCTTACCCGAGGAGTGTAAGGCTGGGTCTTCGGAGACAGGTCTGAAACCATGTTGGCACTTTTGGAGTGGGTGATTTTTTTTGGAGAAGTATTCACCTTTCCGTTCATATCCAAATCACAGCTCCTTGACAGAGAAGCACAAATCTCCTGTTAGTACAATGCTGCAATTTTGCTTCCTCCTTGTTGTCTGGTAGCCTTCCAACAGAACTCTGAAATAATTATGGTAGAATATGAGTGGTACAAATCTGTTCTAGTAAGATATAATGTTGTGATTGACTCTAACCTGTTATTAATGTCTAGAAAAGCTAAAGCTAAGAGATTTAGGAAAGGCAGCGTCCTTAATGACTGATTATGTATAGTACAGAGGAAATAGGGTAGCAATAATGTTCTTGAATCTTATATTGCTTCATCTGTGTCTCACTATCCCTGCCTACCTTGTATACTGTATACTTACTTGTAACTGTGTTAACAAGTAGAGTTTGTTGGTTTGCCTAGAATGAGACTTGATCTTGATCATCAATAATGCACTGAGTGGACTAGACCTGGGAACATTGGCTGAGAACATGAACTCCAAACAAAGGGTAACTCTGCTCTGCACAGTTTGTAGAAATGAATGCCTTAACGGCCAAGTCTAGGCTTGCCAGAGAAAGTGTCTCAATATACAGATTCGGCATATGCGTATGATAACATTTCACTGCACCTTCCAGCTGTAATTGCTAATATTTTCTTTTAGCCAATGGTAATAATATAGCAGATGAAGCTGCAAAATGAGCAGCAGTAGAAACCAATATGGGTTGTTTGTTGGAAACTGAAGATTTTGATCATCGCAAAACCTTGCCATTGCTTATTTTGGCATAGGATGGAGCTGATCAGTTTGATTAGATCAGTTTGGTAGAAATAAGGGGTTATCTAAGTTACACATGATGGTCCCTAGTTGGGGCCGTGAATAAATGTTCATAAATACTGCCCACAAGACACGTGTGCATTGTATGCTATGTACCAAGCAGTAGCAGGCCGTGCACTTCACACCTAGGCCTTCAGTAGCCCCGCCCCCCCCCGACACACACGGGAGCAGCGCGTCCCGTGTAACATCAAACATTGTCTCTGGATAACATCAATATAGCTTATTAAAATGTTTTTTTTTTAAATAACGCGATTTAAGCTACTCAACAAAACTTTTTTTGATTCCAAAAAGGAACTTTGGGCTTGGCCGTCCTTTCCTTACAATGTCAGGCTTTTCTTGAAAAGTCCATTTGTAAACTGGCTTGATACGGTAATTAAATCTGCGACTAACTCAGTTTCTTCTCCTCCATCAGCCACTGTGAGTCGAAACAAAGTCCATGAAATTTATCGCTACTCTAGGCCTGCTAGAAGGCCAGAGGGTCGCTTCCTCGAAATCTGATTGGTTAAAGCAACAGTTTCATTGCCATTCATTTTAAGCTAATACCGCCTTAACTGTTGATTCTGAAGGCCTAAGGCAGATTATTTTGACCCTGGCAACAGATGACAGCTGAAATGTGATTGGATAAAAACTTTAAAATACACATACACTACTTGAAGCAGCGCAACTGAGTGACACGCTATGAAATGAAGAGACAAGAGAAGAGAGACCATTGGGAATAATTTAATAGATATTAATAGGGACATTAAGACAGTGGCTAGGGAGGTATGTGACTATTTAATTCACCAAGGGGTGAACGTCTTTGTAACATTTCTAATAGCTTAGCAAACTATCCCTGTTTGCAAAGAAAAAAATGTATACTGTGTTTTATAGTATGTAGTCTAGAAATTATTTAAGTATTAACTCATATATCTCATGTTTGAATAAAATTCACATTTAATCACTTAATCATTAGGTCCATATGAGTAAAAAATTATGTTATGATTGACTATTAAGAGCAAATTAAAGGTGCAGTCTCTGGATGCTAACTATAGAAATAAACTGTTTTATCTCCAGGGAAATTTTTGATTTGAAAACAGTTTTTTATTGACACTGAAGAAAACTGTAAAAAAGTTATACATTCTGAATCTGGGCCTCTCTTTATCAACAAACCTGATTATTTAATTCAGTGCAGGATATATTTTTCAGATTTTAAAGTTCATCGAATAAAGATAGTAGGGGATTAGGATTTGAATAAAGATATATTTTTAATCTCTTTGCACTGCAAGGCTTCAAAACGCTTTATTTATACATTATATTGCTGGTAAGCTGCGGTTATATGGCTATATTTACTTACTCCAGATTAGAGTGTATTGTTCGAGTCTCTTCCAGCTGGATTGGGCTCACTGCTGCACCAACTGGTCCAAGGGGGTCATTTTGACTGAAAACAGATAGATAAAGGCATATATAATGCTAATGAATAATATGCATTCTCATACTCTGCAAACAACTTCTCTCCGGTCACTGGCGCTGACTCTCACTGTACCCTCAGGACTCACGTTTGAATCTGGATGCTCCTCCAATATTAATTAGGAAACCGCTAGCAGAAACCCAATGTACATACGATCGTGAAAATGCTTGTCAAGCTAGCGTTTGACCTTGGACGATGTCATCAGCAACATTATAATTTTGATGATGTTGAGAAAATCAGAGACACACTTGATTTATTTGTAGGTTTTTCCAGCAATTGTCAAGCAACAAGGCAGCAAATGCACTTGGCAAAGAAGACAAGTATAACCTTGCTTCGTTAGTGATTGATTGTATACATGTATGCCCCTCTCTTTGTGAGAAGTACAGATCTGACCTGGCAGATTCTGCCTGCCTGCTCACATATAACCTATAAACCTACAAAGACAATGCTACTGGATAAATGATAAAGCAGCAGTCCAGTGCAGAAGCACAGAAGTGCCTGTTGCTAGTACATGTGGTATATCGCATGTGGCAGTCTGCTCTCTGCTTGCAATTCTACTGGTCAAAGGCAAATCTTATAAGCTAGAGGTCAACTACATCCCCAGAAAATTCTGCATTCATTTTGAAGAATGAAGAATGAAGAGGAGATATAGTAGTAGAATTAAAAGACAATGGGTATGTGGAGGAAATGCATGTGGAGCACCCAAAAGTATGCTGATGACACCTGTGACAGCTGTACATGCTGGTAAATGAGGCGCTATCCAAAATTGCAAGCCTCTCAGAGTCCAGCGGTCAAGAACCCCGGGGTTCATGTTTGATCCTACCCTCTCTTTTGATCTCCACATTAAAGTGGAGACCAAGACTACCTTTTTTGACTTACATAATGTAAAATGAATAACGAAATAATAATATTGAATAATGAAAATTTGCTCATATTCCACCAGTCTTAGCTTCTTATCATAGGCTCCCAATAGATGTTAGATAAGACTTTAAGGTGTTTTTGTTGACATACAAAGCCTTGAATGGGCTTGGGGTTTAGTTCTGTCTGTCGACGAGTATTATGTGTAGTCTTTTCTCCAGCTCCTCTCTCCCTCTTTCTCCTTTTGCCCTTTCCTCATCCATGGTCTCTGCTGGTGACGAGGCCCGACACCTTTGGAATCCGTGCTGTCACCCTGAGCAGCTATATGTTCTCCTCAACCAAAGGGAACTCCTCCCATCTTTTTCTCCCCCCTGTCTCTTTCTATCCCCCTCCTTTCACCGGTCTCCTCCCAGCCCATTCATTCTAGCGCTCCCTCCTAAAACTCCGTCCCTGTCTCACACTAGGTTAAGTGATGTGGTTAAGGTCCAGTATGGTGACAGCTTGAGCTGATTAATGTCCTCATCAACCTACTTTCATCTTAGATATAATGTGTTCCTTTGCCCTGCAACACATATTTCTTGTAAACTCTATATTATTAAAAAACTGAATCTCAAAGATCTCAAAATCACAACCATGAAAAGGTAAAGTGTTTGTGCTGTACAGATTTACTATGCTATAATACAAGTAATCTTAATCATTAGAATTAAAAAGCAAACAATCCAACAATTTCATCTGTACCTGCCAATAAGCACCAGTGTTGCAGGGTTAAAATAGCAAATGTACTGCTGGTTCATCAGCTGTCACTACTTAAATTGAAAATGTCTTGTTGGTTTATTTGCCTTCATACAATGCTGTCAGAACACGTCAAATATGTTTTTAAACAAACTCTGATGCTGTACAATCACAAGTGAAATGTGTGCAGTTCCAACAAAGCCAACAGTGTGAGACAAAAATCTTGGCTTCTACTTTTCACAGTCACTGTCAGAGATTCTCCACATTGGCCTTTCAGTTATCTTCTATCAGTTAATTATTTTGAAAAAGGACATTTGAGATGAATAGCTGAGTTATTTCACTGCTTTAGATACACAAGCTATTCAACATTCAACAACGAGATTGAGGTAACATATTATTAGAATGGAATCCCTATTGGCAGATACCAAGTATGAAATGACTTGGATCATAGCCATAGTGTCCATAAAGACTATAAAGAGTGTATACAAATAAGAAGTAGGAAATACATACTTGGCATTTCTCTATATCACAGCAGAGACAATGGAATGGCATACAATCGTGGAATCAACATCAGGATTACTGTGACAACCCTAGTAAGAGATAAGCACGAGTCTATTAATGAAGGAAAATGCTTGGCAAGTTCAATCAATTTTCAAGTTCCTTGGCAGAGTTGTGTTATTTGTTGCTGAGCCAATGCCATACATTATTTGACTACTGGAGGCTGTCCTGGGTGGTAAATTTGTAATCGGGCAGTTCCTGCAACTTAAATGATGCCAAGAGTTTGGATATTGCATTCATTACTTGGTAAGAGTTTAAAGGGTCTATTTTGTACTTACCAGTCTTCTGGTTAAATTACGACCAGGTAACATGTGTTTTAAAATAGCCTCTTTTATATTGGTTATACAGATTTAGTGTAAAACAGACGTGGTTACAATGGGCAGCAAACCTTTTTTATATATTTTTTAAGTTTGCTACTAAGGACTTCCATTAGCTGTGCTATTAAATGCAACTTTTTGTCTGGGCTTCATAACAAACAACAAAAAAAAAAAAATCAACACAGTGCATTCATCACAAAATAACTGTAAACTAACATCTAAAATGTCCTTCTGTTTAACACTGCACCACCTACCATTTATACCACAGGGTCCATACACACACATAAATCAACACAGAGCATTTATCACAAAAGCCCACACTTTGACCATACAAACATACATAGTAAGGTTTTTAAGGGTTCCCCTTTGTTTATTACTCGCACTGCATTGCAGTCATTTCTGACCTCCAAGCTCTTGGCCGTCAACTCCTCCATCAGTCTCTCTGCCGCGTGCTTAACCTGGCCCCACGTGTCACTTTCTCCTTTCTACCAACACATACCTGACTCTCCTGTCCACACGGAACTTCAACATCCTTTCTTAGATCAGCCATGTACCAACAGTGCAGGAGATCGGATAAACAGACCGACAGATGGAAAGATAGAGGGATGAACCGAGAGCAGCCTAATAGATGGAGAAAGGAAGGGAGATAGACCACTGTCCTCATCTGTCTACGTACTGCATTCTTCTTTCCCTGCTTGTTTTCCCACTAGTCTCACCCTCCCTTTCTTAAGCTTCATCTCTCTTTCTCTCTCTCTCTCTCTCTCTCTCTCCGCCTCTTATGCCACACACATGCGCACACACATAGAAACACTTAGCCGGAAGCTGCAACACTCAGCTTATTCAGTTCCCTCAGTGTGGCTTATATACACTTTATCTCAATCTATTTTATTGCGATATCTTTATCTCATTCTCAGACTACCTTTCAGAGAATGAGAGAGAGCGAGAGATATTTACCATTTTGGGGATTAAATGCAGAGGTTGCACCGTGTATAGATTGTGACGCCCAAAGAACCAAATTCCGATTTGTGAATATGGGATATACAAATCAAATTGTGTGTTTATATAAAGTATATGTGTGTATATATGTTTTAAAAAGATCAAGTATGACAATTGTTCACAACACTGAGTGTGAATGTTCTTAGTCATCCAGATCATGTATCATCATGAGTGTTCCAAGTACACAACTGGACGAGTTAAGATTGTCTATTTTAACTCTTGCATGACACCATCCTTTCCAACAGGACAAACCTCACCCTGGACCATATATGCACTTTGTTTTACCTCTGCCTAACTACCACATTATTTCAGTAGAGTAAAGGCCTCTACAGAGAAAAACACAGGTGGGCCAGGGGCTCACCAGTATCCCCTAGCACACATAAACCGGGATATATTGTATGTAGAAAATTCTCCGGATTTTCCCTACACGGAGGAGAGCCTGGGTGCAAAATATTCCACTATAACCTCCAATTTGCAGACAAATTCTGATATTGCAGGTTAAAATATGTTGAACTTGCAATTTTGCACGTTTAAAGAAATCGTAGCTATCATGATTGAGGATTGTAAGAGGGAATGTGGCCACCGGAGAAACGGGAGAACAACTACGTTTCTGAAAACTGTCAAGTCACAATCTTGTTAATATACCATCTTTGGTGGTACGTCTTTAGTATTTTGGCCAATCAGAGTCAAGATAACGGAATCGAATATCCGGGGGAAGACCGGTTCCGACGGGGTGAGAGACATTGAATCCCCCTCCTGCCTCCGGGGGACAGAGGAGAGTTGGTTGGCTGGTGCAGTGTTGCCAACTCGCCTTTTTTTTTTACTCTAAAGCAACCAGAGATTTCTTCTGGTTTTATTTGAGACCTTGAGTGCCCTGACGTAAAAGCATGTATCATTGTGCAGCGACTGTCCAGAAGGAGCAGCGGGTACTGCCATGAGCCCCTCCGCCGTCCCGAAGCGCTCTCAGGCGGCCAGTCTCACAGTAGCCTCGTGCAGCAGCTGCAGACAGAGCAGAGACCGCTTCTCAGACTGCATGAATTGCACATACACAGAGCCACCGCTGATCCCTCCCGGCCCGCTGTGCACTTTGATCTGGCCTGCCCCCAAACACGTCACCTTTTTCACCTCCTGTGAGTTTGCAGGTATGTTATAAAGTGGGGCTCACATGGAATACTTAAGTTAGTAGTTAGTAGTAGCTAGATCTGTTTTGCAAGCATTTTAGACTTCAGTTGCAGTTGCATTGGTGGCTGAGCAATAAACCCCTGTCCTGTATTCAGACTTGTTTCACATGTTAATAATTTAGGCAGTAACAGACCAATATCACCATCAAAAGAACAGTGTTTATTCATGTTTATTGAGAATACAGTTTCATGAGAAGATGCTTCTGAGCATCTAAAATATCATATTGATAATGTGCACCTTTGAAAGTGCATTCTAAAGATTTACAAAGCTGTGTATGTCTGCATGATGATATGATAAAGGCTTCACCAAAGTAAGAAGGTTGTAGTCGGCTAGGAACATTAACATGGGTACCTGCAGGCAGTTTTTCAAAATTGCAGGAAAGGTAAGGAAAAAAAGTATTTCACACCCTGGGAACCCTGTCCTCGTTTACAGGAATTGCTCCCACCCACTGGTTCCGGTATGGGGATGACACCTGGTTACAGAATCAAGACCCAGGAAGTTGAAGCATTCTCAGCACACATCAACAATGTGGACAACAACATCAACTTCACCCGTGAAGATGTGAGCGGAAACAGCTTGGCCTTCTTGGACTGTGCAGTACACATCGAAGAAAACAGAAGCCTCACCATCGGAGTCTACAGGAAACCCACACACACAGACCAATATCTACTTTTTGATTCCCACCACCCCCTGGAGCACAAACTGGGAGTCATCAGGACTCTAAATCACTGAGCCACAACAATACCAACAAACACTAAAGGTAAACAGAAGGAACAGAACCATGTCAAGGCAGCCCTCAAAACATGTGGCTACCCGAACTGGGCTTTCGTAAAAACTACCAGGCAAAAGAGGGCTAACAGAGAAGAAAACAGCAGTAAATGGAAAAACACGGTTATTCCGTATATTGCTGGGGTCTCAGAAAAATCTGTAGAATTTTCAACCAAGACAACACCCCGGTTTACTTCAAACCCACTAACACTCTGAGGCAGAAGCTGGTCCACCCAAAGGATAAGCTTCCCAGACACCCATAACCTGAATCTGAATGAACACCCTGGATCATTGCAACACCACCGTCAGTAATGCTTATCACACCGTCACCTGCGCCGCATTGGGACACTCTGACCATGACATGGTCCACCTGATTCCAGTCTACAGGCAGAAACTAAACATTTCCAAGCTTGTGGTTAGGACATCAAAGAGATGGACCAGTGAGACTGCCGAGGACCTGAAGGCGTGTTTGTTAGTAGCAGTCCTGAAAACATCCCAGTCAATGATATCCAGTCTGGATGAGTACACAGAGGCTGTGACATCATACATCAGCTTCTGTGAGGATTGCTGTATTCCAAAACAAACCAGGGTGAGTTACTGCAATGATAAACCCTGGTTCACTGCAAGACTCAACCAGCTGAGGTCGTAGAAGGGCCAGGCATTTCGGAGTGGGGACAGGGCAGAGTTTAAGGGGGCCAAGTACCTGTTTGGCAAGGCAGTGAGAGAAGCACCGGTACTATGAAAAGCTTCAACAGCAGTTTCCTCCAACGACTCTGCTTCTGTTTGGAAAGGGCTCAGGCAGGTCACCAACTACAAGCCAAGAGCCCCCAACTTCACCAACGATCGACGCCTGGACAACAACCTCAATGACTTCTATTGCCGGTCTGACAGACTCTTGACTTCAGAAAGAGCACAGCCCTACCCGCCCCTATCACCCTCTGCGACCCCCCAGTGTGGAGTCCTTACGCTTCCTGGGCTCCATCATCTCCCAGGACCTCCGGTGGGAGCTGGGGAGCTGCTCCCCTCTGGCAGAAGGCACCGGTCCATCAGGACTAGAACCTCTCGCCACAGAAAGTTTTTTCCCCACAGCAATTAACCTTTTGGACAATGCAAAACTCCCCCCTGACCCTCCACCGTAACTAAAACTCTTTTGCGTTATATTAACGCCCCTCCAAAATGCACAGTACACTTTATTGGACATTTAACTGCCACCTGCACTACTTGTACTCTGTTGTCATCTGTTTTCTCAATAATCTCATCCCTTAGTTTTGTTGTCTTTTTCTTGTTCTGTTGTTTCATTTAGCCCATTACAACCATTTGTTATACACTTACCACTTACTTACTGTTAGTTAATGTTAATGTTTACTTCTTATTGTTTCATCTACCCATCATTCTCTTCGTTCTGTCTTCACTCAACATTCCACAATCATCAGTTATACACTTGTTACTTATATACATTATTTAATGTTTAATGTTTACTTTATTGAATGTATTTAAATTAATTTAATTATTTGTTTACTTTTTATTTTATGTTTACTGCACCAAGGCACCAAAAATATGTCCTTGTAATGTTACCTTTACTTGGCATTAAAGTCTATTCTGATTCTGATATGCTGTGAGTGTGGCTGGGGTTAGGTTTCTTGTCTCTGAACAGCACAAACATTCAATATAGTAGATGATTAGGCCATGGTCTCAGATATTGGACCCTACCATGATATTAATATAATGTTATAGTCTATATATATATATATAACCATATATATATACTAATTATGTTTGTTATATATTTTTAGATTTTTGCATATTTTATGCTGTCCATCATCCATCTGCTCTGTCATTTGTCCCAGATTAAATGATCTTGACAGTTACTGGCATGATTTTAATTCAATATAATTTCCATAATAAAGAAGGTTTTTTATGAACTGTGATGACTTTCTTAGGCACACAGCTGTAACAACCAGTTTGGACTTGAAACCCTTTCTTTTTTTATTGTGAAGTTTTTATCTAGAGCTGGAAAAAACTCTCAATGAATGATTACAGTAGTTTTTATATGGTAGCATGATTTGAAGTAGGAAATTCATGCCCCCCCCCCTTTAAATAACATTTAGAGCATTTATCAGAAAAGCAGCATATAAAGCACGAAAGCATTTTTTTTACTAAGATCATATTTTTTAATATCAATAAATAAGATTTTGGTTTGAGGCTGTTATACTAGTATGTGGTAGAAGGAGATACAAAGAAGAAATGTCCTGAATTCCTTAGTGTAATTCAAACATAATGTGCAATCTACTGGTTTAACTGTAGTTAGATTAGAATAAGGAGAGCCCCGTCAATATATAAAGGCACACAGCTGTAACAACCAGTTTGGACTTGAAACCCTTTCTTTTTTTATTGTGAAGTTTTTATCTAGAGCTGGAAAAAACTCTCAATGAATGATTACAGTAGTTTTTATATGGTAGCATGATTTGAAGTAGGAAATTCATGCCCCCCCCCCTTTAAATAACATTTAGAGCATTTATCAGAAAAGCAGCATATAAAGCACGAAAGCATTTTTTTTGCTAAGCTCATATTTTTTAATATCAATAAACAAGATTTTGGTTTGAGGCTGTTATACTAGTATGTGGTAGAAGGAGATACAAAGAAGAAATGTCCTGAATTCCTTAGTGTAATTCAAACATAATGTGCAATCTACTGGTTTAACTGTAGTTAGATTAGAATAAGGAGAGCCCCGTCAATATATAAGCCCAAGCCTACTTGCAAATAAAGCATTCCTACTGGTGATAGAGGGGGGGGGGGCATCCAATCCCAAAAATCAGGCCGCTGATAGGTACCAACACTTACCTTTAATGATAAGCAAACCAACAATTGTAAGTGCAGACATCTTGATCCAAAATGAGTGTTTGGCTGTGGTCTGGGCATGCAGAACTTTCTCAAACTATCTGTATGTCTTCACCTCTTATCATTATCTATTAGACCACAAGGCATTTGTGTGGCTTTTCAATGAAGTCACTGATACAGTGGCACTTTTGCTGTCAGAGATTACTCCTGAGGCTACTTACTCAAGAGTTATAACGTATAGAGTGAAAGAGCAGAGAGAATGAGCAAGAGCTACAGATGGCTAGGCATTTTATGGCTAATGGCTGGCCAAATATGTATCTACAGGGCCAGACACACTGCCATACTTTGCAGGGAAAGACTACTCTCCATGCCGGAATCTGACTTTCGTCAGAGATAGTGGAATGGCTGCATATTGGTCACATGGGCATAATGCCACAAGCACGCTAAACAGAGCTTCGGGTGGCAAGATGTTAGCATAAAAACCTGCTCCAAACATTGAGCCACTCAAAGCAACTGCTTGGCCAAAGAGACCCTTGAAGAGTGCTGCTGCTATTTTTTGGCAAGTGGACTGACTCTACTTACAAGACATTACAGGTGCCACAGTAAGGTCTCGCCTCCTCAAGCGCATTTTCAGCAGTTTATGAAAGTAAATCACTTTAACCATTTTACAGATAGCTCACATTTCCCACAGCCCCCCAAGTCAAATGGCACCGCTGAAAGAGATCAAAGACATTTTGAGTACCCCTCACTTGCCCGTCTCAGCAACAGAGCTACCTTCATCCAAGCAGCAGGCCGTAGTCCAGCCCAATTTATAATAGGCCATCAAATACATAGCCCCGTTCCCAGACTTAAAGGAAAGACCATTACCCAATGGCCAGACAACACTCTCTGCTCAAGGCAGGTAACTTGTCTGCTTTTAAGCTCGAAAACCAAAAAGGATGGATTACACTTGCAAAAATTAACATTGTCAGGCCCTACGTCATACACACCAGACTATGTTCTTCTCTGACATTTTCTCAGTCTGAGCTTGAGGAAGACACAATTCAGTGGATATTTGGTTTGGTTAGTACACTTTTTAAGTTTAGGGGACCTTTTATATTAAGAAACTATCGTAATCATGTGTTAAGGATGTACGTGGCGTAAAATGCACGAGACACAGGGCAGTTGCAGTTCAAAGAGTGTCTTTACTGAAGGGTTCAGCTATACACAAAAAAGTCCAAAAAACATACACTAATCAAAAACACTAACTTACTTACCATAACCTACATAAATACTTCTACCTGATATTCACCAAAACTATTAATGAAAACTCTCTAAGCACGATAACTATGACAATAGGACAAAAGGCTGGAAAGCTTGGCATTACACACAAGACGATCTGGCAATGAGACAAGGGAGACACAGACTACATATACACACACAAGGAAACCAAATCACCAGGTGAACATAATTAGGGAGGGGCAAACAATCACACTCCTGGGAAACTTAGGTAAGGGAAGGAGTGCTCACCAGACACATGAGGAAAGGGCGTGGCTAAACATAGAGAGATAGGACATGACAGAACCACATAAAACAACCTAACCAAACAACTACTCTAACCTTCATTCATGTTATTATTCTTAAACATCACTTTAAAGTTAAAACTGCAAATATGTTTTTACTTGTAACATAATGCACATCCAATTAAATCAATTTAATGATTGTATCCTGTGAATATCAACATCTGCATGATTAATTACTCAACTCACACTTTTGAAACTGCATATATTTGTTAACCTAGTGTAAATTCAATTCCATTTATTATTTTGTACTGTGAATTTAATTTTTCTATTCCATTCAAACTGTAATTTTAAACTGCACATGGTATTTTTTTCATTCTCTTCACAATGTAAATTACACTGCTTATATAATTATTCATTACATACAGTCCATTTTTCACTGCATATACTCAGGACACTGTATATATTGTGGCTTCCGTACTTTTGCAAAGCCTTAGTTTACTTTGTTCTGAACCGGTGTCTATTAATTCTAGGAAGTTTACATTATATACTTATTCACTGTAAGTCATCCAAGGGTGCTTGCAACATTAATTGTACTTCTGTACATCCTGGGAGAGGGCTCTCTCACTTATAGCCCTCCATGAAGTTTTCTGCATTTTTTCTCCCTACGCTTTAAGTGCAGAGGATGTGTACAGATTATGAAAGCTCTATGAAGCAGATTATTATTTAAGAATATGGGCTATATACATAAAGTTTATTTGATATTAAATGTTGTTGGTCCAATGGGTATGGCATGAACAATAAAATATCACAAGAAAGTAAACTCAGTTCGAATTGTTTACTTTTTATTTAATTGACTGCTTTGTCATGAAAGTGATCATGCCTCCTGTCATTGAAATCAGAACTTGAATCCATGTTCATTTTGAGGCAGGAAAGGTTGGTGAGATTGTCATTAAGATCATGTTATGTCTTTTGAAAGCTTATGCTAGCTATAGGTCCCTGACCCAGCAATGAATGAGCATAACGTTGGTTTAAGACTGAATAAGGTTGATTTCATTTGAAAGGTACAGTGCCAATAGGGTCAGTTCACCATGCCAAAGACCATGATGGTCCACTTCTACACTGCCATCATCAAAGTTCAACAAAGTCTGAGCTGGACCCTGGGGTCCCGAGTTAGTTCAATCAACACTGACCAGGTACCCTCTGAGTTAAGCTTGTGCACCATAATTAAAAAAAACATCCCTAAGCCCAGAGATATGACAAAAGAGATCGGCCCATTTCCCCACCTTGAATTGAAAAGCCATGCACTGACATATGGTAAGCATCTAGTCATTATTATTTATTTGTTTAAGCAACACAGCTACAGAGTGGTGTACTTTGAATGTAGTCTATTGATTTAATATGTAATCACACTTATAATATTACAGGTGAAATTGGTGGAATGGTTTTGAACCTAAAATATGTTTTTATTGCAAGATGCAATCCTATGAAACTCCTCTTGGATGGATCTCATGGATTTGTGCTCAAGAAAACCCAGGGTCCGCCTTATTCCAGGGTAAACAAAGAGTTTTCACTTAACCGGCTTTCTGAAACAGGCCCCTAAACTCTGAGTTTTCAGGTCCCGAGTTAGTTCAATCAACACTGACCAGGTACTGTGCAACATAGATGAGCAAATAGCCAGCTCTAAATTAGACCTTTCCCATTGGATAAGAAAGAGACATTTGCATCCGAAGCAGACTGAGGGATGAAACTACACCAAGGGTGGGGCAAGGGTTATGTAACCAGGCGTGTGAGTTGGGGACAAGCAAGCCTGATTGTTGCATGTTTAGCTGCTCTAACACAGATACAGCCTTCGTTGTGCTGTTGGTGACTTGATACACTACTACAAATTGTGAGGATAAATGTTTTTTGTTTTTTTTTCGCATATATTTCACTTTGTATGCTCTGGGTCAGTCCTCCTGTAGGAATATAAGTGTGAGCTCTGTCCATTTCAGCTCAAATAAGATTTTCTTTATTAAATCTTAATAAAAAGCAAATAATGACTGTTTTGGACAGATAGACAGAATATAGATGTGGCACATTAACATGGGATTCAGGAGCGATTTTATGTAAAAAAATAATTGAATATAATTGTTACAACATATGCAGTATAAATACTTAAACATACTTAAGTAAACATTTGTGAGTGAGAAAATAAATAATTAACAACAACGGCAGAACAGGTGATTAGTTTTGTTGTGTTTGGGAGGGGTATATTGAGAGTTGATCAATCATATGGCATTGAAAAAGAAGTCATTGGAGAAACTGGCTCGGAGGGGGGATTCTTTTTATCCAGCACAGAAAGTACAAATGTTGCTGAGCTCTCCTGACAATAAGATGCACGGTTCTGACATTTTGCCAGACTGTCCATGATATGCAGCCCCTGGAATTTACTGCTGGTGACTGATTCCATAGTTGTGCATTGTAGCAAGTAGTGTGTGACTGGGCTGTTTTTTTTCCGAAATTCATCATCAATATTGGATCTGTCTATCTAAAGTCACACAGCACAAACGTAAACACACGCACATACTTATAAACAGCCATTTTAAGGTGTGTCAGACTGATAGGCCAAAGAGTCTTAGGCTACTTTTTCTCTCTCCCCACATTAACACGTACGCTTTATGTGTGCCAAAAGCACTTACATGTCACAGAGCGGGCCTGAAGGCTTGAATCAAAGCCATGTCACCCTACTTTGCTTCTGATCAGCTCTACTAGGAGGATTGGAAAGGAATTGGCTGGGATTAGCTCAACACTGCCATGTGGCATTTAGCACAGCCCCCTGATGACAGGCAGACACACCCACAATAGAATCTCAGTGGGTTTTTATCTGCCATGTTTCTGTGCTTCTGCTCCCTCCTGTGTGCCTCTGTGTGTGTCTGCTAGCGTCTCTCAGTAATGGCTTATGAAGAAAGAAGCATTCATGTGGCTAAGCCTGTTTCCTCATCAATGCAAATGTTCTGCAAATTCTCCCTTTTCATCATTTAAGCAGATACATTATATTAAATCAGTTGTTATCCGTTTACAAATGCTGAGTATCAGTATCTTTCAAATAATTCATTGTGAGGCAAAATTAACATGAATATATTTGACAAGCTTCCCAAAAATATGATTCTATATAATTCAGAAAAAAACACAGTTAAAATGTTGTTTTTTTCAAATATATGTATCAACTAATTAACTACTAATCCTACTAATAGTACTACTACTAAAAATACACAAATAAATAATACCAAAGTCTTGTAGTTCTTGTAAACATGGACATCTTAGTCAGATTCCTAAAAACATAATTAAGCTAAAGTGCTACAGCTACATCCTCACACAGGTCATAAATATGAGCTGAGTACCATGTCTTGTCAATGGCGAATTATATTGTCTCTATTGTAAATTTAGCAGTTTTGTCAAAGCTATGTATGTAGTTCCTCGACCATTAAATAATTTATTCCTGTAATTTAAAAAAAGCAGACTAAGAAATGGAAATGTGTATGTACTTTTATGCAGAATATGTCAAAGAGGCAGAAATTGGGGCTTCAGGCTCATCTAAGCCATAAAAATACACATTCTTAAATGTTGCCTTTTTGTTGAAACTGTGCTTGCCAGTGACTAATAATGTTCATTCTTAAGCTTCTGTCTCCATCTATTTGCAAACCTTAATGATCTATCTCAAACGTTAAGGTCAGTAACACAGAGAAGACACCAGTCCAATTGTACTGCACAAAAGGAAGCACTGAAGTGGAAAAGGTAAACACTTTAGGTTTCAGGTAAGCCCTGTATTTGTACCCTGTCGGTGGTTAAACAGGATCCCGTATACTCAGTCTATGTAACAATGAAACATTTTACTACTGCCTATACTGACATCAACATAATTGTCTACTTGCCCTTAGCCAATCCAACTTTAAACCATTCTCTTTCGAAATTATTGTTCAAGCCAAATTTGGGGTATGTTTATATTCATGCAAATATCAGTCTTCCCTTCCTAACTTTCATCCACATTGAGGTTACCCTGGTGACAGAAACGAGCAGCCTGTGAATATCAGCTCAGGTGGCAGCCCCTGAGGATCCATGCCTGCCAGCTGCTGTGCAAACCACTATTAGCGGCTGGTTTTGTGTTTATAGTACAAACAGTAGAGGTGATGATATTTCTGTCTATTTTGATAAAGGAAGCAGAAAGACCAGATGGACTGGGGGCTTTTCACTCCGCATGCTTAAAAGCTAAGGAAATGCACAGGTGCACTACATGCAAATCAACATTTAACAAAACACATAGATAATCATTTACTCAGTTATTGCCAAAGCAGACTGAAAGGAAGACTCAAAAACACAAACACTGGAGCAACCATTGTGGGCTTATTTAGTAATGCACTGTGTGGTAATGATATTGTCCAATCATTAACCAGTGGTTTTTCCTTTATTGCTTATAAAAATGAAAGATCGAAGCCTCCTAACACGCACCCACCACGCATGTCACTTACCAGTTACATGAACAAATGCTGCCACATCACTGCTGCTGTCTGTTATATTCCACATGTATTCCAACGTGTCTTCTGAGGAGATTGCGGGTTTTAACACACCATTCAGCCGTAGTAACCGTCACCATCAGCTAACAATAGATCCTGCTGGAAGGATAACTGTGAAAGCAGCCGCGTGCAGGACAATAAAAGGCAATCTCTCCCTCAGAATTGGAAGGATAGAAGGATGCAGAGAGGCTACAGAGCATGCCTGAAAAAACCCCAGAAAATCCCTGGGTATTATGGCATCACATGATCACCCTTCCACCGTCAGTCACAGAGCAAACAGAGGGGAGGAAAGCAAGCAGAGAAGGGCACACTCAGTGAATGGCTGGAGCAGGGTGACATCACGGTGCTGTTCAATTTCCCCCTTTCATTGCAGTGACAGAGGCGCATAGAGAATGCATGGGCCAATAAGATATGAGTACTGTCTGCTAGTGAGGACCCCCCCCTCCCCCACGCCCACCCCTGAGTAGAAAAGCCAACATCAACAGAGAAAAACGTGGCGAGGAAGAGACAAAGGAAAGCCCAGAGAGAGGCAAGACCTTAGTATAAGACACTGCCTACACACAGGAAGACAAAGGACAACCATTAATATTTAACCTGCTCTAGTTTACAGAAACACAGTAAGAAAAACCTAAATATCAATTAGATACTGGCCTATATTGAGTTCTGTCTGCCTTTTATTCACTAAGGGTTAGAGAGTCCAATCTATTTGCTACATCAACATGAATGCAACTGTAGGACAAATGTAATAATAATAATAATAATAATAATAATAATAATAATAATAATAATAATAATAATAATAATAATAATAATAAGCTTGATTTGTATAGCACAGGATGCCCAGCTACCACATGCTGTTAGTGGCCAGCAGACAAAACTGTTAATACTGTCTGAACAATGTCAACGACTGCTGCACTCTCTAGTTGTTGCAAATACGCAAACATAGCTATGGTTTAGTGGATCCTTAGCTTTTGGGAAAGCTCCCATACGGTTGCAAATTAAAACAACTTTTGCTGTGTGAAGGAAAAGTAGTTATTCTTTCGTGATTTGTTACATGAATGATTTACTCTGATTACCAAATACCTATCAAGTCAGTCCGACCTTGACAGTATGTCATCTAGTGCTGTAACTAACATTTATTGTGTTATTTAATATGCCTCGCCTTTTTATGATTAATCTGTTATGTGGTCTGCATAACTTGAAAATATTGAACCGAGGAGCACCTTACGGGGTAACAAGGCCTTCTCCTGGGGGCCAGGCGTGGTGTGCGTGCTGGAACTTTCTCTGGATTAGATCTGGACTTAATTGCTCTCCTTCACCCTTATCCGGCTTCAACAACAGTTTCAGTATTCGTTCGGATTCACTCAATTGCCCTAAACAGAAAATCATGGGCAGATTCTTTTGGGTCTCTTGTAGTGTTTACTCCAGTTTAAAGTGACCTCTGATTGTGGTCTTTGATGAAGCTATGGAAGTTTAGCTGGGATGACTGCTTCAATATATGCATCAATGCTGTTCCATTATTTCCCTTATTCTAATGTTTATCCAGGTGTGTCTATTAAGGATGGATCACTGACTAGATCAACCTCCTGGCTGGCATGCCAAAATATGTAGCAGTTTATAAAATTGTATCACACGGGCTCAATCTGGTACTGGACATTTATTTGAATATTCCTGCAAAATAAAAGTGTTTTTGGTTTCCATTCAGAACACTTGCATTCTCTCATCATCACAATTACTGAATAGTATAAATGTACAACAATTGATTATTACATCACCTCTTAACCATCTTAGACAGTAACACTTTAACTCACAACTCATTCATGAAGTATCAGACCATACAGCTAAACAGAAATTGCAACACTTAATACCAAAGTAAATGATGGGGGGTACCTAACACAAGGGCCCATTGTAAAAGCAAACTTCTAGTGTAACCGTGAAAGCTTACTTGCTAAACTGAACTCAAATAAAGATAATACTCTACATAACATATTATATTTCACTTGCAAACTAGTTGTTGTTGTTGTTGTTTTTATTATTATTGTTATTATAGTGTTCTTGCCTTAATAATTGACAAGTAAGAGTGACAAACTACAACAGTAACAGACAAGCAGACCAGATTTGACATTGATACTGTGTTGACTGCTGCCTAATTTTTGGTCTTGCAATATTTACGGATACCAAATGAATATCAGAATTGGATATATTGGCCAAGAATATGACATTTACATTCATGCTGTTTTGATTTTGGCAGGACACTTGGTTATTGATGCCTTGTCAGTTGAGTCAAGTATTTTAATAATCACCGTGAGGTGCTTATTTGACATTGCACTCTTTGGTACTGTGAAGAAGTCTTTCTCTGGCCCATGCAGCCACAGCACTCCTCACTGTGGTAAAACCTGCAAAGCAACACCATGACCACATCAGTGTCTCATTATGACACATGATTAGAGTAAGCCATGAATGTCCTCGAGGACAATTTGGCTTACATCATGCAGTTAATTTAGTTTTATCAAGCAAATCTCACCTATTTAAACGCAGCTCCTTATCTATCTCCTCCAGAGTCTTCCCTTTGGTCTCCGGCAGCATGAAGTAAAAGAAAACTGCAGCTGCCAGCGCAATCATCCCGTTCAAACAAAACATCTTCGATAGACCAATTGTATCTGTTGAAGAGAAATGCAGTGTTCTTTCTGACAACTAATATTGCTCAAAAGTTTTCAAAATATCAGCGTTACAAAATCATCTGTAAGATTCCTTTCATGCCAACTGATAATTGTTGTACCTTAAAACAGAAATATGTTAAATAGAAATATATATGTTTATTTTTGCTTCTACACTATAGAAATACATTTACTTTCAAGCATTGACATATTTTTTTATCTAAAACATATTCATTCTGCTGAGGTGTAGAAAAAGAACGGCACAGATGTTCAATTCAGTGAAACATTCAGTCTATTTCACTTACTTTCTAACTATTCTATCTAAATAAAGCTGAGAGATGAATGTTTGATGATGTTTAGAATGCTTTTCTGAGTCTCGTTATGCTCACTTGCAGGGTCACATCTTTTCCTTTGATATTGACAACCATTTCAAACAATCTAAATGTTAACTCTCAGTTAACTTTGAGCCAGACGTGAACGATCCTCAACATTTAGAATTTACAGGACTCATTTGTCATAAAGCTCAGGGATAGTAATTTGTGAAAGACAGCCAGTTTCACCAAGGTAGGTATCTCCAGTCAAAAGTATGGATCATTTTCTGAAATCCCTTTAGTAACTGTCTTCCCCCACCTCTTCGCACCTCACCGCACCAGGTAGTGATGTGAACATACACTGCACATGCTTTATTGCCTAATCAGACTTACTGGTCATCGATATGTCAGGAGTTCAAACAAAAAGCAGATTGGATGCTAAATGAGCAAATGATGTCACATTCACAAAAGCACAATGTTCTTTAAAACTAAATTGCAGACTTTTGCATTCATTGTACAGGATGAAATCGCAATTGCAATAGGTTGAATTGTGCAGCACTACACCAAATCCAGTCGCCTATTTGTGTACAACTCCTGGAGATACAAATGTAATCTTTATCACTGTGCTCCATTTGGCTGTTTTGGTTTCTGTTGGTATTGCTGTAATAAAAAATAAAAATATGCATGAAAAAGGATTGGGATGGGAAATGGGAACTTACCGACGACGTTCAAGAAAGTGAATGTGACCAACAGGTTGGCAGCCCAGTTGAAGCAGTTGATGAATGAGAATGCCCTTCCTCTGACAGCAGCAGGAAATATTTCACTCAGGAGAAGCCAGGTCACTAGTCGAAAACAAAAGTTGGATAATAATAGTCAAAATGTTGGATAATGTTATTAACTCTGTTGTAAAATATTATAATGTAGCTTAAAATGTATATGAAATGACATTCATTTAATTTCTAAAATACCAATTTTGATTGAATATACAAACTTGGTCCAAATCCAACGGAGTATGCACAGACAACAGACATCATGCACATGAAAATGATCCAGTTCACAACGGTGCCATTGATGCGTAAGGACTCTGGAGCAGGTTCCAATGGCTCTCGTCCAACTTTATCAAATAGTAGATTTTCATTTTGAGATTTGTTATGCAAAAACATTGCGTTCTCATTAAGAGGAATTCCAGAAACAGACTGATTACCAATAGTTAAATGCGGTATATCTGTTATGTTAAAATTGATACTGTCAGAATTACAAGGCCTCTTAGCATTCATTGGTGAATGTCCACTGAGAAGTCCGACTGTTATTAGACTCAGTGCCATAACGGAGCATCCACTGATGAGCATAGGTCTTCGGCCCACCCTGTCTGAAAGCACCATCGAGGTCAAAGTTGCAATAACTTTGACCAATCCCAAGCCAGCAGAGGCCAGACCTGCTGAATCCTTGCTCTGAAACCCCACTGAGCTGAAAATGGTGGAGGCATAGAAGATAATGTTCGGCTGACCGGTGAACTGCTGAAAGAGCACTAGTCCAAACCCTATGACAGTCCGAGTCCTCATGTTGTCTTTAGTCTGGAACAGGTACATGCTGTCACTCGGAACCGTCTGATAGTCCTTGCTGGGGATGATTTTTGAGTCATCTGCTTCTTGGGTTTCAATAAGACTGACGAGGTCTCTTTCAGCCTGCAGGGGTTCTTTTGTGCTGGACGGAAGAAGCCAGAGAGAAAACTGCTGAACAACAGTTGGAACTGCAGCAAATCCAAACATCCATTTCCACCCACTCCTGTAGTTAGAAAGGAAGTAGCTGGTGGCATAAGCTACCAGGATGCCCAAAGTGATCCCAGCTTCATACAGTATTACCATGAAGCCCCTGCAATCTGGAGTAACCATCTCAGACACAAAGATGCAGCAGGACATGGATGCTATACACATGCCAAAGCCGACTGTTATCCTGCCAACCACCACGGCGGGGTAGAAATCGATGAGCAGGACCAGGCTGCCAGTAAGGATCAGGATGTTGCTGAGGAAGATGGCGTTCCTACGGCCATGGCGGTCGATCAAGCAGCCCCCCATGATAGAAGCTAGCAGAGCTCCAAACAACAATGAGCTTACCAGCACCTCCTGCTGGACACATGAGAGCAGGAACTCTGTCTTCAGTTGCAACAAAGCACCTGAGATAATCCCCAGCTCATAACCAAAGACCAGGCCGCCAAGAGTGGACACCACTCTGGCCAATGGGAGGATGGAATAACCTAGGAGTAAGGACATATTTAGGTTAATTATGACAAAACTTGAAAAGCAGATCACACGACACAAATTAAATAAAATGATCATTATTCATGACACATACTGATCAGTTTTCCATAATAAGAAGGGGGGTATTAAAAGCACATGATGATTACCACCTAAAATAAGCACTGTTAGCCAGTTACAAAAGTGACAACCGTGTCATCTGTCAACTAACACAGTATATTCAAATCCCTGATGTCACCAACTACGTCCTTTGCTAACAGCTGAAACAAAATGAGCAAAGTGTCCCCTATAATTTATCTTCCGTAAAATGTGGCTAAACACATGAACACGGATCATTTTAAAAGATCCCAGTGGATCAGTAGTTGAGTTGAAATGTTTTGCTGTTGTTACAGTTTACTGTATAATGTATTTTATACATAGGGTAACTTAGCCACAGTATGTCCAACAAACTTGTTACTGAATGCTGTGCATCATTTTATGAAGAGATCCCATAGCAAGCAAAGCAGTGTGAAGAGAAGAGAAACATACACTAGTAATTTGTGAATGTTTCTTTCATGTAGAATTGTAAGAAGAAAATATTAAACCCATCTACACAACACCAAGCTGAATAGATTTTGTCTTGACTCTTGGTTGACCGTTTTTGTGGATATAGCAGTGGTAATACCACTGAATTTTAGATTAATTTGACATCACTGACTAGACTTGTTAAGATGGATAGAGCGTTAATTCCCAAATGCTGCTATTGGGTTATCTGGGTGTTTGGTATTCTGCAAAGTTCGGACTGATTACTGGTTAGAAATTGAGTGGCACACTCTGTGACAAATTAAAAGACGAAGCTGCAATCTGACGATTAAAGATAATCTGCAAATACCAATGCAAACTCTCACAAAGCCAATACCAAGTTTTTTTTCCCTTTCTTTTGGGTTTTGCCGCAGTTAGCATCCTTTAAGTTACATTACTGAAACCTTCCATTATAGAAATTTACCATAGTAAATAGTGCAATTTGTGTTAGGGATATAGGGCATCTATCAGTTTGGTTGTGAATATTTGAAATGCATTTGTCTAACTGCCAGCTGCAAAGCCCCCATACTGTCCATATTACTTCTGCAGCATTATGATGCATTCAAAGATACAGCTTGGTCTGTAAATGACCCCACTGAGGAAACTACCTTAAAACCTCCATGGTATGTCTGAATCCCACACCTTGGTAATCAATAGTGGATTTTCTCAAACACACATCTTCAAATCAAATCAAACTTTGTATACCCCTTATTCGCAAATCAGTATTTGACTCATTGGGTTAAACAATCTGGACAAAGTATTTAACAATACACGGTATACCAGCTATCATTGAGTTATTAGCCTACAACTCAAACACCATGTTAAATGTGCAAAAAGTTGGTTTTGTGTACTACTGCTAACCTCAGTCTATTCTAAGTTTCAATGCATTTTTAATATTACAATACAATTAAAAGGTATTTAAACAAACTTACATCTTTATCATAATAAAGCCAGCAGAAAAAGACCCTTTCATTCAAACAGTATATGTTTTCTTCAGTATATCATATTCTGGACATTCATTTACAAATAGAATAATTGCTTTTAATATATTTTATGTTTTTGATGTTGATTTGTCATAAATGTCACTTTGCAGTCCAGAAATTCTCAATGAATGACATATGCATCCAAATTCAGAATGATTTTAAATTTGCAACCTTAGACATCACAGTTTTATTATTTAGGGCTATGAATGATATGATTAATGGATGTGCCACTGCAACTCCTCTGCATCTGCTCATTACATTACTCTTTGATGTGCTGGCTATTTTGACAGCAATGGAGATGAGGCAGGCTAATTTTGTAACATTCTAAGTGAAGTATCAGAGACATCGACACAAAATGATGGTTATCAACAGCCTCAAAACAAAAACATGTCACACCTATCAAATCTACTGGACATAGGACGAATCATACATCAGTTACATACATAAATGATGAGAGTAAAAGTGAAATATTGTTTATTTACAAACAACTTACCCATTGCTTCTGTTTTAGTCACACTGTGGAGGATAAGATAAGATCTTTAGATAAAATCCTCTGTAAAAAAAAAAGCAAAACACAAAATAATAGCAGACAAATTTGCTCTGGGGTGCTCTCCTGGCCTGGCACCAATGGGCAGACTTGTGTCATTCTCAAACAAAATATAGCGACGCCAACAAAAGCGCGCCGCTGCCCCATCACCATGACAACCCTCTAGCTGATTGCCAGGAGTGAGTCCACTCGAGATTGGCTCAACAGAATACACAGCATTATAGAAACCAGGTTTGCCTGTTTAGTCATATAATATATTAACATTCAGCTGTTGCTTCCAGCAAAAGCTTTTGATACTTTAACTTTACCACTGTATAGAATATTTAGGACAATATACATCTTAATAAAATAAACCAAGTTTAAAATATTTCTGTTAACATTTTGGTTAAGGTAACAAAACATGACATGATTAATAAAAAAAAATGGCTTAGATGTGTCAACACTGTCTTCTGAGTATGATTATCCTTAAAAAAGAATGTGGATGCAAGCCAATGCTTAACATCATTATGAGCTGATACATGTTAATTAACATGATACAAAATATTACCACACAGGCTATACTTATTGTCTTTATCTATGTACTAAGGCAAGCATGGCAAAAAATAATCTGTCAGTGAGGAGCAAATAAGAAAATAAAAAATAAAATAAAAATGTATCAAAGAAAAAAGAAGAGAAAAAAGAAACAGTGACTCCAGGGAGCCAAATGGATAATCTAGAGAAGGAAAGACAAAAGTGGAAGAGGAGATTCAAAAAACAAAAAAGACTCACAAATGCGTGAATTAAGACTAAGGGAACAGAGGCATCGCAAGAACTATTGGAGGGATGTAATCCAATAAGTAGACCACCCCATGTGGTCAATTAATCAGTCCATTACTGGGAGCAGGAATTCCTTGTTGTAGCCTCTCTCATTTTCCCCTTGACACTCTGTCCCTTTTCCATGTCAAAGCTGAGTAAAATATTTGTAATCATTTTATTTGTAATGGCAAGTGTCAAGAGCTACTGGAATGGCGGAGAGACTGAAAGGCTGGTCATCCTCATCACACACCATATACACCATTGACAAGATCCAGCATATGAGGGAAGCATATGCTCCACAATGTGTGTTAATGAGAATACAGTTTTGAAAATCATGTAAAACAGTCGGTCACGCAGTCCGCTCCTACACAGGTCAGTGTCTATCCGTGTCATGAATAATGCTATATATCAGGTTCCTTTTAACATTTAAAATATGGCTTTTTATTACTAGGAGTTTATTAATGTATTCATTGTAGTAACATTTTGAACGTGTGTATATTCATCCAACACTGTACTCCGACACTGAAGTGGAGTAAAAAGTAACTTTGTGTGCAGCTACTACCCTGTCGAATATTGCAGGGTAATTCAAAGAAGAATAGCATCAGAGCCGTTTGATGTTGGATGGGGAAAAAACGGATTCGCCACAAAAAGCAGCGGCACTCCTGAGACACTGCTGGCACTTCAGGAAGTTTGGAGCTACGTGGCAGCCGTGCGAGGGTTTTTTTCTTTTGTCGGCGAAGGTTTGACACGCCAGAGGTCGACAACTTTTCCATGTAGCACCCCCCCCCCCCCCCCCTGTAGCCCCCCCCCCCCCCCACCCCCTTGAATAGCAGCTGTGCATAGTTTAGAGTTAGGTTACGTGAGAATCTAATTGAGTAGATCGTATTTAAACAAGTTCTAATAGTACTATGACAGTTAACAGCATGCATTGCTATGTTTAGACGTATGGAAGCAGAGCGCAACAATATGCATCACAAGAATAAACGCAATAACCCCCTACCTCTAAAATTATAAAATAAACTTAGGGGAACCTGGGTTCGTGTGAATGAAAGGGTACATACCTTGAGATGTTTTTCTTATTCTCATAATTCACTGTACACGCATATGTCATCAGAACAGTAAGTCACTGGTATGGTCCCTCTGTAACGCCTGTGTGATTGATTGTATCCGCTAGGTGGCGGGGCAGCGCGAGCAGACAAAACGTCAGACAGTAGAAGAAGAGGCAAACGTGGCCCGGAAAGGAACATGTCGGTGCAGGAGTTACTCCGAAAAGCAGAGTTGCTAAAACAAGGAGCCGAAGCCCGTGTGTACCGGGCCGAGTTTCTAGGAAAGCCGACAATTGTGAAAGAAAGGTTCTCCAAACGGTACCGACACCCGGCGCTGGATGAGAAGCTGACCCACCGCAGGACGGTGCAAGAGGTCCGCTCCATATTGCGTTGTCAGAGAGCAGGTACGTTTAGCAGCAGCCTTCGTTCACTCAAACTCAAAAAACACAGCCGTCAAAACAATAATGGAGTATGGCACTGTCCTCCTTACAATCTTGATTTAACAAACGATGGAAATGATATTCCACCAAAGTGCTCCACAGACACACACGAGCCACCATGTGTTTGCGTTTCTTAAATCTGACAGTATCACCAGTATCACAGTCAAATCTACAGCTGAATACCTTAGAATACGGTGTGGCATCAGAACTTCAGTGCCATTAAATGCGTGTTTTAGTGTATTCCTAGATTGACCTAAATGTTTTGCATCTGTGAGGCCACAAGAGGGAAGGAAACACTAATAGCAGACTATACTGTAAATGATTCCTCATAAATATGATGGATTTTCTTTTAAAGTATAAATCTGTTTACTCCACATGTGCAGATCAAACCTAAAACTTCTGCATTCTGCATCTTATTCCTCTATGCCACAGACCTTCACTGTTGTTCAAAAACACATCAATGCGTCACATGATCCTTCATTAGCACATATAATATAATTTGGTTTGACACTCACTCTCACACACACACACACACAGTCCTGCTGCAAAAAATACTCAACACAGAGCACCAAATATTGGTGAATATGCTGCATTCCCCTGTTAGATTAATTTACTAAAAATGAATGTTCCTTCATAAATGAATCAACAGCATGCAGTATGTATGAAACATTAAAAAGCTGACATCTTCAAGCTGAGCCTTTGGACTTGGGCCCAAGAGTTACAGTATGAAACTCTGAGATTGGGCTATATCTTGTGAAGATATGTAAATCCCCTTTAACTTTTCTTCTTTTCAGGCATACTTACGCCTGTAGTCTACTTTGTAGACTACACCTCCCACTCTATTTTCATGGAGGAAATTCTAGCTTCCTCGACTGTGCGTGACCTCATTGCATCTTCTCAGCAGTCAGAGTCCTCTAAGGAACATGAGCTGGAGCATCTGGCTATGCAGATAGGCCAGATCCTGGCCAAAATGCATGATGAAGACGTTGTTCACGGAGACCTGACCACTTCCAACATGCTGCTCAAACATGGCCAGGAGGATGACCTGGTTCTCATTGACTTCGGCTTGAGTTACATCTCTGCTCTGCCAGAAGATAAGGGGGTGGACTTGTACGTGTTAGAGAAGGCTTTCCTTAGTACCCACCCCAACACAGAGGCTCTCTTCCAGCAGCTTCTGAAGAGCTACACAGCATCATCAAAGAAGTCTTCAGCAGTCATTAAAAAGCTTGATGAGGTGCGATTGAGAGGGAGGAAGCGGTCTATGGTGGGATGATGATTTAAGGGACAAGTGACATTTTGTGTATGAAAACATTCAACAATATTTGATACGAAAAAATATGGTATTATTGTGCACAATTGTATTTGAAGTAAATAGACAATATTTTGCCTGATGATGGGTTGTTCAAGACAAGATGTACATTGTAATGGTGCTGAAATAACATTAACACAAAGTTTATGTGCTGCCAAATTGCCACACACAGTCAAACCACTTGGCATTTGGGGGTCAAATGATGTCCATTACAAATAATGTGGTATACAAAAGAATATAGAAAACTACACGTTTTCCCAATAGAGTCTATTTTTTTTGGATGCATGCTACATAGGATGTAGTGGTCTATTGAATAGACCACTACATCCTAAAAATGCAGATTTACTTATCTCCAAGTCCAGAATGAAGGCAAAGACCCTCTCTTTATTTGAGTAGGCTTTAAACATTCCTCTTTGACAAAGCTTATAGTTAGGGCTAGCAGAAAGAACCCATGGTTTAGCAGCTTTTACGACTGGATTTGGTTGATTTGTGAACATGTTTTGATTTGCGCATTGATCTTTATTAGATAGTAGATAAACTTTTATTGATCCTTGTAGGTAAATGCAGGTGTCATAGCAGCAACAGTGGGAAGAGTGAAAAACAAAGAAAATATATATTTTTCACGCCATGGCTGAAATGCTTCACCGTTGAGAGTCCAATTTATCCGGCATTACAACGTGATCAATTATCACTTTATTCCCATTCTTACGTATTCTGATTAGCTGTTCCCATCCCCTTAAAGAGTTTCAAGAAATGTAAAAGAAATGTAATGAGTTTCATTTATTTAACAAATAATTGCCCTCAGCAGAAACACAATTGTTTATTACATCACTGGCTGACGGTGAGCAATGCCCCACTCAAAAAGACCTACTTTGTTATGTGCCAGAAAGCTGCATGCAGAGATTGGCAAAACACATCAAGTATATTTGTTAGCTACAACTATGGGGTTTATGTTGCTTATAAATGCCATTTATGTCTATTTAAATTATATAAAAGTGATATTTTTTTTATGTAGTTTAATAAAATATATGCTTTATGGTTACATAGCTTTTAGGTTTAGTTTTTAAAGTGTCTGGACATTTTTTTTTTTTTTTTCAGTGCAATTCTCCCTACTTTGTAAGTGCACTAATATACCAACGCATACATTATATGCATCAAAGTCTTTCTATTGTATTAAAAGTTGTTGAATTTAGGAGTTTTAAATAATAAACTTTCTATCAGCATAACAATTTTATCTATCCCTTTTTAACTGATTAACGTATTACTTCTATCTGAACACTTTGCTACACAAGCATTTATTATTATTATTATATGAGTACATTTACTTTTAAACAATAGTACTTCTCCCAGGCCTCTTTCCCCAGCTGTTTCAAGGGTCTACGGACCGAACTGGGTCACCAGTCATTTGCTAAAGGTCCTTGAGACCTGTAAAGCCACCTGAGAGAGCTAGTTTATCAGCACTTGTCTAGTTGAAAAGGGATCTTGAAATCTCTCATATATGCTCAACTTGCACTGATGATGCCTTCATTTTCTGAAAAGTAGAATAATGTTGACAGCTTTCACGGTAGGAGCAAAAACTGATCTGTAGTTTCCTCAATGCCGTGGCCGATTGACTGAGTCAACGATCGTGTGATACCGGGGGAAGACCATCAAAACCAGGAGCCACAATCTGAGGCAGAAGAAGGATTAAAAATGGGCATAACCTTTTGCACGGTTTAGCCCATTTATTTAGGACATTTTGGATATATTTTAGATGACATTATTTCCTCTTTCTCAGCTCTTCTCTTAAATTACAGTACATGTCTTTCTGCAGGGTGGCATGCAGGAGGGTGCAGCCACTGGTCAAAGTCCAACAGTACATTCGAGCAACCTTACACGGTTAACTGAAAGTTAAAAGGGGAAGGTTCGCTATAGCCATGCCTCCAAACGTTCAATGACTCAGTTATTGCGTGATCCTCCGTCCCAGGAATCTGTTTTCCGAAACAATATTTTCACTGCCAATGCAGCATCTGAATCCCAATGGAGCCCCTACGGAATGTAAAAACTGTGATACAAATCATTGTTTTCGTTTTGCATTGTAGAGGTAAGTTTGACTATTTCAGTATTTGGTTGTAGAAGAAAAGTCATAGTTTGTGTCTTTCACAATGTGTCTCCTGCACTGCAGATAATCCCCTCTGCGTTTTCAGGCTCATCAGCTGACACGACACGGAAGCTCAGTGTCTTGGTGGGCATGGATGTGACCGTCAACTGCCAGTTTGACAAAGTGTCTAAGCTGGTGGAGTGGAGCTCTCTCACCATTGAGTGGAACGTGGTTGATAAACATGCGAGGAAGAACATTGTGTACACCTTTGAGGATGGGAGAGCACACGTATACAGAGCTGGTTCTGTGGTAAATGAAATGGGCTTGCTTCGGAGAAATGCATCTCTGCAGCTACATAATGTGACTGTTGAGGATGAAGGGCTGTACACCTGCAGGATCATCACGCCTGAGGTCTACACGGAGACCACCTCATTGGAAGTGCTGGGTAATCACCTTGCTGTTTCTACTCAACTTAGTTTGCCAGAGTGACAATCTACCACCCGTGTCAGCTCTGTCAAACATCCTTTTTTTTTCCCATGATAGGTCTTAAAACCCATTCATTCTGATTCTTGCTTCTGTTATTGTGTCAGTGGTTGTGGTCTCAATAATTATTTATACTCCTGGGTTTGAGCCCTTTTAAGATGGACCATGTTGCCTGTCAACAGATGGTTGGTTATCAAGTAGGAATTCTTCCTTTTTACTTTATGATTACCTAACAATAAGCTCCCCTTTTCAAATCAAACATGTCAGACTTGTAAGAATGTTAATCCTAATAGTCAAACCAAATATACATTTATATTTCCATTTATATCATGTCCTATTGTATTGCTGTCAATGAAAATAATAAAAGTAATTCATTGGTTAATAATAATAATAACAACCAAGGCATTCATTTAAAAAAAAAACTAAGTGAATAGGCATCAGTCAAGACACAACCTGCTTATTAAAAGTGTATTTTCATATTTGCATGAAGTTTACATCAAGTTTGAGAAGGTTTAAAAATGAATGGACCTTTATTTATTTTTTTCACTCTGATCCCTCAGCTCGGCCTTCAGTATCGCTCCCAGAAAAGGTAGAAGTAACAGCAGGGGAGGAGAAGACCGTACAGTGTGAGGTCACAGGGTTCTACCCAGAGAAACTCTCCATAATGTGGTACATTCAAAATGGCACCTGCATGGTCCATGCAGGTGTACACAAGCTCTCCCGTGTCTGCCCTGAAATGGCTGTTCACAATCCAGATGGCACGTACAGTATTCGCAGTAGTGTCACACTGCACTCCTCAGCATTGAAGGTAGGAGGGATTTGCATCATCTGCCAAGTCACTCACCAAACCATGAAGTTGCCGTTCAACAGTTCTGTCGCACTGACTGTGCAAGGTGTTACTTTTTTTCATCTTATTCCTTAAACTCATTTCAAAGTAATTATTCAAACGGATTCAAATATTTAAACCATGTGTTAAATGACTTGCAAATATCTTTTCCTGCAGCTCTACCCCCCATTTACAATACTATCACACTGATAGCTGTCACGAGTGTCACCAGCATGCTTCTGGTAACACTTGGATTTTTGCTTTTTCGCTGTTTCTGCAAAGGTAAGCTCGCAATGAAAAGTTAAATTATTTTTTTATGCATAAGAGGGTTTATGAATTTATGATTTCCGAGTTAGCAGTATAATTGATGGTTGTCCAGGGATATTAACCTGAATGTATTGCAATATAACAAACATGTTGCTCAAATGTGCTATTGATTGCTGCAGTATTAGTAGTTTTACCAATTTCAGGGATATGATTTTGCCCTGTAAATTTATTTATATACTAAATACATCTTCAGACACACATCAAATGAATTTTAACGAAGGAATAATTTGCATTCTTCTCTCT
This sequence comes from Colistium nudipinnis, assembly GCA_016785305.1. Lineage (NCBI taxonomy): Eukaryota > Metazoa > Chordata > Actinopteri > Pleuronectiformes > Rhombosoleidae > Colistium > Colistium nudipinnis. Next base: position 87,915 of record JAFBJU010001982.1, on the reverse strand, counting down.
CTCTACAGCTGCACCAAGTGTGTCTGAAATCAGCCATTTTGGCATCATATATGCTCAGGTGCCAACGGAACTAAAATGTACCATTCAAGGAGCAACACGACTCGAGATCAAAGTGAAATGGTTTAGACTAAGGAGCAATGAAGACAAAGTGGCGCAGTCGGAATCTGTGCCACTGCTGGTCAGTGAGGATCTGAGCAAACAGGCTTCTCTCCAATCAGATGGAAAACATCATACATCTGTCCTGACTGTTTGCTTGCCTGTGACTGAAGACCTGAGCAAATACCAATGTGTGGTGATGTGTTGGGGCAGGAGCTTTAAAAGAGAAGCCACAGTCCGGTTAAAAAGTGAGTAGCTGCAGATTCTAGAGAATGTTACATTTGTTGTCGTTTCTTCGGTGGAAACATGACCTTATAAGTGTTCACTCTGACAAATCAGAGCAGAGCAAGATTATTAACTGCTGGCCAGATTACCAGTTAATGTGTTACGAATATTAATGACCCTCGAAAGAGAGCTATTACCCCCTTTTTGTGACATCAAATCAAATCAAATTCACTGATCACAACAATTTGCTTCCTAGGGCCTCACAATCTGTACATAATATCCACCCTCCTCTGAAATGTTCTTCTGGAACATCTTTTGTTTTAATAACCCTATGGTATTTTTTCTATCATAACCATACATATTGTGCTGACTTGATATCTTTAATGACATGTTTTTGTGCATCGCCACTTAAGAATTGTATCTGTGTGGATACATGGATACTTTAAACCCAAATTACTCGATTAAAGCCATATTTAAGCCAGGGAATAAAACCATTGTCTACCTGTGGGTGTTTTGAGTTGCCTACTAAGACCACTCCTGATGAGAGCATGACCTGGATGAGAAGCATCACAGACATTTCTTGTTTTTAATATTGTATGCAACTAAGCAGCTTACTGCACATAACCAGGGACGTTTCAAGACACTCTGTGGGCCCTAGGCAAAAATACAAATAAAAATAAACTTTTGACAGCGCGCAAGTACCATGTTCAGTGTTCAATAATTGTAACGGTATTATAATTACTATTTTTCTTCCCTATGATCATCTCTCATCTCACAACACACGCCAGTGGAGCCATCTTTTCTCCAGATCTACAGCATTCCTCAGATCCCAGAAATGGGGAAGCAGCTGGTTCTCTGTTGTCGGGTGGAGAAATTCTACCCCCGGGACATTAACCTAGAGTGGTCCAGGAACGATGGCGAACAGGTCCAAACCGACACACAATTTGGACCATTCTATGACCACAGCAGCCTCTATAGTGTGTGGAGTAAGATCCAGCTGGTCATGGCTAGAGAGGACGAGAGGGCTGTCTACACCTGCCGTGTGTATCACTCCAGCTTTCCTGCTCCAGGCTATAAAGATGTCTTATACCACATCAACACTCAAGGTAACACCAACTTAATTTTGTTTAAATTATGTATCATTATATTATGATTATATTATTATATTATTATTATTATGAACAGGAACTCCTCCCAACGTGATGTTCATCAACTGTCAACTGCTGAGTGAAGAGTATATATTGCACCTGTGCATCAAAGATTTCTGCCCTGAGAATGTGTCAGTCACATGGACGAAAGATGGAGAGTTGGTTCCCAGTGGCATCTTCAACACTCCGCCCAGCCTGAACACCAATGGACTCTACTCTATGTTCACTTTTTTCAGATTCTCTCCCAATGAAGATAACCAGGGCTCTGACTTCAGGTGCAAGGTGGTCCACAGTGCTCAGTGTGAGTCTGAGGAGAGGGTCTTCACACTGTGAAACCTGCAGCTGACAATGTGACCACAAAATGTCAGTGACAGTATAGGTTTTTGGGGAATGTTATGAGTTCTCAGCGATAAGTGAGAGAGTCTAGGGTGTGACTAAAACAGCGATTGACATGGGTCTATTAACATGTTGAGACGTCAGTTGAGTCCAATGGTAAATTAAATGAATCAAGTTAAAGCTGTCACTGTCAACTTACTACGTGAATGTTGAAATCTCCCACAGTTAAGACAGTATCTGTACTAAACACTTATTCGTGTAGGAAATCTGATAAATCAGATGAAGATAAATATAAATATAATGGTGCAGATAGACAATAAAATAGTCATTAGTAGAGGACTTTTTATGTGATTTTCAGCTGGGATGTGCAGGGTGCTAAGATGGGTTTTGCAAATTACACGAGTTATATTGAATAAAGAAAGGGTGAAAACTGTTGGAACATCATTGTAACTAAAATTCCTTTTCATGATGGTTCTCATGGGTTTGTTCCAAGAAAGCACAACAAAATGGTGCTAAAAGTGTTTAAGAGCAAGGCACACTTAATCACGGTGGCCTTACTAACGTGTTCTAACACATTATGTAGGTATTGAATTAACTGTAAAGACACACGCTACCACTCAAATAGGTAGTCATTTGGAAATGAAAATACAACAGGAATTATATCCATATGTAAATCCCTTTGATTTTGTTTTCAGTTATATCACTGTATGGGTCCATTTTACAACACATCACATCTGAAAGAAACTTTTAAATGTAATGCATGCTATCACTATTGTGCAGAACCTTTAATTGCAGAAATATAATGTTTATGAGCAACAGCTTACTACTCTGATGTCCATCCCATTCCTCACCATGTACTTAAATATCTTTGTTCAGACATATAAATAGTAGTAGTAAAAAAAAAGTAAAAAATTAAGATCATACAGTATTCAATTTTAATTCTAAATATTTACATTAAGTTACAGCTGAAAGAAATAATGTTTTTCTTCAAAGTTTTGAGACAGCCACACAAAATATATAGTTGTCACATGATTCATTTTCAGCTGACTTATAACATTTGTAGTGTTTACTTATTCCTAGAGCAGCTGTTAAGGCACCTCTGAGCACTTAATTTTTCACTCAATCTTACAAAGAATGTAAAACATTCTGACAATAGAAATATTTAGGCAATATGGCTGGAGTTTGAAGACAAGTATGTGGACGATAAAGGAGAGTTGTTGATCAGCTAAAATCTCTGTTGGTGAGGATCATGGGGGCCACTAGGGTCCAGATGTACAGGGCCAAACACACCCAGCTGGAGGAGATCTTCACCCACACTGCTGGCCATTTGCTAGTTATAGTGTAATCTGCATCTGGGCTGCAAGAACAAAAAAGAACAGAATGCATTTCAGTCATTGTTACAGTTTTAAACTTAGATCCTATTTATTGGCATATGCTGGGTCAAACTCAGGCCTTGGGGTCAGTGGTGAGGCCAATGCTAAATCATAAGTTTAAAGACTATCCCCAGAGGACAGAGACTTTAGAATTAAAGGTTGTGGCGGGACACTGCATGCACTGACAATTCTTTCAATCTCCTGGATCTATGCAATACATTTTATTAAGCGTAATACATTGTGGGATCCTGCGTACTTTCTCCTCTGATGCTTCTATACATTTAAAGAAGAAAACACATATTTAAAAGTGTGGCAGTGGGGTGTGGTTAGAGCGTCAGCCGCAGGTGAGAGAGAGAGGAGTGGTGGCCGGAGACCAGACACAGCTGACCAGAATCAGGTAATCAGCTCACTCAATATAAAAGCATGTGATTAACCAGCTTCTGGTCTCTCTTGCAGTAGGCTGGATCCTGAACAGACGATTGTCGGATGGTGCCAACCCCTCTGAAACAGAGGAGTATTGACAACTGTTTTATGTTATTTTGAGGACTGTGTCGAAAACCTTGTGGTTTATTTTGTGGTGGGGAAATAAAAACCTTTTTATGCCGCAACCATCCTCCTCTCCCTTCCTTGGAAAACTCAAGTGAGCAATGGACATTCACAATAAGATATAATGACCCTCACCAGAGGGACTTGAATCCAGGCATTAAATGCTGAAATGTACCAGATTTTTTCTCCAACCGAAAAAAGACGGCTGCAACTGATCAGAACTATCGGGCAGAACAAAAGACCCAAAATCACAACTTTTCAGACAGGGGAACAATCCAGGTTCATTGCAATAGAAAAGGTGTGTATTTATATATATTTCTTCTTCTTCTCTAAACATTTGTTTGGCATATTTCTTTGACTATCCCTGCAGCTGCTGTAACATGTGAATTTCTGAAGTTCTTATATTATCATAAAAAGTAGGTTCGTAGACTTACAATCCAAAAAGACAGTCAAAAATTGACAGGCAGGGCTCAAAACACACAAGAAAACGGTTGGAACTCTGAAGAGAAAGGAAGCAGACGAACTAGCAACAGACAAAGGGAAACACAGAGGTATATATGCTGGGGATTAGGCAAGGCCAGGTAATCACAATGGTGGAAAGTGGGGCACATGAGTGCAGGATGTGAAACAAACCTGACAGGGGGGTACAAGAAAAGTTGCACATAATTTGCTCTTGGCAACTTAAAAAAGACTGTTTTTTTCATACATTTTGAACAGCAACTTTTGGAAAAACTGAATCTTACTGCCGTTACTTAAATCAGAGGTGCGAACTGGGACAAATAGGTAATGCTTACTATGGATGTAAGAGTGGTTTGGTATATATAATTGTAAATAGGTATCTCTGTTAGTATGTCCCAATGCAGTAAGCTACTATAGTAAATATATATATATATAAATATATATCTGGGGTTGCTGTGTCTATGTTTTTAATAGGACTTAAGGTAAAAAAAAAGATTATGCCATGGTTTGAATAAAATAAATTAAATCTTAATTTCCTTGTCATCCCTGTCTCTGGACCAGGCCCATAGATGGAGGCTCCTGCTTGTTCATCATGACTCTGAAATCTATACTTTCCCTAGCAGCAAAGTATGGTAAACTTGGTTTAAATAATTTCCAGAAAATACCTAAACTAAATAGCTTTCAGCAACTACCCTGACCTTCCCAAATAGAAGAGAGCTGTTAATGTTTTTAATGTTTCACTTCATATCTTTGTGCCAAGTGAGGTGCACATGTCTAGGTACAATATACTTCAATATATTCATTATTAGGAATGTGTATCCTGCTCAGACAGTTGAACTTTTTGAGGTTACTTGTGAGGGACAAACTGGCATTAAGGCATTGTGCGAGGGTTGTGTACTGACCTATACCAGTTGGTGAGGGTCATCATGATGTACAGCGAAGCCAGGAAGAGCATGAAGTGGAAGAAGGAGTAGCTGTACTGAACCATGTCCCGCTCATTGTCTTCCACCCGTCTGGGTCCTGTTGACTCTTCTGTTAGGTCAGTGTTGCTCCCGCTCTCAGCCAGGATGTCCGAATCTTTGGAAGCCATGGTCAGCTTGTTAACCTGACTGGTGCTTGATGAACGGATGCTGTGGGTAAAACAGGGTCAAATGGATGGTGTGTCCTAATGCTAAAGCACCTAAGACAATAATATGAAAACACACTGACAGTGCAGCACAGTGATGCCCACTCATGCTTCAAAACTAAAAAGTTTCTGCTCGGAATCCTGGTGGGACAGTGGGGCTTTGTTAATTGGAGACTCAATATGTTGGCTGTGTGGTAGGCTTGTGACCTGTCCACGATGGGCCCTGCCTTCTGTCTAGTGTCAGCTGGGATTGGCTCCAGCTCCCCCATAAAAGTATTTCGTTAAGATGTATAGATAATGGATGGATGGTGCCAGCCCAAAAACTTAGGGCAGGGGTCTCAAACTCAACTTACCTGGGGGCCGCTGGAGTTAGAGTCTAGGTGAGGCTTGCTCGGACCTGAGCTATTGTATCCCATAAGTGATAAAAAAGATAAAAAAATAAATAAAAGGCCTAGGGCAGGGGTCGGCAACCTGCGGCTCCCCGTGGCTTTGGAAACTAGATAATGAGTAGTTCATTAAGATGTATTTTATTCTAGTTTGTTGGTTTTTAAAATGCAATTCTAAATTTGAAGATTATAGGGATCTTGTAAAATCTAAATAAAACGTGTTAAAGATTTTGTCACTGTTAATATGCTTCAACATATTCGACCCGAGGTAGGCCAACTATGGAGAATTCTAAGAAAAGAAAAGTGTCTATAGAAAACAGAACGTTTCATGCAGTGTTATTTCATTTTAAATGTCAAAAGGGTTTTGTGGCTCCCAGTGCGCGGGCCGCATTAACTCTAAACTTTGATGTGAAGTAGGGGGCCACAAATAGGGGGCCCGCGGGCCACGAGTTTGAGAGGGTATCATGACATCTTCATATGTTAAGCTGGGGTAGTATCCCTACCTGGAGTAGAGGATGCACAGGACAAATATGACCAGCCCTACGATGCTCTGGGCATCCCACCATTGCAGGTATGGAGAGGTTAGGACAGGTTCCTCTGTGCCAATGATCAACACAGCTGTCTGGTTCTCCCTCACCAGAGGGGCCAGCGTGGCAGCTGTGATATGTTGAAATATACTCAGCAGGCTGGGGTTACATGCTTGGTCTAGGTGGAGGATTAAAAAAACAACACAATGTTTTAATCTATAAACTAGTGTGTGGGATGAAATTGTTTCCGTGGGATGAGATTGATTTTGCAAATATGTGACCTTTTGTACCCATTTGTAGACATGTTCCTGACATTCAAGTCACATGAGATGCATAACGGTAAGCTGATTACTTGCAAATTTGCAAACACTGAAATACCGGTCTGTGTCTTACTTAGGTCTCATTTATGTGTATTTATGCAAACAACAACCTCACCAGGCTCATTAGTCATTGCAGACCAAGTTAGATACATGGTGTACAGGGTCATGATAGAGGACTGCAGGAGACCTGAACGTGGCTGAGATTCCTGGGAACACAAAAATAGAATATTTAGACATTTATTAATTAATCCTATACTCGCATGATGAACTGGAAGCTTATATACCTATTTTTTAAACAGAACATTAAGAGCAAGAAGATTACTAATCGTTTTGTCTGTTATGACATAAACAGCAGACATCATAGTCTGCAAGCTAGAATCACCTATCTCTGACTTATCCTATGCCTAAATATTTGATGTTAAAGCAAAGTTCTCTTTGCTCTACCTGTACTTTGGGCAGCACAGAGACGACAGAGGCCACAATACAGATCAACATATTGAAGCTGATAAAGAACTTGTTGATGATGCATCCATCAGGCTTGGTGTAGAAGATGAAGAACATTACAACAGCAGTAAATGACAGGATGTAGTTGAGGAATGTGACCACCAGCAAAGCTAAAAACAGAAGGTAGAAATTTTGTGGAAAGTTAGAATGCTAAAGTATATATTCCGATATCAGTAAACAAAATGTATCATATCTATCTCAAATATTTGGTTTTCCGCCAATGTATCTGCAGATTTTACAATTTTTAGTTTGTTTTGCTTTGAGCAGCATATTGAGTCCCCTACCTGCGTACCAGCCCCTAGAATTGCCCGTCTCCATCTTGTCTAACCATGACTCGTTCCAGGTGTGGGCAAAGTCCACCAGCAGCACCAGCTGGATTAGAATGAAAAAGAAAGCTCCTCCAGAGCCCACCAGAAACCATGCTGCAAAACACAGGCCCACCGATCATTCAATTATTTATCTATCATATATATCATATATTATCATATATTGGAGGACAAGATCAGAATTTACAAAAGTTTAAATATGCAGTTCTTACTATAGGTAAAAGGCCCATCTGGAATATAAAAGGCACCAACTATAACCGCAACCAAGGCAGCAAACTTAAAGAACCAAAATCTGAAAAAAAAAATTGTTACCAGTTAGGTTAGCAGAAGTTATCTAAACATACCTGTGATTAAGTCAGACAGTTAAATAGGTGTATTGAGAGTTTATCAAATGAGTGATCCTCAAAGGAAAGCATATTTCCAAATATAGAGAAAAGTAACATTGCTTAAAGCAATTGCAGAATATATTTGCTGTTGTGGGGTATAATTTAGAAAGAAAAAAACGTGCCACTTCTTCCCATTTTGTTGGAGCTTTCACTTTTTTACAGTATAGAAACAATGATTTCAGTCTGAAACTATTAAATATGCATGGGCCCCATTAGTAAAGCTGCATCACATCATAAATGTTCAGAGGACAGGGTTTTATGCATTGTTATTTATTATATAAGGGCACACTCATTCTTCAAAATTACATTAAAACCGAAAAAAAAACGCTCACTTTTAACTAGTTTAATCAGACCAAATGACATGTAATGGTTTGCTTTTTAGGTTGGTTGGTATTAATTAAACTTAAAAGATATCAAAAACGTTAAACAGAATGAGATAATGACTGAATGTATCTGCAGCTAAAACAAATCTAATGATAGAGATGTTAAATGTGACTGAAGGACAAAGGCCAGCTGCTGAACAACCTGTTGTATAACTTATTGCACCTTTCACATTGTGGGCTAGAGTTTAAAGGTTGGCTTGTCTTGCCCAATTAAGTCTCTTCCACAGTTAAGTTTCAAGAAGTGAAAAAGCAGCAATAATTCAAAATCAGAAGCATACTTAGCTCTCCACATGAATGAATTTAGACAGACACATCAGGGTGGTCAAGGAAATAACATACTGTATGTTTTTCGCTCACCCATTATGAATGGCAGCACGGGGGTCCCTGCTGTTCTTGAGATTGATCATAAGAATGGAAAATCCCAGGAACCACACACTCATGCCAAAGCACACACGGTACACTGCCTTGTAGCCCACAAACATTTCACAGTTGACATCAGCCTGCATGCCTGGGATAGAAGAACCTGCCCCTTCTTTACAGAAACCTGGGATCTAGAGCAAATCAAAGGGATTCACATTATAACTCCGAAGTATCTACCATATTAACAAGGGGAAGATGATTAGGAGCCTAACCTCAAAAAATCAGTTAGGCTGGACACAAAAGTTCGAAGAAACAAACACTAGACATGTTTAGTTATACTCAGACTGTATATATAAGTTATCATAGTGTCAGTGATATATAGAGTGTATAACTGAATATGTACTTGAGCATGCAGCATCACATTATAGCTGCAACATGCAGAAAAAGATGATCCTCGTTTCATACCCTTTTGAGCTGCTGATCAACCCCCGGCGACAGCATGATACAAGCGACGATGGTCCCCATCAGCAAGAGAAAGGCGTAAATGACTCTGGTAACAGTGGAGTTTCTGCTCCTTGGACAGCAGCTGCACATCAGACATGTTGCACTGCTGCACAGGCATGGCACCTAGGGACAAATAAAATCACACGTCTAAAAAATCTAAAACAAGCGTACAAAATGATTCATTTATCGCTTTCTGTCTCTGTCACACGCTTGCTTTTTTATCCTCTTCTTCTCCTCACATTTATTTCTCTTTCCCTCTCCCATCTCCCATCTCTCTCGAATTTCTCTCCTTTAACCCAACTGGTCACAGCAGATGACCATACATCTGTCTGGTTATACTGGAGGTTTCTTCTTGTTAAAAGGGAGTTTTTCCTCTCCACTGTTAGTGTGGAATTATTATAATCAAATAAGCATAGCCCTTTATACCTTTATAATTGTTTACTGTTTATACGTATATCTTGAATACTTCTTAAACCTTTCTATCACTAAGATACTCACTATATAGTTTTTCTGCTAAATGATCAATGAAGTGTTCACCAACTTGCCCACATTCCAATGAGACATTTATGGTGTCTCACGAACCAGACAATATGGGTGCCATAATTTATGCAATGGGTTTCGGAGTGGTTACCTCTTAGTTAAGTAAATGAATACATGGGGAACTGATTTATACATGCCAAGGGAAGGAGCCTTGGACTATGACCCGAGGTCATCTATTTGGGAGAAACATTGTCCACAGGACACTGGACAATGATAGGACAAGAAAGCCACATGGACTAAGACCTCCAATCAAGAACAAGACAACACCCCAACCTGGAAGACTTAAAACCAAATGTAACACAAAGAAACGGTGTTATTCTGTGGGATCTGTTAGGGAGGAGACAGTAACTGCCTGTCTCTTTCTTATCAGTAGCACAGGGTACCCCTCAGCTGAGTGTGTGTGTGTGTGTGTTACAGATCATATCACAGCTTATTGATAAATAACCTTTAATTGAGAGAAGTTTCCGGTTCATCCTTGTTTCTACTTCCAAAAAAAGAACACAACATTAGCTTGTGCTTGCTCATTGTGGGATCTGTTGTTCCTCTCTTTAAATGATGTGATGTCTAAAGGACTTCGAGTTAATGTATTTTTAGATTTGGCGCTGTCTCAATAAAATACAATTCAATTGAAACCTACACAGTTTTTGTTAAAACTCAAGCATACAAGGCTACTAAATATTACAGTTTATACTGTATATACAACACATACTTTGGAATTCACAGTAATCATATTAAGGTTTTGGTAAACTTAATTATCCCTGAGGGGCAATTTGTTTCACAGCAAGCAGAGGATGAACTGGTAGATTCACAAACACACATAATGGAATACGCAATACTGTACAGTACACAAAACATTAAGAAATCGGGATAAGAGAGCATTTTAGTTGTTTGGCATTGCACCCTGGGATGCTGTATAAACTTGTGAGCCCAGGATAACCCTGTGGTTGTGAAGACATAATGCATTCCTTTGCTCTGTACCCTAACCCTAACCATCACAACATTATGCATACTTTTAACATTCACCCAAACCTAAACCTAATTCTAAAACTAACTCTCAAACAATCTTAAAACTAGTCACCTCTAGACTTGATAAAGACATGCTTGTGGACACAAACAAGCACAGATAACTAATAAGATAGATAAGGCTCAGATATTGTCAACAAGTTAATACCCTGGCCAGACAAGGTCAGATTAGTACTACTACAGCCTTGGCCATCATAATATGTTCCACATAACTGCACATGTCCAACCACACTTGTGCATGAAACATGATCAATCCTAAAAAAGTTTTTATTAGTGCAAAAGTGAGAGAAGCATTGTCTTCATTGTGCGTGAACAACGTAGCATTAACAATCCTTTACTAAAGAGGATAGAAAGGAAAAGGGTACAGCTGAAACATTGTTATTAACAATAAATGGTCTTTAAAGGATGTGTTTGTTTTGTTAAATTAAAAATGTGAGTATATTTAGTACATAATATAAGAATATGGGGTAGCTTATGTTATTTCTGATATGCTGTATTAATAGTGAAGTTGTCACAGTATTAACAGATACAATGACTGAGTGAAGAGCTTGTGCTGTAAACTAAGACATGTATCTGCTTGTGGTAATCATTCAAACATCAGCTGTTTTTCCCCAAACTGATTCGCTACCTAGTTATATTTATTTGCCATTCATGCTTTTTGTCTTGTATTGCATAAATACACGCTGTTGCCAACAGTTCTATAATTCTGAATGCGGCGCTTGTTGTTGGCCCTGTACAACAAGGCAACAAAGCAGAGTTAATCCAATTAATCACGTGTAAGCAGATGACTAAGTGTGTTATGTTTCACTCTTTGCTCTGGGCTTCCATTGTCGTCCCCTGTCCCTAACATAATAAGTCATATTAGCGGCAACTCTTTGACCCGTGCGTTTTGTATGTCAACCATGTGTGAAGCGTCGGTAGAGTAGTGTACACACCCTCGGTGTATACTGTTAACTCACAGCGGTGGTCGAGGTAATCAGTGCGCAGAGGCAACTTAAGCCAGAAATAAACCCGAATTCCTTTATGAAATGACATTCATGTGAAAGGTTGAATTAAAACACATACCGTGATTAAAACGCCAGTCATTCGAATGGACTTCTGCTTTCGGTTATGCTCACCGAGACAGTTGCGAGCTATTAAATCCAACTGAATGAAAACGGGCGCTGCTGTTGTTATAAAACCCGAGTCGCTTGATGGTATTTTATTTATTTTAGAGAAGTATGGCGTTGTGCACTCTGCTAAAAGGACAGCCGATTGCAGTATACTACTTTACTGTGAAGCGAGGTTGCCTGTTGCTCACCACTCGTCAAGTGTCCCATCTGTTTCCAACATGACAGTTGTACCTATGGAACCGTTCATACACGCAATATCGCAACCTACCCAACTTGCAAAGGACAAGGCCCCCAGGAGAGCTCCCATAGCAGCTGTCCAGTTTAAGTCTAGAAGCGGACCGCCGGTAAATCCGTGTTCTTCCTCCCGATAGTTCCCGGTCTCTCCAGGGTGGATGTTAAACACAACCCTGATGTCAAATAATAAAAATAAACGTTGGAGCGGTGAGGCTGTGTGAGCGGTGAGTGCAGTATGGTGCAGGTAGCTTAGTCTACTGCAGCCTGAAGGCTCATTACTGCTTCATCGGCTTCCAGCATCCAGTTATATGCGTCTGTGAGTGCGCGCGTCATGTTGGATTACGTCATTACAGCGTCAGCCTGTTGTGATATTCAATAATCAATTTCTAAACGATACGCTTGAGGTAGATTTATCTACGCGTTGAGCCGTAGTTAACGAAGACCTTTTCATCAAAAATATTGTTGTTTCAAATACAATAATAAGTCCGTGTGGCCATTAAGCGTGACCATGAAACATACTAACTCACAGCTTTCATTCTCCCTCATAAAGGTGGAATGTACTTTGTTCTGATCCCAAAACCACTCCCTATGTTTTATAAATATCCTAAATATCACTCCTCCCACCCTTACCACTACTACCATTTTGCCACTCTTGCCTCTGTTTTTAGGTTTAACCCTCATGTAAGAGAATGACCAGTCTTCTCAAGAAGGTATTTCAAAAAATAGAATTCATTATACGCTTTGTGATTAATTGCATATTTGCTGTGAGAAGCATCCACAAATATTTAAATAGAATTTCAAACATGAGTGAATATATGAGTAGGCCTTATAAACTTTAGGTCATCATCTGTTTTATTTCCCAAACAATTAAACACACAATACATTATTGAGCAAAATAAAATTCAAAAATATTATACAATAATATTTCTACAATATCTTGTATGCCAAAATAAACTTAGATTACACTCACCATCAGTTTAAAATGTTGATGTATCCACATGGTTTGTGACTTAAATGCTACAAGATAGTTTGTGGGCCTTTGCGTATATACTGGAGCAGCAGAGTGAGGGATACCTGGGTTCCTACCTGAATAAATACGAAAGCAAAGTGACTCGAAGCCTGATAGAGTTCTTGTAGCAGGACTTACAGTATTCAATTTGTGATGTATGCAGTCAAGGGGTGGGTGCGCGATTATTCTGCGTTATTTTTTTTTTATGCAAAATTCTTTCTATGATGAATCAATCGAAATGAATGCATTAAATCAACAGCCCTAATATATATTTATAATTTCACTTTTTTATGTGACTTTCATATTGTAGCCATATTGTGGACTCTGTGTGGGTGGGGAATTGATGTTGTTTATTTTGTTTGCATGTTTGTGTTGGCAGCTTATGTTGGGTTATTATGACGTCTTACTGTTTATGTAACTGCCTGTCATGTTTTAATGTGTTATATGTCAGAGTTGCACCAGGTGTCATACCTGGAGTGTTGTTGGTCACTGAATGCCTGTTGTACTGTATTTTAGAGTGTTACTGGCTTGTTCCTAATGTCAGTAAAACCCCGGTCCTGCTCGTCATTCAGCGCCAGTTCGTCCGTTCACCACCAGCTGTATCAACGTCAGGGAAACGTTACTGAAACTTCTAGTTTGTGTCCCATGTCATTATTATTTCCTGTCTCCTGCGATCCAGTGTGTTCCTGTCTGATGCTCCCCTGCGTCCCTGGTTCCCTCCTCCGTGCCTCATTCTGGACTTCCTGCTCCCCGGTGCCTCCTCGTTGCTGCTCCACCCTCTGTGCCTCTGGATCCTCATCCAGTACTTCACCCTGCCTGCGTCCCCACCTCTTCTGAAGACACCTACCAATAAACCTGTCTTTTTACCATCCCAGCAACCATTGTCTGAGTCTGTATTGGAGCCCAGTTCTTGTTTAAACTCTACCCGAGTAAATGCTTTGCAAAGAGAGATTTGTCAATGCCTCTTCAATTATAACTTGAACTTGAATATTGATTTATAGACAGTAAGGTTCGAAGGATTGTTTTGAATGTGTGAATGCACATTTATTATCAGCATATTATTAACTATTAAAAATAACAGACTAACAAATACATTTTAATTTAAGACTCAATTCATTATAAACATATCTTAGGGCAGGGCTATTCAACTGCAAGTGGGCCAAATAAGACACTTATTGTTCGAAGGCCATACACTACTTTATTAATACATTTTTACAAATATAAAACCAAGCATTTGTTTTTCAAACAGGTCCATCTCCACCTCTAGAAAAAGAATAAAACGATATTCACCACATTACCAGTAACCTGTGTCTTTATATCCTGAACACTTCCAAGCTCATATAAGGTGCAACAAGTCAAAATCCAAACAATAAAATAATACTGCAAACAGAACATATTTCATCTGCAAATAGCGACCTGGCATCAATTTCCAGGATGTGTGAAGTCAGCATAGGTCAACAGCGGAGCCGATACCAACTTGGATTTCAAGGCCTCAAAGCTTAACTCACACTGAGGTGTCCATGCAGCATCCAGAGGCGGCGCTGACTTCTTCTTTGCCTTGGTGCCTGCCAGCTCAGCCACTAACTGATGGAACGGGTTTGCCAGCTTGGCGAAACCCTCTACGAAGCGACGATAATAACTGGCAAAACCCAAAAAGGAGCGCAGCTCTGAAACATGGCGAGGACACTGCCAGTTGGTTACTGCCGCGATCTTCTTAGGGTCTGTGGCAACACCCTGGCTGGAGATGACGTGCCCCAAGTACCCAACCTCACGTTGGAAAAATGCGCATTTTTCTAGATTGCCTCAAGGCCCTCCTTCTTGAGTCGACCAAGCACCATTTCCACTCTTTGCAGGTGTTGCTCAACAGAAGAGGAAAAGACGATGATGTCATCAAGGTAGAACAGCAATGACTGGCCCTGCTGGTCGCCAAACATCCTCTGCATTAGACGCTGGAAGGTACATGGAGCATTGCATAAGCCAAAAAGGTATGCGATTGAACTCAAAAAGGCCAAAAGGTGTACAAAAGGCAGTTTTAGGTCGATCCTGCGCCAACGGCACCTGGTTGTAGCCACTAACCAGGTCAATTGTGGAGAACCAGCGAGCTCCCGAAAGTTCATCCCGGCTCTCCTCAATGCGAGGCAGGGGAAAAGCATCTTTCCTGGTCTTGCTGTTGAGGAGGCGGTAATCAACGCACAAGCGCAGGCTCCCATCTTTTTTTCTCATAAGCACATTCGGTGACGCATATGGGCTGCTCCTTTAACTGAGATCAATATTGGCTTCGTAATTCCTCTCCTACATCCACAATCAACGAACTAGAATAACAAGAAATCCTAACAATCCCTTGTCCTGAGTAAGGAAATCCTGTCGTAGGTGAGATGCATTGTGGAAAAAAGTGCACAAAGTAGTAATAAACAAACAGCAAACACACAGGTACACCGTGGACAACAGCTCGCCGCAATCGCAGAAGAAAACAGATTAAACGGCCATGCCTGTTCCAAACGCACAGAGCGTATCGGAACACCTAAGACAGACTTTTCCAACCACGAGTGAAAGGCTTGTGTCTGGGCAGAGAATCGATTACTATTTAGTGCTATTGTTGTGTTCTTATTTTAGGATGAACCAGAAACTTCTCTCAGGTTATTTATCAAAAAAGCTGTGATATGATCTGTAACACACACACTCAGAAGAGGGGTACCCTGTGCTACTGTTGTGTTCTTATTTTGGAAGTAGTCGAAACCAGGACAAACTTCTCTCAATTAAAGGTTATTTATCAATAAGCTGTGATATGATCTGTAACACACACACACACACACACTCAGCTGATGGGTACCCTGTGCTACTGATAAGAAAGAGACAGGCAGTAACTGTCTCCTCCCTAACAGATCCCACAGAATAACACTGTTTCTTTGTGTTACATTTGATTTTAAGTCTTCCAGTTGGGGTGTTGTCTTGTTCTTGATTGGAGGTCTAAGTCCATGTCCATGCCCAATGTGGTTTTCTTCTATCATTGTCCAGTATCCTGTGGAGAATGTTGCTCCCAATTAAATGTCCTTAGGTCATTGTCCAAAACTCCTTCCCTTGGCATGTGTAAATCAGTTCTCGTTATATTTATTTTACTCAACTAATTGGTAACCCTCCCCAGAACCTATTGCATAATGTATGGCCCCCATACTCTCTGGTTCGTGAGATACCATAAATATCTTCATTGGAATGTGGGAAAGTTGGTGAATACTTCATTAATCATTTAGCAGGAAAACTATATAGTGAGTATCTTAGTGATATAAAGGTTTAAGAAGTATTCAAGATATAAGTATAAACAGTATTCAATTATAAAGGTATAAAGGGCTATGCTTATTTGATTATAATAATTCCACACTACTGATAAGAAAGAGACAGGCAGTTACTGTCTCCTCCCTAACAGATCCCACAGTATAACACCATTTCTTTGTGTGACATTTGATTTTAAGGTTTCCAGTTTGGGTGTTGTCTTGTTCTTGATTGGAGGTCCATGCCCAATGTGGCTTTCTTGTCCTATGATTGTCCAGTATCCTGTGGACAATGTTCCTCCCAAATAGATGTCCTCAGGGCATAGTCGAAAGCTCCTTCCCTTGGCGTGTGTCAATCCGTTACTGTTAAATTAGTTATTCGTAACTATTTCCGAAACCTATTGTTTATATTATGGCTCCCATAATGTCTGGTTTCTGAAACACCATAAATACCTCCGTTGGAATGCATAGACATTTCACAGTGTCTCTTGTACTCTTAGTATGAACAAAAGTGCATAAACACGCAATCATGTAATCAAATAAAATATAAACCCAGTAAATACAGAGCAGCAACAAGTTAACATTTATAAATCAGTTTTTCTTTTTTTTCCTCAACAAAGCACCATACACCATACATTTCTTTTATCAGGGAGCAGCTTAATCTATGTTCAGGAGCAAGTGTCCCTGTTAGAGCAGTGGTTCTCAACTGGTGGGTCATTTGGAGTGGCTCGCGGGTCCTGTGGCAAGTCCAGTTGAGAACCACTGTGTTAGAGTGAGGTGAAATGGAGCAGAGAAAAAAAGTACACAGCTGGGATTTACTGTGCAGGGTACTTTAAGTCTTTGAAGTCCATGTTTATCCTAGATGTTCTGACTGAGAATATCAGTCAACATAAGACAAATAACACTTTCAGTGATGCAGGTTGAAAAAATGACAACATAAAATGCAATTATCCATTCTTCGGACTTAAGGAGGAATGCGCTCTGCTCTAAGTCTCCCCGTTCAGTCTCAGGCCCCGCCCGCCACATGCTCTCATTGGTCGAGATGGTAAATGACGCCCATCCTTATCCAATAATTATCAATATCCCGCCCTTCCTATGACCCATCATCTGACTGTATGTGTATTCAGAGCCAGTGACAATGACGGGGATGAGCTCATCTCTGACTATCAAGTAAGTGTAAAATAAGTAGTTTGACATTTTGTGATTTTTTTTCTCAGTATCATCCATGTGGTACATTTTCTTGCCTAATTTGGCCTTTTTTACTGATGGACCTTGAACACCTTTTTAATGCACATCAACAGCACCTCATTACTGTCTTTTAACAATTAATGACACAGGCTCTACTTAAGACATATTTGTGTTGTTTACAATTATCAGATGAACATAATGTTCAACTTGGTTTGTCCTAAATATGGTGTATATATATAAAGGGTAACCGCAGAAGTTGAACTACAGCATCATCGAGGGCACACCAGTATTGGCTGTTGTAGGCAATGTGGCCAGAGCCTGCGGCTTCTTTTGGGACTAACCTATGCCCCAAACCTTGAGTATCCTTCCAAACTTTCAAAAACCTTTGAAGTTTTCCAAAGACTCTTTGTGGGACTGGATATGCTTCAGCCCAAGCCGTCATCCACGCTTATCAGCCTTAAAAACAAACTACTTGCCTAAACATGTTGGCCCAGCTGTTGAACACAAATATCCAAAAGCATTTGTTTTGGATAATGTTCTTTATTTGACATGTTGGCATGTTCATGAGAAATGTTGAAGGCACTATACGGCTTAGATGTTTATAAACATGTTAATATAATCCATTTATTGAGTGCTTAATCTGTAATGGTCACATGCTGTCAAATATAGGATTAGATTGAAAACATTTATAAAAGTTATTTTGTAAATAGGTTCCAGCAACTAATTTCTTTAACGTTTATTGTACGGTCTACAGGTTTTTCACATTCAGAAAAGTCACCTTGGTTGAGTTTAACCAATTCAAAATATGCATTAGTTCTGTCAACTGCTATAAATGCTTGGAAATTGATGCCACCATTTTTTTAAGTTTTGCCAAAGTAACAGTTTTTGATTTCAGGCAAATCATATTACTAAGTTTACCCAACTTAAACACTCTAACTAACAGTTTTTACAGGGCACTAAAGCCAAGCTACTCTACTACGAACAAGCAATAACATCTCAGAGTAAAGAGACATACTGTATAATGTCTGTCTGTGTATGTGTATGTAAGGGAATGGCTATGTGTGAGTGTGTGTGTGTGCACTGTTGGCCCGGACTTTGTAACTAATCAAAACATTTAATTACACTGTGCTTAAGGATTTAAGTTTTATTGCATTACTAAAATGTTAAGTATATTATACTCATTTGTAGTTTTTTTTTTTAATGTATAAGTAACCTTAAGTTTAATGAACTTAGATATTTAAGTTTGAGTCATTTCCACACCCCTAGAGGCAATGCACCATGGGAATGTGAACTCTGCTTGACTTGACGTCACTAACTAACTAACTAACTAACCTTCCTTCCATACAGGATAGTCTCTTCCATCTTCTTCTTGAAAATTAACATTTCCACACTCAACAAGTTGACATTGTGTCGCCGTAACTATGAATAGTGTTCTATATGTTATACTTGTTAGTTAAGAGTAGACTTGAAAAATTGTTTTATTGTTTTTTAACGGTTTCTGAAAGCTTAGAACTTGCTCAAGCTCGCCAATATATATAATACATTATTATTATCTTTATTATTATATGTCCGTAACTTGTCATTATGGTAAGGGTTAGCCACCACTTCATTCCCAGTGAACACAGTGGTGGAGCGACAGAGAAAACAGCGGATTTAATAACAATTTAAAAGCTACCTGTTTTCAAACTCCTAGACAAAAGTGTTAATAAGCTACTTTTCATATCGAAGCAGGTCTTTGTGTTTACTAAAATACGTTTCATCTGATTTAAACCTCTGTGAAGCGCCAAGGACGAGCCGCACAGCCTATTAGAGTAGAGCCGAGAAGGAGAGGGGGGAAATGTAAAGGCGAGGTGGCAAGACTCTCTACTGAAACTAGTGTGAGTGAATTAACTGAACAAAATGTCAAGTGATTCTGCCCAATATTAACTCCTGTGTAGTATAAACTAAACATTGAAATATGACCTTAAAAATTGGATTTGAACTAATATTCTCAACATTTAGCTTAAATCAAAAATACAGATACACTCTTATTAAATGCTACTTATACTATATTAATACTCTGGAATTGTTATGAGCGTTGTGGGGTTCTTTTATTCCTCTGGGTCAAAGACGGATCGCTCAAGACCACTTTCACGTTAAACAAAAAGTTTATTACAAAAAACAAAGAATAAAACGCTTGATCAAGGTTTCTCCAGTCCCGCAGGAAAAGCAACAAAACGATGAACCTCGGAGCGAAGACGAAGAACCACATATGTTGCGTTGCAGCGCATTGAATAATGGTGTAAACATTAACATAACAGTTACATTACATTTCCTATTGGTTTAAGCTATAGGTGGGTGGCGGTCATTGACATGTCACCTTATTGGTCTGTCTTGGGTGTCCTGTTTGGGTCTTAGTGTCCTATGTGTTACGTGTCCGTTTGTCCATGACCATGTCTACACGTATGTGCAATAAGTCTTCGTGTGCTAGACTGGTCAACAAGTTTGGCAGGCTATAACTATAGAATATGAGTTACGCGATGAAGGAAAGTAATGTAATGATAAGTCATGAGTAATGTTATAAACAAGTAACTACATACTTTCATACATTTCTTCCTTCATACATAAATACATTCCTACACATATATATGCATTTATTTTTTTCTAACCTGAGGTGGTGTGGGGGGAGACTTTTGCATTTCCTGGCTCGACCCCACTGTTGGGGGTAGAGCCATTACCTGTGTATTGTTCTAATTCTAACATGGCAGTGTGAATTTACATTGTTACATTGTTGTCTCAGTCTAAAACCTAACTTATACTACTACATAAACATCTCTTTATGAGCTTGTAAATAATAAGCTAAACATTCCTGAGTATAAAACTGACCAACAGAACAACAAAATATTTGTAAGCAAATATCTGGTCCGATTATTTAAAATATTTTGAAATTGCGCATTTTTCTGCTTTCTGCATCGGCTAAGGGCTTTTCCATGGGGAAGGGGCATATATCTCTAAAAAATACCCAACAGTGTATTAACCAATTCCAGTGTCTAAAACATCCAAGGCTAATTTAATACTCAAATTCTATCCTAAGATGTGCCTGCTTTATTTTCTGATTTTAAAGATAGCTAGGCAAGATGACAATATGCTTATACATGGTTTGCTATGTGTTATATTTCATGTCTACTTGGAATTCAACAGAGTGGTGAAGAATAAATCTCAGAGAGAACTTCTTTGATGCACTTGACTGTTTATCTCCAAAGCCGATAGACCTCTTCCAGAAGAAAAAATGCCTAACTGGCAAGAGCTTGGCTGAACTTTCACGTCAGACAAAGGTGGGTTGACTTGTCGACATCAATCTTTGATCTCATCCCTCTTTCTCTGTTATTCTTCTTACCACTACCTTAACTGCTCCTTTCTCCTCATATCTTCATTGCCCCCTCCTTCTTTAATGCCCTTTGCCCTTATGTATTGTTCTCTCTTTGTTATGCTTTTCTTTTTTCTTGTTTGGTCACCCGTTTCTTGTTTGGTATCCTTTATCTTTCTATTTCGGTGGTTCTTTGATACCACCGGACCGAAGACGGATCAGTAAGGATGAGTTACGTTTAACAAAAAGATTTATTACAAAAAATAAAAATGAATAAAACCTTTCATCGAGTCGGACAGAAAAGTGTTCATGTACTTGTACCATAAACAAGAATCTGGACAGAATGAACTACATTCACTTTCAAATTCATCCTACCGTTTGTCAACAAAATCCTGGAAAGGACAGTTGTTGCCCAACTCCATCAGATCCCTCCACTCTCTGGCCCCAGACTACCTCTCCGGCCTCCTCCACCCCTTGGAACCTGCTGTCTTCAGACCCTGGGCTGCTCACCGTCCCCCACACCAGACGGCGGACTTTTGGGGACAGAGCCTACAGTGTGGCTGCCCCCACCCCGTGGAACTCTCTCCCTTCAGCAATCCGAAAACTCTTGCTGAGTTCTTTGATACCACCAGGCTGAAGGTGGATCGAAAAGGACGGGTTACGAGATTTATATATATAAAAAAAAAAGGTTTCTCCAGACACACAATAATAGCAATCAAAAGATGCATCTCGGAGCGAAGAACAATGTATGTTGCGTCACAGCGCATTACATAGTCATGCATACATTTCCTATTGGTCTAAACTATAGGTGGGTGGTACATCCGTTTATGACGTCGCACCTCCTTGTTGGTGCTGGGCATGTTTGTCCACTTGGCACATGGCTAGTCCGTCCCGAGTGTCCTGTTTTGAGTCTCAGTGTCCGTTGTGTTTAGTGTTCGTTTGTCCTTGAGCTACATCCACGCAGGCCTGGAAATGTGCAATAAAATCATAGAACTTTGTGGGGTAGGTATGAAATGTATTTGATGAATACATGCAATTATAATTAGCCAACTGTGTTTTCAACTCTGTCAACTATTGTTCAGACCACAGAGCCAACCGACATCAGGTGACTCTGTCTTTGGGGACTGCCAGTCATCTTGGGGGACGATCCTTCTGCCTTCTTCAAGACCTGCTCGGTAAGAAGCTTAATTTGTTATTTGTTTCAGGTTTACTTTTTCAATATATTATTATACAAATCTACTAATGAAGACATTGTTTTTCATGGCCATACTACTTTTAACTGAAACTTGTTTTCTCATCTGCAATACAAGTCTGAACAAATGGGCTGAGATAAACGCATGTATAAATATTCAAATAAATCACTAGTGTGCAATGGGGGGGCTGTTTACTTTAATAACATTAAATAAGTTGACTAAAAACTTTTGCACAATGTATAAGTTTTGCAAATCTGAAAAGTATTTATTGCAGAACTAAAGTAGGTTTCGTACATGTTAGCGAAGGAGAGACATTATAAACTGTCTGAGGTACTTTTATGGGGGATTAACACAGTATTAACTAACTGGCATTATGTCACTTTCTTTTCAATCTGTTTCTTTTTCCAATGTTGTTTAACTGAAAAGGACCAGTATGAACAAACTCCATTCTGCTTCATTCAGCAAGTAATGCCCAACTTTGGAAGAAGTGAGCTCACACTCAAACTTCAAACTCTGAAGAATCAGCTTGCCATTTGAACAGGGTCATTTACAGGTATGTTTCTAATGTAGCATTTTTTTTGCACGTTTCTCGTCACTTTTGTTTTTTATCAAGTGCGATTCAAAGTAGGCAACTGGACTGGTTAAAGATTTCTTGAAGATGTTTCACCTCTCATCCGAGAGGCTTCTTCAGTTCTAACGAGCTGCTGGAACATTTCAGGTATTTATCCTCTGCAAAATTAATAGCTAATCAGAGGAGGAGTACCCAATTAGAGGACCATTGTATCAAATTCACCTAAGAGTTTCTTTGAGTTGTTGTTCTTGTTTCCTGTCTTGGGGAGAGAGTGAAGAACAGCATTGTAAGTGGCTAAAAGATGGTGTCTTAAGCCTCCAGCACTGTTAAGTGATGTTTTTTCAGTTTCAGCAAGGATTACTTATTTTACTCCTCTTTCGAACCATCTGTCTTCTCTGCCAAATTGTGAATGCTTTCATCCTCAAATGAGTGTCCACTGTCCTTCAGATGTAGATGAACGGCTGAGTCCTGGCTAGAGGAGGTTGCTCTTTGGTGTTGTGACATGTGTTTGTGTAATGACTGTTTTGTTCACCTATGTACAAATCAGTACAGTCCTCAGTGCATTGGACTGCATAAATGTTGCGTTCTTTGATGGATCGCTCAGGACTAGTTTCATGGTTAACAAAAAAGGTTCACGACGTGGCACCTCCTGGTTGGTGCAGGGATGGGTCTATCCAGTTCGTGGCGCACAGTTCGCGGTCTGTTTATCATGAGTTTGCAGTTTTTCAGTCACAGTTACATTCCTTTGAATTACAGGCTATATACATTTCTTTGGCTCCACACCAAGGTTGGGGATAGAGCAATTACCTGTGCATTGCTCTAATTCTCAGGCGGCAGGGTGGATTTGCATGTCCATGCCTCTAGACGTCTGGTCTGAGTGGTAGAATAAACATGAGTATCTGTGTGGTGACATGGTGGCCTCAGTCTAAAATCTAACTTTTGCAGCTACATAAACATCTCTTTATGAACTTGTAAATAATAAGCTAAACATTCCTGAGCATATAACTGAACAAAAGAATAACAAAATACATGTAAACATCTATCTGTCTTTAAATCTGATCTGGTTATCTAAATATTCATAAATTGTGTATTTGTTTAATTTTAGTAATATGAGTGCCTTTCCGTGTGTGTGTGGGGGGTGCATGCCTCTTAGCATTTGGAACAGACAGGGCCATTTTAATCAGTTTTCTTCGGCGATTATGGCCAGCTGGTTTCTTCTGGACTGCGTGAAAGAAGAGGGGGTAAAAAGCCACGTGGGGAAACCCCTGCTGATATAAGGGTGACTGTTTCTCAAACCCATGTGATATCAGACCGTGTGCACTGATTAAAGGAGGCAGTTATGCTGCCTTATTGTTTTAGGTCTTGTTGGGTATTTTTTTGAGAGATATGCCCCCCTCCCCATGGAAAAAAAGAAGAAAGAAAGAACACCTTTATTAGTCTGACAATGGGAAATTCAGTTTCCTCACTCCATTGATGTACACACACTAAACACAGTCTGTTACTCAAACAATTATATACAAATACATGGCCCTCAGCTGATGCAAAAAGCAAACACATACACAATGTATTCTGTTGTTCAGTTATATGCTCGGGAATGTTTAGCTTATATTTTACAAGCTCACAAAGATATGTTTATGTAGCTGAATAAGTTATTTTAGACTGAGGCAACCATGTAACCACACAGATACTCATGTCTATTCCACCACTCAGGCCAGACGACTAGAGGCATGGACATGTGAATCCACCCTGCCTGAGAATTAGAACACTGCACAGGTAATGACTCTACCCCAAACCTTGGTGTAGAGCCAAAATATGTAAAAGCCTCCCCCTACACCACCTCGGTTTAGAACCAAAGAAATGCATGTATATGTGTAGGAATGTATGAATGTATGTAGCTTGTTTATTACAGTACTCGTATTCTGTAGTTACAGCCTGTATTGCCATACATGTTGATCAGTTTAACACACGGAGACTTGCGACGCATGCACATAGATATAGCTCATGGACATACGAACATTAAAACAAAACGGACTCTAAAACAGGACACTCGGGACGGACAATTCATGCGCCCAGGGGGCTGGACAAACATGCCGCGTGCCAACAAGGAGGTGCCACGTCATTAACAGAAGTACCTCCCAACTATAGCCTGGACCAATAGAAATATAGGAGCCTCTATGTCAGGGATTCTCAAAGTTCGGACTCCGGTCCAGATCCGGACCGAACCACAACAGTGTCCGGACCCAGAGCAAATATATACTTTAAATATATATATATAAATTATTTGCTTTCTCCTTGGCAAGCAGCGCTCACACAAATACTTACAGCACCATCCCATCTGCATGACAACAGAGATTTTTTTTTACTTTATTTACACAGTCGTACATACAGCTGACAGTGTTGATTGAGTGGCGACAGCGCAGCTTCTTCTGCAGGTAGCTATCTAGTAGTCAATTTAAGAATGAATTAACTAAGGGACACTGTTGATTCAAAGTTCTCCGCTTTCTCCACTGTAAGCAACAGAGTTAAAAAATACTTGCACTGAAAGAGGCTGACTGTGACGCTCCCACCTTCTGGACAAAGACGGTTACTGCAGCTAATTTCCCTCCTGCATAAGCTGGCAGCTGTGAGTCTGCATTCTCAACATTAAACATAGTGAAGAGCAAGTACCGGAGCTGAGTCACCAATGAACACTTGCATCGGTGTCTCCGCCTGGCTATCAGACCGTTTGTGCCACAGTTTAAAGTCCCGGCAACAGACCAAAGGTGCCACTTCTCACATTAATGGGCTGAAGGGATGTGGGAATAGTGATATCATTCCATAATATAATTGTTACCTTGACTGACTTTATTAAACGGACCTTTGTCATATTGAAAAAATATGTTTTGTATATTAGTACCCCTGCTCTATGTAATAGGCTGCAGAGCAAGCCTTCGCTCCGTGGTACATCGTTTGTTGTTGTTTTTACTGTGAGACTGAAGAAACCTTGATCAAGCGTTTTATTCTTTGTTTTTGGAATAAATCTTTTGATTAACTGTGAAACGATTCCTGAGCAATCCTTCTTCGACCTGGAGGAAACAAAGAACTCGACAGTCTGCATTTACATCCATGTGTTTTTAGACGGTGTGTTTTTTTGAGCTGGTCATGCTGCATCATTGTTGTAAGTCTTCCATTTGTCCTGACATGTGGATATGAGATCCCAAAACAAGTTAGCCAGTTAGCATGTCACCAGTCTACGTGTCGCAGTGGTGACGTCATGACTGTTTGCGTGCAATGTGTTGATGTTTTGAACCTGTTGGGAAGGACTGAAGGACTGCAGGACTGCAGGAGTCCTGTCTGTTATAAGGATGCAACAATGACATCAGAAAGCTGACTCAATAAAGACCTTCAAATCAAAGCTTTTTGATTGATTTTTGATTTGACACATTTATTTGCATTCTTTTTCTATTATGACAGCTACTTCTTTTTCCCTGGCCTCAGCATCGCTGATTGGCAACAACCTCCCTGAGGGTGTTGGTGGCTGTCTCATTCTCTTTCCGGACCTCATGATTTCTAACTTAGTTTTTGACTTAGAAAATGATGTGTAATCCTTTCCCCCCCAGCTCTTTTCTCTCCCCATGTTTGCCCTGTCTTCCTACGGGTTTCTGCTGGTTCTTCTCCCCCTGTCTCTGCCTATCCCCCTCCTTTCCTTGGCTTGATTTTATAGCCTGCAGACATTTTTTTTTCCAAAATACTGGAGCTGGGTCTATGGAGATGGAAACATTTCAAGTGGAAAAGGGAGTAAAATACGATAACTGTGTCTCACAGAACTGGAGAGAATAGTTCAGCTCTTGAACAATATGGAAAGAAAAGACTCAGAAAAGAACATTTGAAAACTATACAAAAAAAAACCAGTAAGAATAAGTCACACACCAGCTGGGCTCAGCAGGCCAGCTCAAACTGCACAGCGGGGTGCAATTGGACCGTGGGCTGTAGTTTGGACTCCACTGAGGTAGAGTCTCTTGTGTTAGTGGGGGGTTCGTCCATCTTTCCAGGGCGAGTCTGCCTTGACTTGGCCTTGAACCAGCAACCCTCTGGTCCGATGTGTGTCTCCTCTGCTGATTATATTTCGCATCCAACCCGAGAGGCTTCTTCAGTAATTGGAAAACAAGAACTTAAATGGTTTAGAGTTTAATTTATTTCTTAATAATTCACATCACATCTGAAAGAAAATGTTTCAAACTATAGATGATAAGTTGTTTTTTTAGAGATATATACCCCTTCCCCATGGAAAAGCCCTCAGCCGATGCGAAAGCAAAGAAATGCACAGTTTAAGATTTTTTTAAATAACCAGACCAGATATTAGCTTACATATATTTTGTTGTCCTCTCCAGGGGACCATCACCTTATCGTGGTGGAGAGGTTTGGGTGTTCCTATGAACCTGAGAGCTGTGCTGTCTTGGGCTAAATGCTCCTGGTAGGGTCTCCAATGGCAGATTGGTCTGAGGTGAGGAACCAGACTAAGAATGGTCCAAAAAGACTCTATGGAAGACAACAATAGAGCAAGAGAGACCCTGCCCGGGGGAATAGCCCGGGGCCCCCGTCTGGAGCCAGGCCCAGAAAGGGGGCCCGACAGCGAGCGCCTGGTGGCCGGGTTTACCACGGAGCCCGGTCGGGCACAGCCCAAAAAACCAACGAGGTACCTCCCTCCTCTTCATCCTCTGGGCCCACCACCCATGGGAAGAACTGTAGGGGTCGGGTGCATTGCCTAATGGGAGGCAGTGAAGGTCAGGGACCTAGACGACCCAGACCCGGGCGGGTGAAGCTGGCCCTGGGGATGTGGAACGTCACCTCTCTGTGGGGGAAAGAACCAGAACTTGTGCGGGAGGGAGAGCGTTACCGATTAGACCTGATGGGGCTCACCTCTACTCAGTCTTGGGTCTGGAACTGTACTTTTGGATAGGGGTTGGACTCTATTCTTCTCCGGAGTTGCCCACGGTGAAAGGTGCTGGGCGGGTGTGGGGATACTCACGAACCCCCGGCTGAGTGCCTCTGTGCTGGAGTTTAACCCGGTGGACGAGAGGGTTGCCTCCCTACGCCTACGGGTTATGGGGGGGAAAACTCTGACTGTTGTTTATGCTTATGCACCGAACAGCAGTTCAGAGTATCCAGCCTTCTTGGAGGCTCTGAATGGAGTCCTGTATGGGGCTCCAGTAGGGGACTCCATAGTCTTACTAAGGGACTTCAACGCGCACGTGGGCAATGATGGGGATACCTGGAGAGGCGTGATTGGGAGGAATGGCACCCCTGATCTAAACCTGAGTGGTCGTTTGTTGTTGGACTTCTGTATCATGGATTGTCCATAACAAACACCATGTTCGAAGATAAGGATGTTCATAAGTGTACGTGGTACCAGAGCACCCTAGGCAGAAGGTCGATGATCGATTTTGTCATCGTATCGTCTGATCTGAAGCTGTATGTTTTGGACACTCGAGTGAAGAGAGGGGCAGAGCTGTCAACTGATCACCATCTGGTGATGAGTTGGATTAGGGGGTGGGGGAAGAGTCTGGACAAACCTGGTAAGCCCAAACGTGTTGTGCGGGTGAACTGGGAACGTCTGGAGGAGGCCCCTGTCCGTGATATCTTCAACTCACACCTCCGACAGAGCTTTTCTGGCATCCCTGTGGAGTTTGGGGATATCGAACATGAGTGGGCAGTATTCAAAGACTCCATTGCTGAAGCTATGGTTGGGAGTTGTGGTCGGAGGGTCTTGGGTGCTTCAAGGGGCGGTAACCCTCGGACGCCATGGTGGACACCAGGCGTCAGGGAAAAAGGAGTCCTTTCGGGATATGTTATCCCAGGGGACTCCGGAATCAGTTGCAATGCACCGTCAGGCCCGAAGGGTTGCGGCTTCTGCCGTGTCAGAAGCAAAGCAGCGGGTGTGGGAGAAGTTTGGGAAAACCATGGAGAACGACTTTCGCTCGGCACCAAAGTGTTTCTGGAAAACAATCCGACATCTCAGGAGGGGGAAGCGGGGAAACATCCAATCTGTGTACAGTAAGGATGGGACGCTGTTGACATCAACTGAAGATGTAATCGGGCGTTGGAAAGAACACTTTGAGGAAATCCTGAATCCGACCAACACGCCCTCTGGGGTTGAGGTAGAGCTGGAGGATGATGGGGAATCATTGTCATTGGATTCCGTCCTGGTCGTGGTACAACAGACCAACTCTTTACTCTTGCTGCAGTCCTGGAGGGGTCCTGGGAGTATGCTCATCCGGTCTACATGTGCTTTGTGGATCTGGAGAAGGCATACGATCGGGTCCCTAGGGAGATGCTGTGGGAGGTGCTGCGGGAGTATGGGGTGAGGAGGTCGCTGCTTAGGGCCATCCAATCCCTGTACACCCAAAGCAAGAGCTGTGTCTGTGTTCTTGGGAGTAAGTGTTGTGTTCTTTTTTTGGAAGTAGAAACAAGGATGAACCGGAAACTTATCTCAATTAAAGGTTATTTATCAATAAGCTGTGATATGATCTGTACTCTTTACTCTTGCTGCAATCCTGGAGGGGTCTTGGGAGTATGCTCATCCGGTCTACATGTGCTTTGTGGATCTGGAGAAGGCATACGATCGGGTCCCTAGGGAGATGCTGTGGGAGGTGCTGCGGGAGTATGGGGTGAGGAGGTCGCTGCTTAGGGCCATCCAATCCCTGTACACCCAAAGCAAGAGCTGTGTCTGTGTTCTTGGGAGTAAGTCGGATTTGTTTCCGGGTCATGACCGAAAGAACGAGATCGCGGGTACAAGGGGCAGAAATGGGTGAGAAGCTCAGACATCCGAGAGAGACTCGGAGTAGAGTCGCTGCTCCTTCGCGTCGAAAGAAGCCAGATGAGGTGGTTCGGGCATCTGGTGAGGATGCCTCCTGGGCGCCTCCCTAGGGAGGTGTTCCAGGCACGACCAAGGGGGAAGAGACCCCGGGGAAGACCCAGGACTAGGTGGAGAGATTATATCTCCACATTGGCCTGGGATCGCCTCGGAATCTCCCTTGCAGAGTTGGCTGACGTGGCCCGGGAAAGGGAAGTTTGGCGTCCTTTGCTGGATCTGTTTCCCCCGCGACCCGATCTCGGATAAGCGGATGAAGATGGATGGATGGATGGATATTTTGTTGTTCTGTTGGTCAGTTGTTTACTCAGGAATGTTTAGCTTATTATTTACAAGCTCATAAAGAGATGTTTATGTAGCAGTATAAGTTAGGTTTTAAACTGAGACAACAATGTAACCTCACAGATACTCATGTTTATTCCACAACTCAGACCAGACGTCTATGGACATGTAAATTCACAACACAACATTGTTAATACTTTGAAATTGAACCATAGCCCCATTCCCTATGAGGTACAGTACTGTCCTTGGCAGTTTGAGAGCTCTGTGATATCACTTGATCTCATTGGTCAATGTCCACACCCGTTAGCCCCGCCTACTTATGATGTGGCCTTTGTTCTCAGAAACCTTTGATGAAAATTAAGGTAACTTCAAATTAAGGAACTTCATTTCAAGGATTCAAAGTCCTAGTTCTGTGGAAGTAAAGCGTGTAAAAGATCTTTGCAAGCTGCCAATAAACAAAAACAGAGGAAGAGGATTCCTTGACAGAAAGTATACAGGAACTGAATGATACAAGGTATGTGATGATGACTACTACAACTACAAATTGGTTGCCTATCAATAAAAAATAACAGAAGAATAGGAAGAAATTATGTTAAAATTAAATTGTGTTAATTAATTTCCCGCTTTTTATGAGTTTTAAAACAGCTTCCTAATATACAATTCTTACAATACCCTGTATGGTGAAGGCACAAGGCCTAAGTAAAAACAGATTGACAATGCTTTAGACAATATAATTGCTATAGTACTATATTCATGGTAAACAAAGTAGCACCAAATAAAGTAAGTAGAAATAACTTATAATAGAATATGTATTCTACTTTTTTCTAGAAGACAGCATGTCTTCAAGGGGTGTACCACTGCTGGCAATAACAAAGTCAAAGACACTAGTGGATAATTCTCTAAAGAACAAAGACCTCTCTCAGAAAATGATTCTCTCTGTTGAGGCTCAGCGCATCTCAAACGTTTTGAAAAACTGCATGAGTCAAATAGAGATTGCAGCAGCTCTGCCTTCTATCCTTTGCTTAAGCAGTGCTTCTGGTGTTATTGATAAGGAGTTGATGAGGGAACTCAGGAAGCATCAGCTATTAGATGAAAAATTTGAGAGCGAGACACTAGAAAGTCTTAAACAGGAGTCCGAGAGAGAAGATGGAGAAGCAGGGAGGAGAGCAAGAGAGCGCCTCGAGAGGGACATCAAGAACTCTGTCAGGGATCTACTCAGGCTTTTCCATTCAAATCCAGATGCCATATATGGTTTAAGGGCAGATCAAGGTATGGACGTAGGGGAGAATGAGTGCAAACTAATTAGAGGGCTGAAGATGTTTAGCCATGTGGTAGACAAATTACTAACCAGTCTGTATGATGAGCAACAGCTGGTAATCCCTAAGCTATCGTCTTCATCTGCCACCGACCTGGAACCAATGGCTCCAATGGAAGAAGAGGTAGCAATAGCTAAGAAGCAAATTGATGCAAAGGTGAAGCAACACACTAGATGTTGAAACATAAGCCGTCACTCACGAGATAACTGGTTTATATTCAGCAAGAAAATTAAATCAACCAACAAATATTAACACATACAGTATATTGACAACCTGCATATCTTAACTGCTCTATGTTTCTCCTTGCATCACAGATTTTTCAAAAAAACATTGAGATAAAAAATTTGCAAAATTCTCTGCAAGCAAACAACACACAAGAAGCCGTTTTGTTACTACTTGCAGACAAGAAGGGCAAGGCACATATCAATATATCAGAGAAACAGGCCAGTATACAACAGGATATTGATCAACTGAAGATCAAGCTCAACAATTTGATTCTTGAAAACAGAAAAACAGAAAGAGTAATCCAAGAGGTAAGTTTAGTTTATTCGTCATTTTACAGTTTTCATTAAAACCAGCCAACACATTTTTCTTCCTTGGCAGAAAAATGAACAAGTGGAGGCAGAAATTCAATGCTTACTCCAAACGTTTGATGGTGAAATAGACGAAAGACAGGTACAAACACACCACACCACAAAGTGTCCCTTCAGCGGAAACATATTTAAACAGTTGTATAATTGTGGATACTCAGTAAAGGATTAAATAACTATCAGTAATGCAGTGAAAAGTTGTTTATTGACCTTAGATATAGTACTAGAGATATATTATTAGGCCTGTCTATGTTTATTAACACCATGTCTGCCACCATCACCTATCTCAGGCCAACCTAGAGCTGAATGAAAATGATTATGAAATTGAGGAGGAGGAGTTAAGGAGGCTGGAGACAAGCTTTTGTGTCTTAGAGATGGAGTACAACCAAATCCAGGAGAGGCATAAGCTGACAGAGGAACAGAAAGAGAAGGAGATGAGAGAGCTTGATTTGAAGACCAGAGCTGCTATTTTGGCCCAAGCGTGGTGGAGAGGCTACTGTATTCGCAAAGCTTTAAAGAGCCAGGGCAAGAAAAAGAAGGGCAAAAAAGGCAAAGGCAAGAAGAAAAAATAAAAAAAACCTACTTATTTCATCACCTTACAGCAAGAAGGCTCTTGGTTCAAATCCCTGTTGTTGGCACGGCTACAGCATGTTGGGAACCCATCAAGGGTGTACCCTGCCTCTACCCGATTGGTGCTACAATGACACCTCTGATTTTTATTTGCATATGCCAAACAACTACCACATTCAATGTCGTTAGGTGACTCCTTAGGGTTTGTCACTGGAAGGGAATGCAGGCACATTGAGGCCAATACTGGAACAAAGAAGAAAAACTGGAACATGTTCAAATGCTTTAAAAAAACATGAACATTGTATAAAACACAAAAGTGTATGTGCCGAAATGTTTTGGATGATTTTATTTGGGAAATTTGCTAATGAAATACTATTAAATCCCTTGATTCTGTGTTACTTATGATGTGGCCTCTGATCTCACATCATCAAGTCATAATTTCTCTTTTTCTTTAATTTTTCATTGATAGTTGGCAACCAATTTCTTGGTGCATGTGATGCATCATCATCACATGCCCTGTATCCTTCGATTCCTATATGCTTTCTTTCAAAGAATCCTCTTCCTCTGTAGTTTATTGGCAGCGAGCATCTTTTACATGCATTAGTTCCACAGAACTTGGACTTTGAATCCTTGAAATGAAGTTCAGTTCAATTCAGTCAATTAATTCTCCGCTTTTATGACTTTTAAAACAGCTCCCTAATATTCAATTCTGGACTTACAATACCCTATACAGTGAAGGCACAAGGCCAACAGGGATTGACAATGCTTTAGATAAAATTATTGATATAGTACTACAGTGGCTTGCAAAAGTATTCAGCCCCCTTGAACTTTTCCACATTTTGTCCACCACAAACATAAATATATTTTATTGGAATTTTATGTGAAAGACCAACACAAAGTGGCACACAATTGTGAGGTAGAAAGAAAATGACACATGATTTTTTTTTTTTTTTTTTTATAAAAAACTGAAAAGTGCGGTGTGCAAAAGTATTCAGCCCCCCTGAGTCAATACTTTGTGCAACTGCCTTTTGCTGCAATTACAGCTGCAAGTCTTCTGGGGTATGTCTCTACCAGCTTTGCACATCTAGAGACTGACATTTTTGCCCATTCTTCTTTGCAAAACAGCTCAAGCTCAGTCAGATTAGATGGAGAGTGTTTGTGAACGGCAGTTTTCGGATCTTGCCACAGATTCTCGATTGGATTTATGTCTGGACTTTGACTGGGCCATTCTAACACATGAATATGTTGTTTTAAACCATTCCATTGTAGCCCGGGCTTTATGTTTAGGGTCGTTGTCCTGCTGGAAGGTGAACCTCCGCCCCAGTCTCAAGTCTTTTGCAGACTCAAGGTTTTCTTCCAAGATTGCCCTGTATTTGGCTCCATCCATCTTCTCATCAACTCTGACCATCTTCCCAGTCCCTGCTGAAGAGAAGCACCCCCAGAGCATGATGCTGCCACCACCATGTTTGACAGTGGGGATGGTGTGTTCAGAGTGATGTGCAGAGTTAGTTTTCCGCCACACATAGCGTTTTGCGTTTAGGGGGACTTCTTATGGTTTTCTTTTAACAATGGCTTTCTTCTTGCCACCCTTCCATAAAGGCCAGATTTGTGCAGTGCACGATACTAATAGTTGTCTTGTGGACAGATTCCCCCACCTGAGCTGTGGATCTCTGCAGTTCATCCAGAGTCACCATGGGCCTCTTTGCTGCATCTCTGATCAGTGCTCTCCTTGTTCGGCCTGTAAGTTTAGGTGGACGGCCGTGTCTTGGTAGGTTTGCAGTTGTGCCATACAATTTCCATTTCTGGATGATGGATTGAACAGAGATGTTCAAAGCTTGGGAAATCTTTTTATAGCCTAACCCTGCTTTAAACTTCTCCACAACTTTATCCCTGACCTGTCTGGTGTGTTCCTTGGAC